>JABBWA010000033.1:0-439809 GCA_016628065.1 Suillus lakei
CTCGTTCCACTGCGTAACGTGCTCTGTCGTCACGTTTTTCAACGAGGCGATCTTCTCCCGTTTCTTCTCGAGCGCGGCGTACTCATCCTCAAGACTTTGATTGTATTTTTGTAACGCGGACAGTCTGTGCTGCCCAGATGCGACTACGATTTCGTCGCGATCAACGAGATCAAGCTCTCGTATTTTCTCGGGTTCGGTGAAATCTGACGACAAGGTTAGTCCGCTCCTCAAACGTTTCATGTCGACGATGATCGGAATCGCAGATGTTTCTCTCATCGATACAATTCCGGCCTTCTGGAACGACGCAATTAGCTTGTTCCTCTCCGTCTCGTTCTCCGCGCGATCGTTGTACACGCCGAATTTGAGTCGCTTCGCCATCTTAAGTAGGTCGATCCACGCTACGCCTGCTCTGCATTTCGCTAACTGCGTGTCCAGTTTCTGCGTCTCCTGCCCAACATCGTTCTCTGCCTTTACCGCTTGGATCGGCCTCGTATCCAAGTGTAGCGGTGAGGCACTAGACTCCTGTGTGCCATTAGGTACAGGGAATCAGTATGTTAGTCTTCTTTTCTATTTTCATCTCAATTGATCACTTACTCCTGCATTATCAGCATTTCTTCCTCCGGTTTTCTTCTTCCCAGCCATCGCTAGCGGACTGTGTAATCCGATTGCAGATCGCTGGATGATGGTGGTTCGTTCTATCGATGATCTTTCATCGATCCTGGTTTCTTCATTACTTTGCCTCATGTTTCTAAGTTTAGGTCCGCGAGCATCACGTGCTTTAGCACGTGACTGTGTTTGCGTCTATTGCATGTAAAGAGTTGGTTAGTATTCTCCGCGGTCGCTACAGTGGCGACCGCGGAATAATATATATATATATTTACTTACACATGATTAACCCTCCGCCGTCGCTACAGTTGCGACGGCGGAATAATTGATATACACTGTACATTATAATATATTTTGTCGACTTACACTTGAATATTACTCCGCCGTCGCTACAGTGGCGATGGCGGATCTGTCTACCATGTTGCTTGATTGCACTTGTTTTTTGAATACCATTATGTATTATCTTAGCTGATAGTTATTCAATGTGTGTTTATGACATGTTTTTATTTATCATAGCCTTATTCTGTTGATCTTTAGAACTTTAGACTGATTGTCCCGCACTGGCACTTGATTGTATTTATCTCACAAAATAAAATCCTCAACATAACCACTTCTTTAACCGAACCTATTTACAAGAATCGTATATCATGTTCGCTTCTGGGGGTATTCCACCGGGATATTGGTTTCTCCCTTTTATGGGGGACAGACCAATGATATAGGTGGCCAAACATTTCACTTCTGGAGGTATTTGAGTGGGATGTTGGAGAGAAACCGACATCCTACTTAAATATCCCCAGCAGCAAAGAGTTTGGCGGCCATTAGCAATGGCGAGTTCCCCATTAAAGGAAGAGATCAAAAACCCACTGAAATACTCACAAGAGCGAAAATGTTGGCCAAACCTACAGTCCCAGTCCCAGTGAGTGGGAGTGGGAGTGGGAGTGGGAAAGAAGAAAGAGAAATTTTCATGGTTCAAGTTGAGCGCATTTTTGCTTATATAAGCATGATGTTCTTAAATTCCACTATGTTCTCAAATATTCTACCAGTGTTCTACCAATGTTCTACCTACATTCCGAACCTGGCGAGCACCGAGTCATTGTCTGAAGTGCAGTGTTAGAAGGAAGCTCTGGACATTATTTCACATCCATACTGACCAGTAAACTCAATATTCTTGAACATCAACTCTTCCATGTCTGTTTCAGTCGGAGATGCAGTCGCATTCTAACATACCTATCCAAGTTGGCCGCACCACCCATGAAGAGCATTTCATACTGTCCATGGTGGAACCTCTATGGAGGGGAGAAACTGACATGCCATTGCAACTCAAATCCCTCCAGAGCGGATGTTGGTTTCTCCCCTTCATGGAGGCTACTATTAGCGGCCAACGGTTTCGCTCTTGTGAGCATGTGAGTGGGACGTTGGTTTCTCCCCTTCATGGGGGACACACCGTTGATTATGGTGGCCAAACATGTCACTTCTTGGGGTAAACAGACGTCCCACTCTGATATCCCCAGAAGCAAAGGGTTTGGCCACCATCATCGATGGTGTATCCCCCATGAAGAGGAGAAACCAACATCCCACTCACATGCTCACAAGAGCGAAACTGTTGGCCGCTAATAGTAGCCTCCATGAAGGGGAAAAACCAACAGCCCAAGGACGCCATCCGGACAGACTTTACCATCTGAACCTTGGTGAACATCCCTCTTCGTAACTTCATTATGATTTGACCAATGTTGCTGGAATCACTGTCGAGCACCGAGTCACCATCTGAAGTGCAGTGTTAGAAGGATGCTGTGGGTATGACAAATCTGCTGAAGAGCAGAAATCCGTTGGGTCTTGCTTCCTAGCTGCTATGTCTGAGAAGACGGTGTTTGACCCAGGGTTTCTGGTCCAGGCTCAGAGCTCAGAGAGAGTAGAAAGAGAGAATAACCGCTGAGGACTTCAGACTCATGCTGGTAACTGGCGAAGTATTGATTGCTGATGTAAGCATCCAAAAATGCGAACATACAAGTAAGTGAAACCAAGTAAAACCAGCCTCCATCCGGACAGACTTTACCATCTGAACCTTGGTAAACGTCCCTCTTCGTAACTTCATTATGATTTGACCAATGTTGCTGTAAGCATCCAAAATGCGAACATACAAGTAAGTGAAACCAAGTAAAACCAGCCTCTACAAGGCCACAGAAATACTGAACCCTACAACGCTCTGGACACTAAGGGCCTTGCAATATTCCGCATGAAATACACTGCTGGTATGGTCTAACCAGAGGTAGTAGTCGAGCGCTGGAGATATGAAGTCAACTCCCAGACCCACAAAAAAAGCGAAAATACAAAGGTATGACCCCCAGAGCAAAAGAAGGGAGAAACTCTGGGACCTATATCATGGGTCAGTTCCCCATCAAGGGAAGACAGCCATCATCACCCTGTAAGCAGTTCCAAACAAACCCTGTGTACAACATCTTATCTTGTTCAAGTGGACCGCATTTTTGCTCATATAAGCAATGGTGATGGCAAACAAAACAACAACATCCTGTAATCGGAGAGTTCGGTTCACTGCATCTTTGCTTATATAGGTGGACTCATCTTGTAATATTGGAGAGAAAGATTTGTGGTGCAAGGCGACCGCATTTTTGCTTATATAAGCATATCCTGCTGCCTTTCCCCCTAGATTGATTTCACCGGCCTTCATCTGACTTGCTTGTGTTTAACTAGAACTCATGGTTGAGGTTATTGAACTATATGAACACACTGACCCCGGTATGTCCGCTTGGTCCATAAAAATCATGTTCCAAAGTTGAGTTGAGTTGACTACCCCTGTCATGTTGTCTTCCCTCAAGATTGATTTGTCTGGCCTTCACACGACTTGTCAGGGCTTGAGTAGGACACGTTTCCAAGGCTGTTGAGCCCTCTGAATGTGCTGGCAATGTTTGTTTGGCCTGAAAAAATCAGGTTTCAAAGTCGACCACCCTTGTCATACTGCCTCCCTCCAAGATTGATTTTGCTAGCCTTCATATCGCTTGCTGGGGTTCAGGCAGGACTTGTTACCAAGGCTATTGAGCCATCTGAACGTGCTGGCAACGCTTGTTTGGTCCAAAACAATCAAGTCCCAAAGTTGAGTTGACAGGTCCTCACATTCATTTCATAGGGACCATATTACAACACTTGCTTGATTATAGGCATACACAATATCGCTACAGTATATACAGTATATAAACGGAAGACCCCCAAAAAAGCGAAGCTACTGATTGTCATAATCAATGATAAAGGCCCCCATGAAGGGGCTCGACCAGTATCATCCCCTGACCCCAAAAAAGCGAACATATACTGGTACTATAATCTACAGTTGTTTCCCCATGAAGGGAAGACAACCAGTATTCCCCAGACCCCCCAAAAAGCGAAGCTGCTGGTTGTCATAATCAATGACAAAGGCCCCCATGAAGGGGCTCAACCAGTATCCCCAAGGACCCAAAAAAGCGGAAAAAGAAAGTGAGGATGGGTGTGTTCCCCATGAAGGGAAGACAACCAGCATCCCCCCAGACCCACAAAAAAGCGAAAACACAAAGTAAGGAAAGGAGGAAACACTGGAACTGTTATCAACAGGATGTTCCCCATGAAGGGAAGACGACCAGCATCCCCCCAGACCCACAAAAAAAGCGAAAACACAAAGTCAGGTCTTATCTTGTCCAGTGGACCGCATTTTTCTTATATAAGTAATGGTAATGGCAAACAAAACAACAACATCCTGTAATTGGAGAGAGGGATTTGTGGTACAAGGTGACCGCATTTTTGCTTATATAAGCATATCCTGCTGCCTTTCCCCCAAGATTGATTTCACCGGCCTTCATCTAACTTGCTTGTGATTAACTAGAACTGATTGTTGAGGTCATTGAACTATGTGAATACACTGGCCATGTCCGCTTGGTTCATAAAAATCAATCATGTTCCAAAGTTGAGTTGACCACCCCTGTCATGCTGCCTTTCCCAAATATCGATTTTTGCAGCCTTCCCATGACTTGCTGGGGTCCAGGTAGGACTTGATTGTGAGGTTATCGAGTCCTCTGAACAGGCTGTGCCGCATTGCTCGTTTGGTCCAAAAAAATCAGGTTCCAAAGTTGACCACCCCTGTCATGTTCCCCTACCCAAAGATTGATTTGTTTAGCCTCCATATGACTTGCCTGGTTTTAACTAGGACTCATTCTAGAGGTCATTGGACCATCTGAAGACGGTGGTCATGCCAGAATTCGCTCTAACAATCATGTTCCAAAGTTGACCACCACCCCTGTCATGTTCCCCTACCCAAAGATTGATTTGTTTAGCCATCATATGACTTGCCTGGTTTTAACTAGGACTCATTCTAGAGGTCATTGGACCATCTGAAGACGGTGGTCATGCCAGAATTCGCTCTAATGATCATGTTCCAAAGTTGACTACCACCCCTGTCATGTTCCCCTACCAAAGATTGATTTGTTTAGCCTTCACATGACTTGCCTGGCTTTAACTAGGACTCATTATAGAGGTTATTGGACCATATGAACACGTTGGTCGAGCCAGAATTCGCTCTAAAAATCATGTTCCAAAGTTGACTACCACCCCTGTCATGTTCCCCTCCCAAAGATTGATTTGTTTAGCCTTCATATGACTTGCCCTGCTTTAACTAGGACTCATTCTAGAGGTTATTGGACCATTGGAAGACGGTGGTCATGCCAGAATTCGCTCTAAAACTCATGTTCCAAAGTTGACTACCACCACTGCCATGGTGCCCCACCCAAAGATTGATTTGTTTAGCCTTCAGATGACTTGCCCTGCTTTAACTAGGACTCATTCTAGAGGTTATTGGACCATATGAACACGTTGGTCGAGCCGGATTTAGCTCTAAAAATCATGTTCCAAAGTTGACCACCAGTGCCATGGTGCCCCACCCAAAGATTGATTTGTTTAGCCTTCACATGACTTGCCTGGCTTTAACTAGGACTCATTATAGAGGTTATTGGACCATATGAACACGTTGGTCGAGCCAGAATTCGCTCTAAAAATCATGTTCCAAAGTTGACTACCACCCCTGTCATGTTCCCCTCCCAAAGATTGATTTGTTTAGCCTTCATATGACTTGCCCTGCTTTAACTAGGACTCATTCTAGAGGTTATTGGACCATTGGAAGACGGTGGTCATGCCAGAATTCGCTCTAAAACTCATGTTCCAAAGTTGACTACCACCACTGCCATGGTGCCCCACCCAAAGATTGATTTGTTTAGCCTTCAGATGACTTGCCTGCTTTAACTAGGACTCATTCTAGAGGTTATTGGACCATATGAACACGTTGGTCGAGCCGGATTTTAGCTCTAAAAATCATGTTCCAAAGTTGACCACCACTGCCATGCTTCCCCACCCAAAGATTGATTTGTTTAGCCTTCATATGACTTGTCTGGCTTTAGCTAGGACTCATTCTAAAGGTTATTGGACCATCTGAACACGTTGGTCGAGCCGGATTTTGCTCTAAAAATCATGTTCCAAAGTTGACCACCAGTGCCATGGTGCCCCACCCAAAGATTGATTTGTTTAGCCTTCATATGACTTGTCTGGCTTCATGTAGGACTCGTTCTAGAGGGTATTGAACCACCTGAACACGTTGGTCGAGCCGGATTTTGCTCTAAAAATCATGTTCCAAAGTTGACCACCACTGCCATGCTTCCCCACCCAAAGATCGATTTTTCTAGACTTCATATGACTTGCCTGTCCTTCAGGAGTATTTTTCCTGGGGGTTCTTGAGCCCTCTGAACACGATGGTCGAGCCAGATTTGGCTGGAAAAATCATGTTCCTGAGATATACAGGGTCCTCCCCCCCCTCCTGACCTCCTATATGTGACTATACCGGTGTTCTGCCTCAATACCGATACTGCAAACATCTGTCCTGGGGTATTTGAGGCTTATGAATCGATTGGGAATGGTCCCAGAGCATCCGGAGGTCGACAATAATGAGATATGTCAAGGGGGCTCAAAAGTGAGTATTTCGACCATATCTCCATAACCGAACCGCCGATTTTCTTGATTGGTGGCTCATATCATTCCTGGAAGTACCCTCCATGATATGTACCAGCCCAGAAGAAGTTATTTTTTTTCAAGTTTGAAACCTATTTCTATTTTGACCCTATAAGTGAACGGTTCAAAACTTACTGTCATGCTGACTGATAAAATGCAAGGAGGGGTGAGTATGACGTTTTTGTTGCTAGACAAATACCGTTACCTGCAGTGGTCTCAAAGCCTGCCAGAAGTAGAACCTTTGCCTGCGGAGACAGAAATCAGTGCCATATAGCTTAGAAGAGTTCCAATATTCGTATACTTCGTCTAGTACTTCTTGTGGAGTCAGTCCCGCGCTCTCACCAGATTCCTCCGCTTTCACTGCACAATAATTGTAGCGTTTTTTTGGGAAACAAAAGGCAGGACTCACAGAGCAAGCCCAAACATGATTTGTCCCCCTGCTCAGCGCCCCCAGTCTCTTTTTCCTTGCGCATCCGCGACACCATCTCCTGGCATATTTTGCCAACAATCAGGTTCAGCTTCTGAGCGAATTGCATGCGAGGCAATGGTAGCTTCAGGATGAAAGGAAAACTTTGTGCCAGTGTAACTAATTTGTAGGAAAAGATAGCAGATGGACCAAACGCATTCAGGATGTGCATGACGTCGGAGTTATTTCCATCGAGTGCACCGAAGTCATGTGACAGGACCGCAATGCCCACACTGTCGAGTCTATGCAGTAGGTGTTGAATGAGACAGCAGCCTGGTGGAGAGGGATGGGGTTACATACGAGATGTGGTTTATCCTGTATAATACATGTCTGAGTACGCGAGTCGGAAATTCTGGGGGCGAAAAATGAATACCATTGTTGAGCATCAATTATAGCACAATGAGTTCTTTGGTTCGATCCTATTGCACTGTCCCAAGCGATCACCGCCTGTGACCTATTTCGAGTGTAGTGACGGGTGAACGATTGATGACTGACCTTGTGAGTGGCATCTTGGAAAATATAAGTCAAGCTGCGGATGGCAGCTGCGCTAAATGCAGGGTTGAGAGCCTTGCGCTGCCTGATGTGTGGTGGAGAATGGATGAATTTAGTTCAGCACGACTTGAAGGTCATAAATTAGACCTTTTGTGATTTTCACCGTCGGCCCACAACACCCCTCTTCCAACCTGTCAGTCGCAGAAGCGCACCATCGTCTTATAGTTGTAAAAGGACCTACTATAGTTCGAACGGCGATCTCATTGAATGGAGTTTGGTTATACAACCAGGTATCTCTTGCGAAGAAATGAGAGATCGCTTTCGGGTCCCAAAGTATGACCCTGGACTGCCCTAAGGCGTGGGGGAGCTTGTACACTGGTCCGTACTCTATGGCCCAATTCTCGTACAGTTCAGTGATGGTAGCGGTGGTAGTCACTGTCTTGGCGAAGCCAAACAACCAACTTGGGCTCTGAGGTCCTCGTATGCGTGTCATTCGTTGTCGTCGGCGATACACTTGCAGGAGATAGAGGAACGCCAGTACCAAAACTGAGACACGTGTCGTTGAGCTTGTCAGGGGCCATGCGAAGCAGAGGTCCTTAAAGGTAGACCAAATGACCCTGCCGTAGTGCTTGCTTCGTGACCATTCCATGGTTGTGAACAACTTGAAGAACCATCACCAGTTAGTGAACAATTAAGTACTATGTACAGGTAGCAAACGGGCAATTGCGGAGCTTACATCTCATGGGAAGCCAAGTGAAAATGACGTGGTCGTGACGCGGTGCGCTTGAAATGAATTCCAAATGCTTTTGATATTCATTATTGATGACTGTCCGAATCTGCATACTGAGTACTGAGGCCTGAGGCCCAGTGAAAATCGACAAGAATGAGGTAGATAGGTAGCAATAGACGTCTAAGGTACTATGAACATTCCTAATATTATTTGTAACCACGAAGTCACAGCTACGGTATACGAGACGCCAAGCTACCATCTCCTGGTTCTTTCTCATACAAATAATGAAAAATCAATCATGTCGCGGCTTCTTCCCTTTATATTTTGGCGGAGGGGATGTCTCATCTCCCGGTCTGGGTCTCTTCTGCTTCAGAACGTTGGGGAGCGGACAAAGTTCTATAACCCCGGCACGTTCTTGCGCACCATGGAGAAATTCTGCAACTTTTCCATGCATATCTTCCCGAAGAGTGTCGCTAAGCACTACCGAGGGATACTCTGCCTCCGCCATTCGATAGCCATCGTGGAGAGCTTTTGCGAAATGAGGAATATCAGAGAAAACATCAAAGCACGTCTCTGAAAGGACAGTATTGCAGCTGCTTTCGAGTGTTTCAATGCAGGTGAAGAAGTCCCGGCGTGATATGTGGCCGACCGTACCAGGGAAGGCCAATTGGAATTGTTGCCACTGAGTATCAAAGCAATGGCCGGCGTTCGCCGTTGTTGTGTCCGTGTAATAAAAGAAGATCCAGGTAAAAGCCCACCATACGGATTCGATGTCGTGCAGGAAATTCATGCGAAATGGAGGGCGGGTCGGTAAGCGTGTACCGCGCGGGCGAGGGTTCAAAATCGGGAGAAAATGATAACCCTGTTTTTCTACTTCCACCGCCATGAAATGCATTGTTCCCTGTCGACGAGTTAACAGTGAAAGAGATCATCCCCAAAAACTCTTACCGTTCGAACATCATTAGAAGTGTCTGAATCTATCTCCTTCGCGTACTCGAAGTCACCCAACTTCCCCACACCCTCGACCCAAATTGCGTTCCCGACGCTGAAATCGCGATGAACCCAGCCTGCTTTGTGCAAATAATACAAGGCTAAGGTTGAATGAGCGACTGAGAAAGGAGAGTGACAGTGGTTTGCTCACCCATAAGTGCACCGGACAAGCAAGTCAGATTATCGGCCAAAGAGGTGACATCCTTGAGAGCGACTCCGACATCATGGAAGACAGTGCGAGTATGGACTCTGCAGTGGGATTTTGTGCGCAATGATGCCCAATTGTGTGGAAAAAAGGGCAGACAGCTGACCAGAGTCGGGGACGTCGCCTTTGCTAGATAAATGTCGGTTCGTGGAGAGGGTAGGATTGAGATCGATGGACACCCAGGTACAATTATGCTCTTCTGCAACCATCGGGGTCTCGTCTCGGGTATCGTCGATTGCGACATCCTGCCAGAGCCGGACTCCAACAAAGTGCCTCTTGGCATTCGCCAACTCATCCGGTTGCAGCTTCTTCTCACAGGAAGCCAAGATATTTTTTAGGATCTCGCCCTCTGATTGACGTCCAGCTTCTCTCCATGAATCTTTGACGGCAACTTTCTTCCCCTCGGCGTCCATAGCTTCGTACACGCGAGTTCCGCGCCCAACCATAGAGTCTGCGCCATATGTTGCAAGTTCACGTGTCGTGGTGAACACTTCGTCCCCAATAGTAACTTGTATTGGAAAACCTCCCCATCACGGATCCGCTCGACAGTGGGGTCCCATCCGAGCTCGTTCACAGCAGAAGACGCAGACGCAAATCCAAGAGCGTAAAAGAGCGAGATAACACCATCAATATTCTAGATGTACCATGCCTGTTAGCGCCCTGACACCCAGCGCGATATGACTGCGTACCTCGAAGAAGTTGATAGGTTCTGTGACCGCAAGGAGCGCGCGATTGCTGAGCCACAGTCTCAATTGCGTGTCCTCGATTGTGATACCAAACGCAAACCGACGAAGAGGATCCTCGCGCATGATATTGTGAAGGCTCCAGATTATTTTCTCTTCGTCCTAGAGTAGGCTTTGTGAGCGGACGCCGACAAGATCTGTAACAACTTACATCTCGGAGAGACTTGATATCCCGTCCCTTCTTGAACTCAAATGGCACAGCAATATCGAACCAATGGATCTTGGGCTCGGTTTTTTTGTTGCTAAGTACAAGGTATCCATCAGGCCTGGAAGTATTGTTGCGCTCCGAGAGGGGTGTTCCGTTTGGGTTCGCTAAGAAGGACACTCCGTGATCCGTGACTTCCGCCAAAATTTTAGCGACGATGTGACCGAGGGGCTTAAACGCATTCTCTTCGGACTCTTTCGATGTGGCAGGTGGGGTAAAGTCCGTCCATCGCAAGCCACTCTCGTCGTCGGTGAGAATCTTGCACTTTGTCAATTTGTTGCGTATTTGCTGCAAATCCGGCTGAGAGGGCCCGGCACCAACACATTTCATTAGGCAATCGAATGGAACCTGCAGATACCTTCTCAAATCAGCGAGAACAGCAATGCGGCCTAGTTGCAGATCCCCCGTGCGATAATCAGCTTGTGAGGTATGACGAGCGACTGGAACTGTATCTGGTGATAACATTGGGGGATTCTGTGATGGTGGTGTATGAGGGGCTTCAGGTTGCATGATAATTCGATGAGGCAGGTAAGGACAATGTGGCTTTGGCCAGATGAAACCGTAATTGTTCCACAAGAACAGGATTGTTACTGTAGCGTTATATGAATCCTTGCCATTTAACGGACTCGCAAGTGTGGCTACGTACCTCGCAGGGACCAAGAGGAACTCTGGTACTAGTAGATCGATGTATTAGAAGGAAAATGAACGGTCACGTGGTGCGATTAAAATCGTAGAGGGTGCTGTAGCCATACTTCAGAAACCAATCAGAAACGCCATATACTTCAGAGACGCCATCTTCAGCGAAATCGAACCACGTGACCGTTCAGTTTTCCTTACACCAATACACCGATCTACTAGGGGCCTCAGTTCAACGTTCAACGTTGCAACGACCAAGATTCAATCCTTCGTCATGCGATGTTCACCCACTTCATCATGATGTACCTCCACCACTCTCCTGACACAACTATTGAGTGACAGTCCACCCATCCTGGACAATCTCGTTCAGGAATCGGCGCTCAAAGCCACTACAGTACTTGTATGAAGGTTAGTCAGGTGCCGTTTTCAGCGGTTTGTATTGTTTTGATTAACTTATGAAATATACTTAATTCAACATTTTGCCTTAGTGTGCTAAATGGGTAGCGAGCATACAGGACGCTCTGAGACTTGCATTTCCTCTTCAACCTTGGCGTGGGTCATCTTTCTCCGCGCTTAGTATAATTATATACACGTTCAGCATGACCTGAGCCCCCGTCTCTTCTTCCATACCATTACCTCCGTCTTCTCCCACCAGTCATTCTACCTGGCACTAAGTCTATCCTCGATCGGGTTCCTTCATCGCACCATGACTAAGGAGGTGGGCGGGATGGACATGGAGGAAGAAGTGAAGGAGGCGTATGAGGTGGTAAAGCGCATTGATGTTCTCGATGTTTCTGTTGGTGAGCGACTTTCACATATTGTTGTTGAAGTTACCTCACTCCCTTCGCAGAGGGCATGGAAATTGGGGTGGCTGCTGAAAACGCATACAATGAACGGGTTGCAAGGGTCGAGAACCAAATCATTGCACGGCTACGCGACAGGCTAGGCACGGCAAGAAACGCGAATGAGATGTTTAGAGTCTTCTCCAAATTCAATACACTTTTTGTTCGCCCGAAGGTAGCTCATTTTATGAGTCGACCTAACGCATGTTAAGCTCATATCCCACAGATTCGTGGAGCTATCCAAGAGTATCAAACTCAACTCATTGACTCAGTAAAGGAGGATATCAAACGACTTCACGACAAGGTAGGTAGCCTACATTTGTATCGTCCCCTTACTCATGATGACCGCTTCAGTCGACGCAGAGCGACTGATTATTACACGCAATCCTGGCCCAGCCCTTTCAGCTGGACTCAGAATCTAGTCTCTGGCATGGTGCGCAGACCAGATGCACAAGACATCGAGTCGCGAGAACCGCCAATAGTCGACGTCCCATGCACAGCAGGCCAGCCTGTACGTTCTTTTCCTCTCCTCGGTTCTTCTTTATCGTTGACTACTTCTCGTGTAGAGGAACTATCATGCTTGGAGAAAGGAGCCGGTCTTTTCTTTTCTCCTCTCTTCGTTTATTTTCCTGCCGTTGGACATGGCGACAAACGCACCTTCCAATGGCAAAAGTGTACAACAATCTCAAGAAACGGCTCATACTCAGCTTCATGACATCATGAGCAATGACGCATCCAAAGGTGCCATAGTTCACTCCTTTGACCCGGATGTTTCTCCCCAACAGAAGGCTGCTGCTGCGGGGAGGCAGCGTGACCAACTGAAGAGTATCACCCGGCAGGATGGAAGTGCACAAGGCGAGAAAGGTGCGCTTTTATCTATGCCACGTCGCACAAACCTAAAGTCTATATCAGAGTTATCCATTGATGCTAACGGTGGAGGCACTGTCCCCACCATCACAGTTGAAGATGCGGACAAAGCGACTGACGAAGAGCAGAAGAAATCGGGCGGTGCAACTCCGTCTTTACCTGCAACACCTACTATGCGACTTCAACGACTCGTGCCCGCCGGTGTGCCCGTGTTGACATTCAACGGGAACTCCTTGCGTCCGAGCACGAAACCGCTGTTTGGATGAACAATTTCTTAGATCATTTCTGGCTCATCTACGAGCCTAGGACATTGGACCTTTGCACGGAAGATGCATCTGCGCCTCATCATATGGATGGGGTCAAGGTACCAGCAGCTGTAAGAAATTCGTGCTGAGTGGCTGCGCTGTATGGCCTCAGAGTAGATCGGTCTTTTCGATGATGCGTGATACGACTGTCTTCGGGTAATGCATGCATGTCCGACAATGTGGAGGTGGATGGTGGAGGTCAGCGAAGTGCATGGTAATACATATGGCAGGTCGTGCTTATCTTATCTAGTGAGGTGTGAACATTATCTAGTACTTCACTTCCCTGGCAACTCAAATTCCCAAACGCGCACACATCCATCCGCACCAGCGCTCAAAATACGTCCTGTCTTTCTACCATCGGTGACATGTACGTCACCGAGCCAAGCGACACAGTTAACACCCCCTGGACCTGCCCCTTTAACGAGAACGCGTTTTGAGATGTTTTCCAAGCTCCAGACGTAGATATTGGTGTCAAGAGATCCCGAAAACATGGGTCGGAGGTATTGATAGGGCCAAGGAAGAGATGCATACGGTGTGCCAGTCCCAGCGAGTCGGGATATGCTGATTTGTCACATCATTTCAGCGCACCCGACGGATGATTAGCCAAACTTACCTTGCTAGTCTGTGAGTGATATAACGCGATCTTTCCGGCAGACTATAGACGCAATGTCGGTGACGGGAACTTGAATGAGAGTTGGTGCTTGAATACTCACGTTTCCTTGCTTCACCACATTAAACCTCCAGCGCAGTTATTGTGCCCTCGCTTTCTAGAAGTACTCGTTTCTCTGACAATGTATTACCGTTCCAAGTGTGGACGTGCACGCGCTCATCCTTGACCATGATGAATCAAAAAAATTACAGCATATAAAACGGAGATACTCACCTCTCCACCGATTGCAACCACATTTCCCCCAGCTGCTCTCGTCACCTCCGTATCATCGCTCATCACCTGTTGTGTCACCCACACTACGGACCACCGGGTTCGGAAAGCGCCGAACGAGTGGAGAACAAGGGCATCGGACCAAGGATCAACGTGCGGCTGCCTGGTTCCGCAAACGGGTCCTCATATTCCTCAGCAGTGTGGAACATGCACCGCGAAGGATCTGTGTGTCCAAACGCGCTCACAGATGGCGAGATAGGACCCAGCGGTCGACCAGAGTTCAGCGATGCAGGCGACGTGGTTGCTACATGTGAGTGAGCGGAACCTGCATAAGGACGAGAGGAATTGGACCTCGAGAGATCGAAAACGCGTGAGGAGGGTGCAGGTGCCGAGCCTGAAGATGAATGTACAGAGTATGGGCTTAGTTGCGAGCGCATAGAGTGCAGAGACCTCGCTCAAAAACCATGGGATTCTCTTGATGGGTGACGTGGGGCTGTATCAATGATATCGTTAGTCTAAGATTGTCAATGGAGTAGTTTTAAAACTTACAATTACAAACGTGGTTCTCTGTTTGCTTGGGTCTGGTCCTGTACTAATACGAAGGAAGCCGCCAGCTAAACTCCTCCAGCTATCACCTGCTCGTGGCGGCTCGGCATCGAGAACATCAACTGTGATACCAGCGCCATTGGACGAGCCCGTAATCACAGATAACGAGTCTCTCCATGCATGGCGACTGGACAATGGGACAAGGCCTGGCGGCAAAGGTCTCCCGCTTGTCGAAGCGTATGAGAAAGGAGCTAGTGCTGGGATATCTAGGATGTCGATGCATGTGGGGGACAACGGGCTGGGACCCCTACTACCCAGCAAATCATATGGATCATCATATGCTAGGGGTGCTCTACTCGGCATAGGTGGCGCAAAGTCCATTACAGGTGCTGCGCTTCCCCTGACTCACGGGTGTGATTGCTCTGGAAGGAAGAGAAACCGGGGTGCCCATACGAGAGACTGCGTCGTGGCACACGGTGTTTCCGGACACTGCGCTCTTAGCGCTCACGCTCGACATTGGTCGCTCTCCTGTAGTGGTATAGCCTACACCAAGCCTGCGGCCGAGCAAGGATTGTGCTGCTTCGGCGTCTTTATTTGATCCCCTACACGAGTTTGATCCACTGCAAGATGACTGAAGACCCAAACAACAACTCTGTCGCAGACGAGAGAAGGAGTTGCGCCGGCTGCCGGGCGCTGCGGCAGGTTGGGTATTCGTGGAATCGTCATCTTGCGGGCTACCGGAACCGAGTTCTTGAACACGTACGGGGCGAGTGGTGAAGACCTTTGAGTCCTCCAGGTCACTCGTTGAGTAAGACGCACTGGGCAAGGACTTTTCCTTCTCGTTGAGTAGGGACCTGTGTGAAGGTTTGCGAGTAGCAGTGCCCTCGAAAGGTGGTAGTGGAAGTAGGGGCGCGATATGTTCTGGCAGAGAGGGATGGCTTGCGCTGTGCATGCGTGGTGGGGGTAGGTCCTCTGACTCTTCCTCATCTCCAATGCGGAGGAGCTCACCAGGAGGCATGATGTGCCCTACTATTTCGCTTCTGGCGTGAGCAGGAACACCGTCACCAATGTACGCCTGTCCAAGTCCAAGGCGTCCCGAGCCAGGGACGACGACACCATAGTCTGTCGAAGCCCGGGAGGACCTTGTTCAGTCGGAGCCAGTGCTTCCCACCATATGGGGCGGTGCGGCACCTGGGGGAAGTGAAGATACTGGACGTGGACGACGTTCAGGATCAGTAGCAGTACTGCGGCGGAGGAAAGAATTTGCTTCGTCATCACCGCTGTCGCGAGGAGAACCCAGACCAGTTGGACGGTTCTCCTCGTCGACGGCTGGATCAGGGGTAAGAACATTCCATCCGGTCCATATAGGTGTGATAGCTCTAGAGTCTCGTCGGCGGGAGTTCCAAGGGACGAACCAAATGAAAAGCAGAAGTAAGAGGATGAATAAGATGATAAAGCAGTGTCATTTGAAGAGGGATTTGATGTTGCAGAGGTGGAAGCGGATATAGAGGTAGATGCCGTCGTTAAAGAAGACGTTGAAGCTGCTGGCGAGGTGAGACCACCATAAGTCCAAGCACCGTCGCTGCCTAAGAGAATCTGGAAGGTAAGGATGTCACTAGTGTCCCGGACGATGAATAGCTTCCCCAAGCGCATTTGGTTAAAGCAGTATATCCGTAGAAACAAATATACAAAGCAAGAAGGGTACTCACACTTGCAAGACCGTAGTTTCAGGGGGCTCGATGGGACCTCGATGAAACGACCATCGAAGCGTGACCTCAGTGAATGACATTCCCCGCTCACGTCATCAAACGAAACGGAGAACCCCGAGCACCACGCCCGCAAACGAACGGACTTAACAGTTTTCGAGAGAAGCGGTGCACAGTGCAAACCGTAGACACTGGCTTGGGACCGTGGGCAAGCAAACTTATACAAGATAGGGTAGGGTAGGGTGTATCAGTGTATTACTGAGACGACCGACGGCACAGTGGAGGTCTGCCTGACCAACTGAATTCATCAACTTTCATCATGATTGATTGGTCTACTAGTCGCAGTGAAAGTATTTGTGGTTGATCCTACGAGAAAATTAAGCAAGTCAGCCTCCCAACTGAACTGAACTGAACTTGCACATCGCTCGACGGTCTATGTCCTTAAAATACATTTTGAGGCATTAGACCCTAACAAAACCATAGATTTAACTGACCCATTTACAAACACACTATATAATACTTAATGTAACATGAGGAAAGAGTATCTGTCAATAATCCAAAGCAAAGATCTGTCCTGATGGAAGACTTGCACAAAGCCGACAGGATACCTCATCGAACGCGAGGTACTGGCAATCTTGTGGATTGAATGGCAGGCCAGAGAATGCAGGCACCAGATTCGATGTGGCTGCAGGAAACACCTGTTCACGCATGCTGCGCGCAGCGGAAAACTTCTTCAACGCACAGCCTTCGACATCTAGACCCCTCGCTATCCATACCGCACGGCATCCACTGCTGCCAACCCTGACTTGCTGGTTGCGAACGATGGCTTGTAGGGCGCATAGGTCGGAGAAAATGATGGCCCTGAAGTCATGTTATCGTGAAATGCGATACGTAGTGTGAACGTCTGGGTTCCTGATGCATCATCATAAAAGGATGGAAACCCAGCAAGAGCAAAGGAGGATTGGAGTGTACTGCTGTCAGCAGGTCCATCTGATGGCAATAAAGTCGTCGTTGAGCCCACATACTGAATCAGGTCGCATGTTAGCCTCGGCTTCCCAATTTCGCACTGGGAATGTTCAACATTTGACGATTCTAAGACTGATCTGGGAAGGTCGTACAACATCAATTCTCGGCATTGACCAGATCTGACAAACGCAAAATGCTGGGGGAAGAGACAATACACCGACGACGCATGAAACTGACAGCGGCCGTCAGCGCCTGCTCAGGGAAGTACGCTGAACCAAACTCACCAAATCAAGCCCGGTGATGACAACCCGAACGCGCGTAGAGGTATTGAAACACAGTAATTGCATCCCTCTTTCCATCCCATTGCCGAATAGAACAGCCACTATATCTCCACATATTTTGACCTCCAATAAACGCCCAAATTCGACCAATTCTCGGGGTTGCGTTTCCAGTATGATGCTCCCAAGCGCTAAGGAAGGCGGGCTCAGCTTGGGTGCATGACTCGAAACCTTGTAGACCCTGACCGATTCACTGCGTGCACCCGATGTTCAGAAGGCAGTAGAAGAAATGAGTGTCAAACTTACTCGTGACTATCGTCGATTCTCGAACCGACAGCAATCGTGATTTCCTTGCAAACCCGATCATGAAAAGCATGATGGGAACTAATGCGACCACGGAATTTCGTTTGAAACGTGATCGCAGCATGACTGATATCATGTAATGACCAGAGGCTCATGATCGTTGTTCGCGAGAGGCTCTGTTCGACTTGGAAAGTTATCAACCAC
This sequence comes from Suillus lakei, assembly GCA_016628065.1. NCBI lineage: Eukaryota > Fungi > Basidiomycota > Agaricomycetes > Boletales > Suillaceae > Suillus > Suillus lakei. The sequence goes on from JABBWA010000033.1 coordinate 18,004, forward strand.
TTTCCGCCTGGAAGTATTTGCAGAGCGTCCACAAACGCATCGCATCGGGAAATAATACATGACGCTTTTCGTGGATAAATGTTGGGATCTCTCCACTTCCTATCTAATTTCAAGGCGTTTACGACTGCATCACGAAGTTCGTTGTTTGAGAGCGAAGCCACAACGGCATCCCCTGGGAGATCCAACGGCAAGTCAAAGGATATGACTGATTTGCGCCAGACATAGTCTGCGGATCCTATAACGTGCAAAGCACGACATGTCTACGTGTTTCGCAGTGCGTTCAATGTGTCTGACGTAGAATCACAGAGCATATGACTCACCTGTCTCAAAAAGAGGATGTCCTCGACAGGCAGACATAAGAAAATCACAATCAGTACGTCCTGAGGCAGATCAGTTACCAGCAGACCCATGATAATGTGTTTGAAGGTTTCTGCCTCACAGCTGGGATCTTGACAATGAGAGCGCTAATGTGAAAGTTCGTAGTATACACGCGCAAATACAATCGCTCGTAGCGCGTGACCAGTCCCCTAACACCACCATGGATATGAAGTTCAAACCTTCGATGCGGTTGCCAACTTATTCAACGAGATCACTTGTTCGCTAAGACAGAATGGCGTGAGTTTCTACAACTTCCATTACAAATCTCACACGACTCGTTTCTAAGACCGATGGTGCTTCTTGTGCGCCTGCAAGCGTGCAAATGCTGCGCTGCGGCTATCAATTGATTGATGCATCCGAGCTGACTCCACAAACTCGTTCATCGAACCGAAGCGGAATGACCAGTTGCTCAGCAGACCTGTTCATGGTTACTACATCCCCCGATCTATACCAGTCCGAATCGGCCGTGTAGGCCTTCACGAGTGATATTTACGCGACAACCTGGTTAGATCCTTGTAAAATTGTGCTGCACCATAAATATCCACACTAGCTCAACCCACAGGATGACTCGTGCGCGCGAAGCTTCAGCACGCAACTTGCAGCCCATCATGATAACACCGCCAGGCTGATGCTTAACCTGCAGGCCCTCGTCACACGAACGCACGCATTACATTCAGGCAAGCATCGCGTAACACATTGGTATCCTGACCAAATCCTGACTGCCACAACGTTGGTTAGGGCCGGTACGTGTAGATCGGCATTGGTGATACAGTGAGCGTAAGTTCAGGGTGTGCGTGATGCGCGGCGTCGAAAAAGCACAGACCCGTTGACTTGACGCGGACTGATCGACTCGACACGGACTAGTTGAATTGATACAGATAGCATGAAACGATGGATGATGAACCGCATGAAACAAAACAAAATTGAAAAATGAAACAAGAAAAAGCACAAAATCAACAGTTGCAGACAGCGAGACGAGCATGGGACGAAAACATATGATTGGAATGTGGGGTAATCCGATGTGATGGTTTGCATTAGAATGATAGAAAGATATTTGATTGGACGATAATCAACGAGAGTCACCGCAGATCCAAGACGAGGAATCGCAAGACAGCGGAGTCCAGAGAGCGAGGACGCCAGTAAAGGAGGCGCAAGCCACATGAACGCACAGGACAATACCAGCATTCATCGTCTTTGCGTCTAGAGCATTCGCGATTTTTTTCGGGTTCTCTCGGCCTCCGCTGTAATGGACATGTGCTTACTCGCCAACTTCCATGTCTTCCTCCTTCATGCCAGTCGAAGACGCACTGCGGTGGTCAGCAGCAGCATCAGCTGCTTCTCTCAACTCCGCGTCTACATCTGCATCACCTTCGCCGTCTGCGTCTGGATCTGTGTTGGGGTCGGAGTGTGGAGAAGGAAGGTGTTGCGCTGAGGGGTGTGTGTCAACTAGGGGGTGATAGAATGGAGGACGTTTCACCCACCGGAGGACACCGCACCCCGTCGTCTTCGTCCAGGGTCTTCGTCGTCTGTGGTCTGTAGAGTAGCAATCGCCGGCGGGGAGGGAGGGTCACGGTTCCGATCTCTCTCTCGGTCCTTTGCAGATCCACCACCGCGTTTCTTATCCTGCAAAGGCACAGGTGCCAAGAATGTGGCTGAGCTTGGAAAGACTTGCGACTGCGTCTGTCTCTGCGTCCCGGCAATCACACCAACAGGAATGGTATCCGTGCGGTGCAATCGAGCTGCACTGGCGCTGTTACTGCCACCCACATTTGCATCGGTCGTCCCCCGCCGTTCTACACGCTTCATTTTTTTTCTGCAGCGGTCACATACGGTACCGGGCCCTTCTGGTCCTGGCCCCCATTTTTCGACGCACTTGTTGTCTTTGTAGCGCCCTGGTAAACCACATTGGCGGCAGATACGCTGGCCGATAGCGTTGGTTGGGGGGAAAGAGGTGGTGGGGGGAATAGCAGGTGGAGGTACTGGTGCGATGGGAGTGACGATGGCGTTAGGAGGTGTTAGTGGGGAGCCATTGTGAGCTGGCGCTACGTCATAAACTTGAGATCCGTTAATTAAAAAGGCACGCACTGATATTTGCGCTTGACCCTGGTTTGCCCTTCTTTTGGGGGGCGCCCGTAACGGGAGGGGCAAAAATATGAGTTTGATAGGTCCTGAGCTCGCCAGGCTGATCTAATGGACCTACGGGGATGCCCCTTGACTGGTGGGCAGCCAAAACGGCACGGGGAGACTGTGGCTGTTGATCACGGGCATTCATAGCGCTCCGCTCATCAGTGGCAGCATCAAGGAGGAGATCCTCGATGTCCTGCGAAGTAGCACGGACGCTAGAATGGCTGCTAGAGCGGGAGTGAGATTTGTGAGAAGGCTGAATCGTGAGGTGGTGGTTGAGGTGTTGGATTTGGGGAAGCTGTTGGGGGTGGGGATCGATATCAGGAACGCGGCCGCGTGACATGGAGGTGGCCTGGGGAACGTGAGGAGATAGAAAGATGGTATGAGTGGGAACTTACAGAGAGAGGGGGCCTGTGGTCATATTCACCACGGTCATTGCGTGGTCGTTTGGACGGAGGCTGTGGTGGTGCGATGTGATAGGAAGGGTCGTCGAAGCTGCCTGAGCGAGGACGGACGCCACGGGTTGATGGTGGAGGAGGGAGGGGGCCTGGAGGGAGGGCAGCAGAACTGAGGGACGAGGAGGTGTAGCGATGGTGAGATCGATGGTATGGACGTGGTGGGGGTTCTACAGTGATGCTAGGATTCGCAGAGTAAGGGCTGTGATCGTGCTGAATTTGATTTGGGATGGGAGTCAAGACAAGATGACCGCCTGCATCTCTAAGAATGCGCTGGAAACCAGTACGTGCGTCTGCAGCACGGGACTCGATGGCGGCGAGATATTTGTTGAGTTCCTCGTAAGACTCAAGAACAACACGTCTGCGTGCTTCTGCCTCGTCTCGCTGTCTATCGGCATGGGCTACACGTGCCTCTGCTTCTTCGATGACACGACGAGCCTCGCCTGAGAGGGGAGCACCGTTGACGGTCGCAGCCTGAAATTCAGCTAGTAGACGCTCTGATTTTTCGAGCCGTTTCTTTGTGTTGGCAAGTTCTTTTGTGAGTCTGTCATTGTCGCAGTAGCTGTTGTGAAGCAGATGTGCGAGTTGAGCGTTGGAATGATTGTTTATTATTCCATTCGGTGAAGGTAGAGGAGGGGAAGTCATTTGAGGTTCTGCAGACATGATGATGGATGGTATCGCGTTAGGTTAGTGGGGGAAGAGGAGGTCCATGATGGGTTTCATTATTATTGGAATGTGGGTTGATAAGAGTTGTTTCCCTGTCGGTGAACACGCCTTCCCTGTCACACTTTTGTGCGTCACTTGTCACCTTCCCCGGAGGCAGTCTCGGCCGGGTTAATCTTGCGTATAGCATCATGCCCCGCTCAACTCCCAGAACAAACGTTGCCGACGCACATCATTTCTTAATAAAGTAAAACCCATTTCCCTAATTTGGTCTGACGCCATGGACCCCGGTCACTCATTTCATCCCGCCGAGTTCGTGCGCCTCCTTGAAGGTTCGGGGTCTGCCTCGTGTCGGCGCTCATGAAACCTCATGTTTCCGCCTTCCACCACCGCGGCCCCCATAACCCATCTTTCCCCCGTATCTCCAATCCTGTCAAAATAATATATTTTATAATATCCACGTACATATCTATCCACATCTATAACCTCCCGCGCTCCTCGGTATCCCGCCTCGTGTAGCGGATTATCCCGATTATTCCCGCCCTACCCGTCGGTCTCTCATCTATACCGATTCTCGTCCCTTCGGCCAAGCTAACTTCTCTCCTCGGCAGTAACACACGAGGCATACACGAGGCCCCGCACCGCCCATCCCGCTTCCACGTATGTTCTATGTTTACACCCGCCCTTGATGTCCGGTCCGTATCTTCCAAAATTTATTCCGCCCATATCACCCACGAAGAGAACCCACACCGCACCCCTACAGCATGCCCGACGAATTCCAGAATTCCTTCCCTTCATCAACTTAAACTTTGTTTTTCACCTGTTTTCGCTTTCTGCCTCGTTTTTCTTTTCATCTTTCTTCCTAATTCGTCTTATCGTGCCTGACAATATCCTTTTCAAATCTTCGTCCTCTCGTCTCCAGCGTTACCTCCGTCACTACCCTCAGCGGTCCGTTCATGTCCTATGATACTAGTGTATTCACCACATGCTCATTCGAGATCATCAGGCCTCTATTTCCAGTGTTCATGACATATCCTGACATCATTCATATCCAGACTTGTATCCGGCATCTTTGTTTTTTTCAACCGGCACAGCATATTGCCTCCCTATTTGGCCATATCCTCGAAACGCCAGGAACAACAATGTCCAATATTAATCTCATTTTCGTAGCTCGTGTCGTCCTCGAGGTTCCGTCAACTACGTTCTCCACCAAATTCCCGACATCCTCTGACAAGAATGCCGTCTTGACTTATCGGCGGCTGTGCTATTATACTGTCACAAGTGATCCTGCGTAACGCAAGTAATTTTTGAACATCCGTAATACACTGGCTTCGATTCTCACTAACCTGCGCTCGTCGGCGATAATATCTGCATCCAGTGTTTTTCTCGAGGGTACTCTATGGGGAACGCTATCCCCAAACTCTGGGTTGTGTATCCCCGACACATTCAATCAGTTACGCTGCCATCGAGAATGGTTAGCTTCAAATAAATCCCACAGCTCCGGGAACTTGACTGGCACTGAATCATGCCGGCGACGTTGCGCTCTTGAGGGTCTCCGTGGTCCACGCCGTTCAGCATAAGCAATAGAATCACGATAGCTTGCCCTTCGATGCGGGTCCCGTCCAAAATATGAAATGCCGTACATGCTATGTATTCATGGCTACACCCAAGGAGTCTAGCGGCGGCCGTACGCGACGGACAAACTCAGTGAGCCAGAGTCGCATCGTTTCGTGCGGTGCACGGGCTTATGGGCCCATTCGTCTCGATATTCTACTTCTAATCATCTGACACAGCACTTGCATCTTCTACGCCTATTCTAGTGAACCTCCAAGTCTAATGCATAGGGGGCTAGCGGCGTCCGTAAGCAGCAGACAAAACTAGAGTCGTGATGTTTATCGCTGATAATGCACGGGGATCTGGATGACCAATTCATCTCGGCTTTCTGCTTCTCTACTGCACTCCCAGTTTGTATGGTCATTCCAGTGACATGGCATACTGAATAGTAGAGAGCTAGCGGCTTGAAGTGGCTGCATTTTTAAGCTACCAGCTCTATAGGCCAAACGGCTGAAAAATTCTACGCCATTCAAGAACGCGACGATCCTCAAGTTTTCAGAAACCAATCTTTTATGCATGCGAACGGTAGAATTTTGGTGACGGTCAGATTTACTTGATATGACCGTCGTCCCATCTTTCGTGCCCCCGAGGCTCCTGATTTGAACTCAAAACACAGAACCTCATCGGGACCGCGGTTATGAATGCTGTCCACCACCTTATGAATACCAACACGCTCAGTGCCGACCGGGATCCAATCTCTTGCCTATGATTTTCCCAATTCTGATTGTCTTCGCCGATCTTGACGCCTCACCTCCCATGAAGATGCCCCATATCGATCAAGACGTGAGCACATGTCAATCTAACTTAAACAGGCGCATCTCAGCTGACTTGCATTATTTTGGATTCAGCGGGATCCAGTGCACCTTGAGCCATAAGCCTTTCTAATGCACGCACCGCATGCACCGCATGCACTACCAAGCCTCCGACATTGTCGCTACTTCTCTGATTTTTGCCACCGAGCCTCGCAAAATCTTGACTCAATCCGAGGAATTACGAGATTTCATGGTTTCATGTTCCTGGTTAGGGACATAGCACAGTTGCCTTGGGGTCACACGCGAGTAACAGCCGAGCTTGTCTTGACGTATTACCCCACATCGATTTATTCGTGCGGGCTTCCCTTGATAGACCTCGATGTGATGCGCGCCCCGCTCGAACCGAATTTTGAAGAGATGTAGAATTTAGACACGCTCATTATTGACTCAATATTTTTGATCTCATTTAGGCTTTTTTGTGGAGAATAATTGATCTAGATAACGTTGAAATGGCGTTGAGTACATCCCGCTATGTGTACGTACGTTACACACACCCTCCACCGCAAATACTCCACGTCTAAAAACGACAATCTTAGCCGCGAATATCATGACCTAGTATGGCACGGCACATGACCCCTGAGTTCGATCGAGGATCACAAAGCTCTACTAAGTCCATCTACTCGCCCCCCGCCCGCATTTGCTGTGCCTTCTATCTATATACAGCATCCAGTTATCCAAGGTATGCGACAACACCGCAGGCTCGCCTTCTTTGTTCCTGTAGCAAACCCATTTTCCCTCATCTTGGCAAACCCTACGCAGCCATGCACATCAATATGAACGCTGCATCGCCGCATGCGCATTGCACGAAAGTAATATAACGGAGCGACAACGCTTTCCCGCTTTTGGCGCGCCGTGGAGCCCAATCCATATGCAATCACCCAAGGCCTTCATCTAAACTCACGCTCCCATCACTGCTCATGACATAAGTGAGTTCATATTCCAGAAGTCGCATGTATCACGTTTCATCCTGCGACTTCTCATAACTCAATGGTTCATTGCCTGTTCGGGAACGCTTCGTTATCAGCTCATGTCATCAAGCGCTGTCTGGTTTTGGTGTTGGTTGTTTCGAATCTTATATGTATTCCGACGTGCCAACGTGCACGCGGGTTTTGTTTATGGGCTGGGGGCCCCGAACGTGACGTCGTTTGCCTCGTGTTCGGCGCATGTACGCGGGTTGGGCCGTGGCCCGTGGGGATGGGCGCTCGTGCGTTCGATGGCGGTGCTACTTCCCACCGCTCGTCTGCTTCTGTGTTATCTGATCGGCTGTTGCTGCGTGCGTTGTGCGTTGGTGCTGGGCGATTCGCGGTCGGATCCTGACAGGTGGCCCGGGCGCTGATGGTATAGCCTGGATGGTTTAATCGCGCTGGCGCCAGGAAGGAAATGGCTTTTAAGAAAATGGTATTGAGAACTTCGTCAAGCGTCCTACGAATTTATTTCTATGGATTCATTCAAAGTTCATGATGTCCTCTGGTCTCACCCCAGATCCAAATAAACGAAGAACACTTCCAAAGGAATCGAATCAGCGAGTAATGCTCTCATCAAGTGACCTCCGGATGTTCAAGAACCCGTCCTCCCGATGGATTTCTAACACGATATGACCGAATGAAGAAGCTCGGCTGGAGACCAGTTCTGCCCGATCGAGATGTGTTCGCTTCCTAACTTTATCGTGTCAAGGTCTCGAGACTGACGGGACGCCATCCGTTAATTTTGTCACGAATTATAGTGAAATGGGCAAGGGGCCAGCTGGATAACTGGGTGCTAGTCTTCAGCGGCGATGCGTGCCGTATCCCGCCCTACTAACATCATCGCATTCGCTGGCATCTCGTCACTCGCTTTCCCAGAGATCACTTCTGGACATCTCAGCTGCCATGCATACGCCGTAAAGAGACACATCCCCCTGTCAAAGCGAAAGGGGCTCTAGTAGCCGCAAACCGTGCCAAGTGACAGAGATCCGTGATAGCAGCCATCTTGACCCATCATCCCGCCTTCGCCTTCCTTACTCGGGTGTAATGCTCCAGGGAAACCCTGATAGGTCGTTTCATGTATTAAATTTTCATTTTGCTTCTTTGGTTCTTGCTAACTTGACTAATTGTTGGCCTCCATGGGGCGTTTTTGCGCCTTTGTTCTTGTTCTCGTGATTCACAGTTCGGCCGCTGAATGTCCGCCGGTTGGATGCACGACCATTTTAGGCCTACGCAGTACGTTTAGGTGGTGAAGTACGGGAGGCGTAATTACGAGGCGGGTATTTCTTGTTTTGTTGTGTTCGGTTCGGTTGCTTGATTGTTCTGCGGTCGCCGAATTTCTTTAACCCCAGGTCGAAGGCGCGGTGATTGATTTTTTTTTTTGGTCACAGGTTCCTTAGTCCCGCGATGGATGATGATCAGAAGATCTGCGGATATCAATGTCTGTTCTTTGTTCATCCACCTCTGATGAAATCATGATTTGACAAGTCATGCATTGCTGAATACAGTAATGGAACAGCTAAAAAGATCATCGAATGCAGATTAGCAAAGTATCAAGCTCCAACACACCAAAGATTATCAAAAGATCTGCGGTTAGATACCCATGCCTGAGTCTGTTCCTTGTCATCCCTCTGTGATGATCATATCATGATTCACATGTCGAGCCATGCGCCGCTGAACAAAGTAAACAGCGGAAAACCGTTTCAGTGCAAGTTTCATGCCAACGCATACGGAACAGCTAAACCCGCCCAAGCATAAAGCCTCCGTCCTCCCGCAATAAGCTTCCGTTGTGACTGCGGTCCTGAGCGCTCCACTCCACCCGTCTCGCATGTCGTGCATGTTCTGGATCTTACACGCACTCTGAGATAAATCGGTGTCGACGAGCCTCGTGTTATGCGCGTGTTTGCAAGATCGTACGCCACGTCCCAGGACTGCCTCGTGCCTTCCACCACCCAGGCCCTGCATCTCAGGCAGCGTCGTTTACCCCTTTCCTTGCCAAGGACTCCTAATGCAGAGCTCGCGGGAACCTGGGTCCTAAATTGAGATGTCCAATGAGATCGCGCCGACGAAACGTTGGCAGGCAGGCGATCTTCCAGCGACACCGTGCAGTACTGCCAGTGTGCACCGTCTTCCGAGTCGCAATTTCGACTCACGGTTGGATTAGGGGGGTCCTTGAGATCAGTCGACCAATCCACGTTCGTTCACAAATTAATGATAATTTCTTGATTAATTGGAACGTCATAGATTTTCATTTGTTTCTTATCTGCTGGCTTTGTAATTGAAAATCGTTCGCTTGTCTATTTCCTCGGCGAAGCAGTACCGGTGACAAGCTGATGTGACAAGACCCTGAATAGCCCTGAGTTAGTCGGGCGAAAGGGCTCGTCACACAAGGGCTTTGGCAGCGGCGTGAGCTCTGTTAGCAACAGCTTGACAGTGTCGGCCTTGCCAGCGCGGCGTGTCATTGTCAGCATTCGGTCAGGTACGACATCACTGCCATAGCGGAAGAAAGTCGTTACGGCTGTATTGCGTTCTGCTTTCACTTGTTATCATCCCTTATCAACCCTGTTCGCGTTCGGAAAACTATGTAAATGAACCATATGTACATGTACCCTGTACACTAGATTAAGCAAATTATATAGTAACAAATCGACTCATCCCTATCACGCCATCGCTCATTCTCATCTCTATCACACCGCATCAACCGCTAATAAAATCGGTCGGGCCCCAAAATTCATCAGGCTCAAGTTGTTCCATCAGCTCGTCCACCAGGATGAGCAGATAAGGGATGTCGACATCTTTAACGACGCCGACGCCATCAGGATACCAGATCTTCCTCTCCTCATAGGCCCACTTCCATCGCTGCAGATAAACTCTGATCAGAGCCGAAGTCGGCCACGTGGTGATAGAAAGATGACCCACCAGATATCGGATCAGTTCCTTGTCCTCAGGCATGACTTGTTTCCACTCTTCGCTCTCGTGGCTTGTGCAAAATATTCGGTACGAATCCAGAGCGTACCGGCCCACACCTGGATAGTGTGAGACGGGTGTTGGCGGATATGGTATAGTCGTTTTGCGGGCCCTTTTAGGGGATCCAAGAATTTTGCGTTTTCTTAGATTCACATAAGTCGGTGCGGTGATTTTTAATCTCGCAGAAATTTCTAAGCGGCACTTAGATGGACGAAGAACGTCAGTAGGTGGATCATCTATATATCGTTGGGACATCTCCTTCAGCCATGCTGCCCGTTTGTTATAGAGGCCAAGCGGTCGCAGAATATTCACGAGCTCGTCATTATCAGCTTGTTACGAGATGGTCATCAGTGTTCGTAGTAGGGTCTGGAAGTTGGAGCCTACCCTCGATCATATCCCGAGGAGTTGGCCAACGGTCCATGAGCTTCCAAAAGACTGGGATAGCATATCGACCAGTAGTCACATTCAGTAGCTTGACGGCGATCAAGACCTGCCAAGGATTATCAGAAACAGCAGCTGAAATGACAAGTTGGAACAGATTAGAAATGCTGTTAAAAACGTCGCAGAAGAAGTACCCTGTATCAAGATCGGCTTCGCGTTCGCGATATATCCGATGAGATCATTGAACAAGTCTTGACGGTATGTCGGAAAGATGGACATATTCTCGTGTGTGAAGAGGTCTTCCGACGGAAAAAAAGAAGGCACCCATGACTTGCTAGGTTGCGTGGCATTGGAAAAATATTTCGAGGTTATCGGTGTGGTGTGATCTGGGCTGGTTCTATGGATGGGATCCGTTTGCGTTGCTACCTTGGATGTAGTCTTTGATTTACTAGATAGAGCGGTAGACTGGTGGAGTGATACGGTAGAAGGCACGACCTTGCGGCGTTTTCAAGGTCTGGAAGATGGGGTGGGGAGTGTCAGGGTTTGGAGTGTCGACCGAACTCCATCAGGCTTAGGTGTCAGGTAGCATCTTGGAACTGGAATATTCATCTCCACTTCCGAAGGCTTGTCAGAACCTTCGTCCTTCGTGGGTAGCTCGCGATGGTGAGTATTAACAGGTTCAAGCTTGCGCTTCTTTTTCGTCCTTTTCGATACCTCTAGTGATTCATCGTACCTCGACAGCGGGACTGTAGGCGCAGACTTGACAACAATCTCCACCGCATCAAGCAGTTTGCGAGGACCTTTGCGTCTGTGCTCATCGGTGGAAACATCCTTGCCTGAGGGCGTGAAGTAGATAGAAGTCTCTCCTGCGATAGTGGGTACCTGCTGCTGACTTGTAGTTACTGATTTACTCCTGGGGCGCTTGGATTTGCGCACTGTAGCATGAGAGACATGCCCCTCGGATGCCTGTGAAGTATGCTTCGAAGCTCGAGGCTTTCTGGCAGTCACTGGAAGACAATCACTGCTATTTTCCGGCAAGGACTTCCTTTTCAGAACTGGCAGTGAAAGAGAGGTCTGAGGGGTATAAGCATATGAGCGCAGAAGCTGAGAAAAGGTGGAGGGACGACTTGGAGTAGAGCTCATCGACTGAGAGAGTAGGATGGACCAGGGTGATGGACCGGGTGGACCTCGGGACTGTCGGTACATGGGGTCTCAACCCAAAAAGGTAAAGTCAGGTATAGTGACTCGGCGGGGCAGTAGGAAACCAAACTGCTCCTGTTCGTCGGAAGCCACCACCATCATAACCCAAGTGTCTTTCTCTCTCGAACAATACTCACATCTTATATTCTTTCATCTCTTTTCTGATATATATCTCATTTAGTTCTTGCATTCATTTACAAGAACATACCAACCCGCGTCTACTTCACTGCTTATCTATCTCGAGTCAGGACTATTTCTCTCGTTCATATCTCTTAATGCCATCAAGGAAGAATCGCAATGCAACTCGTCAATCAGCTCGCACTCCCGCTAATTACTCTCCTGCTCTCCTTCCCGTCGACTCAAATTCTCCACCTTGGTCGACGGAACAGTCCCCCGTTCTCGAGCCAGACAGCCCTCCAGATTCTCCTATCATCCAAATTCATCTCGAACTGCCTCCAGTGGTAGCATTAGAAGACGAAAGTTCACCCATCAAACATGAGGGTGGCCTTCTTCTGGCAACCCCCGAGTCTCGTCCCTCGCCTGTGCGTTCAGAGGTTAAGCTTCCTCCAACAGAAGACGACTTTACGTCCATGCCAGGACCGCTGGGCCACACGCGATCTCCTGTGCTTGCCCGGTGAGCATTATCTTTTTCTTTGTCTGTGTCGGTCCATTTTTGGGGTGCCGCAGCTCTTTCATACTTGAGGGAAACGCAAGGGGCATTTACACGGCATGGCATTATCTTCAGTGGATATTGTATCCTCGCCTTGATGCGCCCCATCAGCTTTGCTGTGTCGTGACACATTCCATCGACAAGTATAGTAGATCACCACGTGCACCTGCATTCTGTACATTGTCTTCTCGTTCGTTTCCCCCACTGCTTTCCTTCATTAGACACAAAAGGCAAGATAGCTGAGATTGTGTACTTCTAGCGAGCCGACCATGCTTGAGAACTTCTCTCGCACTGTGCGCAACTACGTGCCAACTTCCATTCCTGTTCCTGCCTCCGCACCCTCGCCGCCGCGGGTATCGAAACCTGTTTCTTTTGGTAGCTTCATGGCCCCTCCTGGTGCTTCAAGTCTGTCTCCATCAGGTCCAAAGTTACCCGCTGTTTCTACCAGCAAGCCTCTTGGCGCTGGTCCAATTGGGAAGCAGCAGACTTGGAGAATGAGAACAAGCGCCCAACTTGACTCAGCGGACGTCGACGAACCTGCTATCTTCGGCTCTGAGGATGAGGATTGTGAAAGCTCGTTTTCGGGAGACCAGCCCCTGACGACTTATCCTACGGCTGCGGAAGGCGACTCTATCATGTGGTCCCGCTGGGACACCCTCATTGAGAACGGTTCGAGACCTCGGTAAGCTCAGTAATATCTCGGGCGAAGTTAGTTTTGTAACAGATGTTTTATCAATCAGGCGTATACTGTTACTTGGCTATGCCACCGGCCTTCAGATTTGGGACTGCACAATCCTGGGATCAGTGTCTGAGATTCTGAATCTTACTGATTATCCCTTTGGGTCTGTTACCTTTGCTGGTGTGCTTGCGACCCCGCACTCCTCTAGAGAGCGTGACTATGACAGTTCCAGGCCCCTGATTGGTGTAGTGTGCGTTCAATTTCATGCTGGGTACATGTCATCCTCTCTGATAAACGGAACGTGCAGCTCGAGGTCGAAAGACCAGTCAACGATGTCTATTTATTCATTGCGGGCTCACAAAGTCATCAAGCATCTTCCGTTTGTTAACGTGGCAACCTTTGCTTCAAGCGTACATTTCATTGTTATTGTAAATGTCTACCTTATTCTGCCAATAAGACGTTGCTGACTAGTGAACGACAGAGTACTACAAATCCACCAACTCTGCACATTCTTTCTTCAGCATCATTTACAGAGCTACATACTATTTCTTCGCTTGCTATTCTTCCTTCTTACACAACAATTCCATATAAAACCAATACCAACAACATTGTATCATTAACAGCGATAGACTCCATCAACACCAACCACGCTTCTCATGACTACCCTATATTTGCTCTTTCTCATCGCATCTTGGCATATGCTTCCCCACCTCCTAGAGCAGACTCTCATGTCGGAGCCGTTTCTCAACCTCGCACGCGCCTACACTCCCCGTCAAGCACCCTCGGAATATCTCATGCTGCTGCACTCAAGGTCGGGGGGACCGTCCTCAGCGGGATGAAGTCCCTTAGCGGAATGGCATATTCCGCTGCTGCGGAGTATGCTAAAGCTCGCGCGGGCGCGGGAGATCAATCACGCGTTGCTCAAGGGCAGTCATCAGTGATGAGTGGCGTCAGTAACCTCTTCTTTTCACGGAGCGCTCCTGCTGCGAGCACCGGCCATGCGGAAGCAAGCGAAGTTACATCCCCATCGTCGGCGCTATTTCCAAATACCCAAGACCGACAAGAGGAGGCGGATTCTTCGACGCTATCATCGGGTTATCATATTACAGTACTGGATCTGGCTTCCCTCTTGGTCAGGGACAGTCCGTCCGTACGCATCATTTCCGAATTCATCGCATTTAAGCACCAGCCCGTGTCCTCTCTCAAGTTTACTCTTGATGGGACTTCCTTGCTAGTATCTCCTAGGGACGGCCAAGCTGTTCGCACCTTCCAGCTTCGGCCTACGCCTAGTGTTTTACTTCCCGTCGACTCCAAGAAGTATGCTGGCGAGCGTCAAATCGCACTCGTCGGTCGACAATTCAATGCTGAACCAAGTTTACCGTGGCACATGTACAATCTACGTAGAGGTCGGACAACTGCCGTCATTGATGGAATCGAAGTTTCACCGGATGGAAGGTGGGTCGCTTTCGGGACTAGGAAAGCGACAGTACACGTCTTTGCTATCAATCCATATGGCGGAAAGCCAGACTTGCGAAGCCATATGGAGAACAGAGTTCGGAACACAAACGAAGCCGTAAGAAAACGTTCTCTTCCTCACCCGTTCAGTTTGACTAACACATTGTATTAGCATGCGCCGTTGTCCGTTGAATTGTCGTCGCTTGTACGTCTCAGATCCGTCAAGGCGTCCGCTCATAACGGCGTCAGGCCGGGAATTACCTTTACGTTCCTTCCAAGCGACACACCGCTACCTGCCAGCCTCCAGCCTCCCCCGTCTGCCGTCACATCATCTCCTAGCACGTCCTCAAGTCGTTCTGACCTGCCTTCTCCGCTTCGGGCGCGGAAGACTGCCAACTTTCAAGATCTTCTTCTCTTTGATCCCTCTGATGGTGTGCTATCTTTGAGACGTGTCATGCTTGAACAGCGTCCTCGGGATACGGGCGCATTTTCATATACATTAGCTAACTTGCCAACGAGTATGTCGCTTCCCGGAACTGGCGCCACTGGTCGTCTTAGCACATCACCACACAATCGGGTCGGCGTTGCATCGAACAAGACTTCTGGCCTAACTCAGATGATGTTGGAAGCTGCCAGCGAATTGCATGGGCGAGACACTATGGTTGCTACTTGGCAGCTTAGACGACACCGAGATTGGAGCGAAGTCAAACACGTGCAGCATTTGGGCGCAAGGTCTCCAGCACGAACACCTATTGCAAAGTAATGCACTTTTGTTAACAAAGTCGCTTTTATGCTAACCCAGATTGCATTTTCATTAGCTCCCTTGCTCATGCAGAATTGTCTACATGTTCCAGATCATCGAATGTGGTTCCTCGTCTCATCTATCTCGCTCACCAATTCAGCTTTTACACTCTGGGCGAAGATTACCACGCTCTCATTCGCCGCAATCAACTAGACATGACTGGGACCAAGATGGACGTGCGCAAGGAGGTAGAAGTTAGTGCATATTCCGCAGGCACTGGAGAGTCCTTTGTCGAAGGATTTTCGCCTCGTGATATGGGAAGAGTTGCATCCTCCTTTGACGAACCGATAGCATCTGCTATATCTGCCGATATGGAGTACCCGCGTTCATCTCGGTCTGTCATCCCCATGCTCCCGAACGGGGCAGGCTTGAAACCACGGTCTTTCAAGAACCCCATCCCCATCCGCGCAATGACGTCGAATATCGCCGAAGGAGTCGGGGAAGGCTTTGGTCGCATCCGACGGGAAATAAACCGAGTTCGTTCTCCACAGCTTGTGCCGCGACCAGAAGGTCTATCGGCGTCCGTTCCTCTTGAGTTTGATGAGCATGACGAAGACCTAGTGTTCCCGGGATTGGAACGAGATGATGACGTTGTGGATGACAGTACGTCCAGGGGCGGAGACGCCACGGACCCTTCAATTGATACACCTCCCACCAATGCTGAGCCATGCGACGAAGGCACAGAATTATGGCATGGTTGGACAGAGGAAGATAAGCTCGCTGTGGACGAAGCAGAACAGTTTGATGATGTTGTTGGATTTCTAGACGAGGAGCAGACACCGGCGATTCAAGCGGAGCAAAGGAGGGCGAACAGGAAACAGCTTTGGTAGCCATCACGCTGCTGCGCTTTCTGTTCCTTACTACCTACGTTTGTAATGTGTACTATCTGACATGTAACACGCGGTATGTAACACGCGGTCCAATGAAATTAGTGAACTTTGTTTGCAATCCAAGATAAATGCTACATGTAACATGAGATGCTCTGGAGTCTGGGTGATATCAAGATACACGTGTTGGTATGTAGTGACCATAAGTAGCGACCAATCAAACGTTGACAAGAAATGAAATTATCATGTATGTGCATTACGAACGACTTAAGACTGGTCCATTCTGCCTTGCGACCGCGCGACCCGATGTGTCACAGGGGAATGCAGGTCTTAGGGCTGTGGAAACCCGTGAATCTGTGCAAGAGCGAACGTACGCTGGGTTCGACGGTCTATAAAGGTACTCCGTTACGTGCGATGGCGACGGGCCGAGATGAGAAGGCGGACGGGGCCGGGGATAACTATAAGAAGCAGTTTTCCGGGTTGGGGAAGGCGATCGCGACCAAAACGAGTTGTTCTGCGACCCTGATCCACCGCGAGGATTAACCTCCTTATGTTCTTTACTGCAGCCCTCGTACACATCCATCGCGTAGTGGGAATCATCGTCAGAAAGATCGTCCTCTGATTCTTCCGAGTCTGTTGCGGGTGGCGACACCAGCGACTGGCCGTGCCCCAGCAT
Source organism: Suillus lakei (assembly GCA_016628065.1). Classification (NCBI taxonomy): domain Eukaryota; kingdom Fungi; phylum Basidiomycota; class Agaricomycetes; order Boletales; family Suillaceae; genus Suillus; species Suillus lakei. Next base: position 34,669 of record JABBWA010000033.1, read on the forward strand.
ATCCGAAGGGAACGGTGATTGGTCACATGCACCACGCCCATCCATGTCAGCCAAATGGCCCGCAGAGAGTCTCGTGTGATTTCGCCAGTGGCGACGCATGTTTGAATTGACATTAAATTCACGACCACATCCTGGATATGGGCACTGATAAGCTATAAGAGGATATGTCAGCTAGAGTCTTCGTGGGCCGTTGCATACGAATTGAGAAGAAGTGATGCAACGAGGCAAACACGATTTGTCTTCAAGACGGACGAGTCCGAGATAATCAGATATAAACGTACGTTTTGCTCCCGTGTGCGTGTTTACGTGGATCTTCATGCTGCTGGGGCGATTGAATCGCTTGCCGCAATGAGGACACTGGTGCTTCTTACCGCGCCCTTCTCCATGCAGCATTGTGTTTAGATGGTCCGATGATTTTAGGTAAGGTCTCCTACCGTCATTTGTCATGACAGTGGATGCAGAATTAGGAGGGTCTGATACAGAAAAAGACAAGACGGAAGACGAAGGCTGGGGTCTGGTTTCTTGCACGTGTTGGGGTGGACTAGCTACCGTGAAGCCATCGTCCCGTGGGCTTCTGGGACTATAAACAGGACCAGGGGACCTATGCTTGTGCCGTTGTTGTGACTGCCGAGGAGCAACAAAGGCAGTCATATTAACCCGAAAAGTGGGTGTAGATCCATTAGCGATTCCCGTGCCTCGATTTCCCTGAGAGGATGCTGTTCCACGAGTGCGCAACTTGGTGCTAGAAGCGACGTGCTCGAGTGAGGATGTGGCAGGATCAGACCGGAGCACATTGAATGAATAAGTGGCGGGACTGTCTGCACCCTGTGGTGTGCGATAGGGTAATTGACGGTTTGGCGCCGAGTCCGAACTGGTGCTGGATGGCGGTGGGGATGGCAGACTATGAATTACTGATGCATGTTCTAGTGCCGAATCACCCGTGCGATATACTTTCGGTCCGCGGTGACGGGATGTGCCGCTGCGGCCGTGAATATGATCCTGGTGGATGAGTGTGAGCAGGATTGATGCATGTAAGCTGCGTCGGCAGACTCACCGAAATTGGTGACAAATCAGTGTCCTGAGACAAGGGCTGCGCGCGAATTGAAATTTCTAGAGGGTGAAACAAGAGTTAGTGGATACGGAAAGGAGAGTTGTAGAAAGTGGCGTACCGGGAAAGATGTCGCGTATGCTAGGGAGCGGGACACTCTGGTGAGGCATAATTTGACAGTTATGGTGCTTAAAGACTGCAAATACTAGTAACTGCGCAGTCAAGGGTGGTAGCACCTGCTGTGGGCTTTGGGGGCTAAAAGGATTTGAGGCCATATTTATATATAAACGGATGAGGGAAGAACCTGAAATGGGTGATGAAATGCGGTGTTCTAAAGAAGGACCGAGCGCGCTTTGATGCGAGCGCCGAGGATTGGCTAGTGGGTGGCAATGGACATCACCGTGGAATGTGTGACCGCAGCAGGTAATGTATGTAGCGGGAATCTGAGAGAATACCGTCTAGAAAATTGAGAGCGGGGTTGAGTATCGATAAGGGGGAGGACGTTTATAGGTGATTATCTCTATTGCGGTGATGAAGTGCCTATAATAATATAAAGAAAGGTCGAAGCGAACGCGGGATCTGGAGTGAAAGATTAGCCTTGCCATGTACAGAAACGGGAACAGAAGCGATTACCTACATGGTATTTGCCGTGAAGAAGTCAGTCCGACTCATCGCGCACTAACCATCCATGTTACTTATAATAAATCCTCTTACAATATGCCAAGTAACGCTGCGACAGGTCCTCCTCGCCCGGCTGCCATCGTATTTACATCCGATTTAGCATTCATGACTCATTGCGTCCGTACACTCCAACCAACCCTCGGATTTCTACTTCATACCGATTCCGCGATCCCATCAATTCGGCAGTCCAAAATTGCCATACCGTTGCTCAATTCGATAAAACCTTGAGGCCTCTATATCTGAATTTCTCCGTCACCTCCTTCCGTCATCCCAGGAAAATCCCGAGCTTTCCTCCATGTCTCCAGGGGTATTTGTATTCCCTTCCATCCATCCAAACTACTCATCAATGTCATCACCATTCTTCCCACTTTCCCAGATCCCTCCTGAAAATCTTTCTTTTTCAGACTTCTTTCATCCCATATTAAATCGGCCGCCGGTCACCCTTTTCGTAAGTAAATCCGCCTTACCGCACTTCACTTACCGCATTATTATATACGATGATCTTTTCCCCTTTTTGACTAGTGATCTCCGTGCGTCCCTTCTCATTCCTGACTTATCCGCCGATCTTATCGTCAGCTGAAAATGTACCAGACCCATCCTAAAATGGTCCACTTAATACGTCCCCCTTCTCACAGGCCAGCTAACGCAGTTTTTTGGCGTACGTGTCTTCATTTCTGCTTGAGCCCACCTGTCGAATGATAGCACCATTCTTCCTCAGGCGCCCGCCTTCGCTTGTCGACTAAGTTTCCCGTCCTAATTCTTAATACATTTCTTTGACAGTGGGCCATAGATCGTGGACACCTTTGATCCCTACTTACGTCCACATGACTTGGAGCAACTCTCCGAGGTGATACGGTGCTTCTCATCCGTGGATATAGCTGGTTCGGCACCACATGAGATTGCCCACCAATACAGTCGGAGGGCGAACCCATGCGATGATGCGCTCCGTACTTCAAAGAGAATGTGTCGTACTGGTGTTCTTCATGCTCCCCAGAGGATCTCTTGACTCATCCGCGGTGCTACGTATACATCGGACGCAACATGGCAGCTTCCGATCTAGTTGCGCTCCAAGCGGACTCTTGGTCATGGGGTTTGCACGTTGGATTGGACGATGGATTAATAGGGTGATAGCCTCCGTGCGCTCGTCGAAAATAAACCGATCCGTTCAAGTCTATAAATTAACTATACCCCCAACTGCGACACTGATTTTCGGATTGGCACGGTGGCTTTCCCTCTTGGTCCTGCTATGTTTAATATTCTTGCCATTGTGGGAAATCCCCGTCAAGATCGACAGGGCACATGGTTGCCGCCGGTTGGATGGCCGGATTTTCGCTGCGGTTAATTGCGTTATCGATCAACCAGTTGCCAATACTGATGACAGCCAGCGATGGTTCTGAAGGAACTTTCCCCGATATGCAGAAAGGCATCCCAGATCAGTGGGAAAATTATCATTGAAGCATGCAAGACCATGTGCTCGAGCTGACAGTATGGAAAAGGAGACCAGAAACACAATTAGCACTTCTGATATGAGCTTCAAATCGGCACCGCACTAGCATAGCACGAACGTTGGAGTTCCTAATTAAAGGGAAAGAGTACTATAATTACTGATTCGAAGGCCGTGCAACATGTGTAGACAATAAGCTATCGACAAAGTCTGCGAACGAATCATAAACTTCATCGGGAGGATGGACACCATCCTTGGATTCATCCCCTGGTCGGTATTTTCCTGTCCTCACTGAGAACTCACATTAATAATCGCTTGGCACGGGAAATTGTAACAAATCAAGTCAATACCTAAGATCCTCCATAGACACAGGTCTATGGCGCCGCCACCAAGGTCCGTTTCGGATATCGTCGCCAATCACGGCGATGCATCCTTCAGGATCGTGACCATCGTAATCGAGGCTCCCAATCGCCGTTTGGAAGAAAGCTTTACTCGGCTTGCCAAGCACCTCTGCTTCCCTTTCGGTAGCATTTTCAAGAGCGGCGACGAATGGTCCTGGACCAAGTGCAAGTCCATGGCCCGAGGATTCTATGTATCTGGCTTTGTGTAAGGCGATGAGGGGGATCGATGGCTTCGGATCCTCGTTGCAGCTGCTTCTGCGAATCATGTTCTCCAACGAGGATGCGGAATGCAGAATTAAGATGATCGTAGTCGAACAAGCGTAGGCGCCAAGCCAACAATTACCGCGTCATAGGGGACATTAGGATCGTACAATCCTGCGGAAATACATTCATCTTTAGCGGACTCTGACAAGAGGAAATACGGCCTTGAAACGGCTTCAGCTTGGTCCAGTTGCATACCAGGTTTGATCGCTACCTTCTGAGACCCCTTGACCGGATAAGACTCTGTACCGCCTTGAGGCTGGTCCACAGTTCTTGCGATTCACCCGTTTGCACGTCAAAACCAGCATCCACCATTCTCTTCTGGAGAACTGAGGTAGATTCTTTGCTGGTGTTGCTACAAAACTTGAACGGGAATCCACTGCGCCGCAGCTCAGCAAGCGCTCGAACTGCTCCGGGAGTGGTCGTTGATCCAATCATCAGAGTGCCAGAAATATCTATGAGCAATGCACGGATGATTGGTCTTGCTGTTGCAGCCATGGTGGAAGTGGAGCCGTTGCTTTATCGTCATCATCAGATGACGACGGTCACTGTTCTGACTAATGTCTCGATCACGTGCGACCAACTATTCGTAATGCCTTTATGCCTCGTTGAGTTGCACTCAGGGCCATAGTTTAAGTCTTTGGATACAGTATGTACATAACTAAAGGGAATCAGGCCAAATACAACATTCACGTAGCGTACGAAGAGGAAAAGATCTAAACAGTATGTGACCAACGGGAATCAGGCCATATACAACGTTCACGTAACGTCCTAGCGGAGATGAAAGGATCAAGGGAGCTAGAATCTCAAGTATTGCTCACTACTCAGCCAGAGCCCCATAGAGCTTCGGCATCCACCTCTCGGGGACCACGCCTATTCGATGATCCCGTATCATGTTCTTCATCAGTGGGCAGTGCAATTCTTCCTTCTCGCTTCGTAAGTCGACGATAAAGGAGCGTTCCAAAAAGAGCCAGAGGGTGAAGCACGGTGAACAAAATAACAGTGATCTAGATAACTGTCAGTATGCAGGTATAAATATGATACAATTCAGCTCACATAAACAGGAGCAGGTTTTGGTCTCGCGCTCCATATGCTCGCACAAATCCAAGTAGCTGCGACGGCCCACACAATATCACAGCGCATCAGTATCACGACCAGGCCAATGATATTTGCGCCAAATGTGACCCCAAATCCAGGCCAGGCAAAGCGCCCGTAATGTTCAGGGTGACCGGGCGAGTAGAATAACCCCAGAGTGATACTGAAAGGTATACGCAATCAGTTATGCAACCTCTCTCGCATTCGAAGACAAAACTCTTACAAGAGCGAATAGGGAAACAGCAAGGATAGAGGGAGAATAAGGAAGAAACGCAATGGAGCGTGAATAAGTGCCATGTCGAGAGGGCGAGAGGATGTGGGCGGATGATATGTCAGAAGCGCAATGTTCGAATACAACAAACATAGAACCAGAAATCCAAGAAGTATCGTCGAGAGCAAGAAAAACTCAAGGACCTGGTCACGCATGGCAGTAAGGTTCAACAAGTTTAGGATATGAGACATACCCAAGATACGGCCCAAAGAGCCATCAACCAGTTTGCAAAAACGAGGGAAAGACCAACTCCCCTCACAAGCGTTGTCTGCATTGTGCTTAGAACATTTCAAGTTCACTGGCCATGCACTGCTTACCTTCGTCTCCGGCTTCCTGGCTATGACTAGCAATGTGCAGTAGCCTATTTGGCCAAGAAATATAGCGACGACATAAGCGGCAATGAGGCTTGGTGAAGGAGATATCGATGTAGGGTGTGACTCGATAATGGACCCTAGTAAACACCAACAGAATGAGAACACCAAAGGAATAAAGCATAAGCATGATGCTCACCGGCTGAAGGCTTGACAATAACTGAGCACACAAGTAGTGTCGCAATGTTGATCAAAAGTGACAAAGGGGTGAGGACCTGCAGCCTGTGCAACTAATTAGTAGGTACATAGTGATTAAGAGGGGCTGCCAGTGTACACACCGTACAAGGGAAAGGTAATCTCGCACTGCGGGATGGGAAACATCGAGGGGTAACGAATCCATGGCCTAGGACGACGTTACAAAGTTGTGTGTTGGTAAGTGCAGTAGATGATTGCAAGAGGCAAGTTACGATGCGTTCATGGAAGCATCGAACTGCAACTTGAAGATGATGTCATGGACTCCAGGACTGATGTAAACAAAGGAAAACAACTTTAATTTCGTGACGAAGAGAAAACATGCACTCGACATGCAGAACAGATCACAGCGTCCGCGGAAGAGGGTGCGCGTCCCCGCTGCACTCCATGCAGAACTCACAGAACACGCCACTTTAATCAAGACAATCCGGACAAATCACCTGCTTAATCTTACTCACCAACTATACAGCCATGCTAGCGCCCAACGCATTGTCGATCGTGAAAATGTCCGTCAAGGCAAGGGAAAGTTGAAATCAAGAGATATTTGGACTACTTGGCCTTTGATAGATTGCTTTATTCCGGAATGGCGGGTTGAAGACGAAGTTAAATCTCTCGCTGAAGCAGTGGCTCATCAGCTCAAAACTAAGTATCTTTCGAGAGGACACGGCAACTACCAATCAGAATCTCAGGATGATGTGGAGGAAAAGGACGATGAGGAGTTGGAACCTTTGTCACCGAGTCTCCTCCAAGCCCTGGTCTGGCAAGCCACCAAGGTTCTAGTCTGCATTTTGGACTCCATTCTCGAACAGCGGCCAGCCGTAGCAGATAGTATGCAAAATAGGATGTGGGCATTTAATTGGGAGGGTGTTCTCAGAGTCCTTATCTCGGGCATGACTCTAGACAGAACGTAAGCTACTGTGTTTCATAAGGCCCATTGCTCCTGACGATCTTTCGCAAGCGTGGTCTCTGCAGCGCGCAAGCGCCTGTCTTCAATATATGGCTCATCCAAGGCTCTTGACATCGGTATTTGATTTTTTTGCAAGTTTTTGTCCGATTTCATATCGACCACCACGCCCCAGCTTTGTCTAGAATTGGGCACATTGATTCCCGTACATCCGTGTTGGCTGAATTTTCAGAAAGGCACGAGGACGCCTTTCTTCAGCAACCCACCGTGCGTATACGGAGGCCACCAAGTGAGAACACCTCATCCTTATAACTGCAGCCTGTTTTATATACCCGTCCTCAGAGAAGCGACGACGGCTTGTGTCCAAAGCGATTATCGAGACTGACACAGAGTAGTCATGTTTTCCTGCGGACATGCTGCTGCACCTAGTGTTTCTCCGATTGACAGGATATCCTGCTCGGGTCATCGTCTATGGTTACCATGTGGGTGTTTCAACTGACATGCACCACACTTTCTAACGTGTTTCGCAGCCCAATGGTTTCAGTTCTCAGCACAACAAGCGCCAAGGTCGTTTCTCCATACCTGTCAGCCACACTTTTATAACACCGCTTTTGACATACCCGACTATTTTCCGTTCGACGTGCATTGGACAGAACCGTTTCAACCGAAGTTCATATCACGGGGATCAGATTACACCGGCAAGAGCCGTGCTTACCTGACCAAATTCATATCTGTCATGCGAGATCCGGGGCACCTCGCACTCAACAATCCTCTATGGGAACATGACAAATATATGGGTCCCAAACAACATTCCAATGTGACGAGTTGCAAGATTTTGATGAGGCAACGCTGAACATCGACTGCGCCTGCATTCCTATCACACAGGTTATACATAGGTGAGCACTAATCTGCGCCCGATACCAACGATGGCACTCGCCCACAACCCATCATTCATATCATGTGATGTTTGTTGAATGGCGGTGCGCAGTCACTTGAAATTCGTGCACCATTTCACGATTGGTTATTGTCTGAGACGTGCTACCTGATTGCGGTTACCTCTTTCCCCTTGCCGGCCTACAGCAAGCATTCAATTTTGCTAATAACGCCGGGACCTGAACTTGCTGTGACCAGCTGTAGACTTATTCATATATTCAAGATTGTTTCGGAGCCGAAGGATGAGTTTGCGAGCATCGCATGACTCCAACTGATAAAGATCGAGTACTGAGTTTCAGCACTGTCCTTTTCCATATCTGTGTTTTGGATTCAGGGGAAGTGTGCGCGGATTTCTTCTTTTTTTAATGGTCCGGTAGGGAAGGTCACATATCACCCCAATGGAAACAGAGCGTTCGAACTTGCCATGGAAGAAGGCTGGATAATATTGCCGAGGAACCTGGCTGCACATAAAAGAGAGCAACATAGGTCCCCAAATTTTCTGAGCGCTTGAAGAAGTGTCACTGAGTATAACTTCAACGTGGAAGTAAACCCCACAAAACTTTTGTATGCTAAGCAAGATAGTTGGGTTCGTTACAGCACTGCCTACATATTATACGCATGCTCACCGAGGCTTGCCGTGGTCAGTATTCTGAGCTGGATGTCGAATTAGAAGATTAATCGCGTGAGATCAGGATGTCGGAGGGGTGCTATTTCCGGGTGGTAAGTTTAATCTGTATGAGCGCAAATCAACAGAACTTAGGTCATGGGAATGCTGCAGGGCGCGGTGGGACACGTCTGGGACAATCAAGGGTGTCCAATTAAGCAGCCTACTCTGGCCCTCCAGACTCATCAGCCTCCATCATGATCCTTTGACGGGTCTTTGATAATGATGCCATTAATGATGCCTGAGTGAGGGGATGGGATCTACAAAAGCGGTGCCATGCAGTTGGGCGCATCAATATTCGAACAGTCACAACTTTTCATTCCACGGTTACCGCTCATGAAACAACGTCACAACAGGGCAGTGCAGGGCCGAATGCCTGTAGCTGTGCACTCCAGAAAGTAAAACCTGTTGAATGCATAATTAAGCCGAGGACTCTACATCTGACTACAATAGTAAATGCCTTTTTGTGCAATACTTCGTCCACTGCAGAAGCCCGCGCACGTCGCATCTTGCAAACGTTGGTTTGGGCAACTTGGTCAACTGATACTATCGATCATGAGGGACTGAGTCACGGCCGCTGAAGTTTGAACGCCCGGGGGCTGGAAGCGAAACTCTGCCGACCGGCGCGTCGCCAAAATTAGTGAAGGCTGTGGCATTTCTTAAAGTGGTGACTGTTCCTGTTCATGTACTGCTAGGTTTGCACATGCTTTGCACTGGGCGCCTTGAATATTCACAGCCAAGCGTTTGTCCCATCTCATCAAGCGCCCAAGTTTCATGCGCATCGCAACAATGGCAGTGGTTTAAAAATCATTGAACCAATACTAGTGGCGGTGCCGCCTAAAGAACGTGAGTCAGTGTTTGATGCGATCTCAGAATTTTGCTTGCTTCATACCTCGCCAATTGAACAAAGCCACAGCCCGCATGTAATCGTCATATCAACCGAGAAAGCTATCATCTTATCAGTGCTTGTACGTCAGAGTCACAAAGTCACACAGGAACTACAGGAACCCCCTGCCCTTCATTCACATATAAGCGTCCGAGAGACATCGCCAATTCCTTGTCCCCGCTGAAACTAGGAACTTGGCTAGTTTTCATTGCCCCTGCCCCCTTGCCCTTACGATCACATTGTTCCAGGCTGTTCCCCTTATATTATCTTACGCCTATAAAGTCAAGCAGACCACAGATTAATCAGACCACCCGCAGATTCTCAGCTCTCACCAGATATACCACAATCAGACCACCCGCAGATCCTCACCGCTCACCAGACATACATACCATGTCTTCCTCCTCCCATTCTTCCACAAATTCGCATCAACACCCACAGGGCTCCTGCCCGATGACAGGCAAGACGTACGATTTCTGCCCAGCGCAGGCTGGGGACGCAAGATCACCCTGCCCGGCGCTGAACGCCCTGGCGAACCACGGTTACCTGTGAGTATCAAACCTCCAGAGTTGTAATACATCAGAACTGACGATAACTTGTCCAGTCCACGAGATGGAAAGAACATTGGTCCATGGGACCTCGTTTGCGCACTCAAAAACGGCTACCACCTATCCACATTGCTGGCCTGCATCTTGTCGTTTAGCAGCGTGTTCCTACTCGGGCAATTTAGAAGCGTGTCGCTGTCAGATTATGCTCGCCATAATTTGATCGAGCATAATGCATCACTTGTACACAAAGACGACAACAACGGCGCCGAGTATGCCCCAACCAGGGTAGACAAGAAGTTATTGGCAGCCCTTTGCGCAGAGGGCGGGAAGGTGCTCCCAAATAGAATGACTCTCGAAGATGCCGCGCGCATCCGTATCAAGAGAGAGAAACAGTGCGGACATTTGGATAGTGTACATGGCGAGATAGCACGAGGGGAAATAGTCATTGCTATCGGGGTCCTAGGTGGCAAGGACGCGGCGACGAATGGTGTCAAGATTAGCGCATTGCACGAATGGATGCAGCATGAGCGTATGCCTGCTGGCTGGAAGCCGGATCACACTCAGGGCTTGTACCAGACATACAAGATGGCGAAGGTTGTCAGGGAGCGCATGGAGAAGGCGCAGCAACCATCTAACAAGCCAGTGGAGTCGCATTAGGGTTGGTTTTCTGTCTCTGTTTTGCTTGTCTTCTAGCGTGTTTGGATTTTATTCGTATATATTTTATGCCTGTCGGTATGTCTGTTCGTACAACAAATTTACTTATATCCCGCATCACCAGTAGCAATGTTAATTACTCTGTATTCCATCCAATGATTTCACGAGCTAGTAGTCGCACAATTGTCAATTATCATTAATTTATCGCCAGGCTTTCCCGGTTCATTCACATGGGCTCACATCACAAGGAGTGCAATGACTCATCAGCGTCCCGGATCACGAACCGTATGTAACTACTTAATTCCTAAGGACTTAGAGACCGAGAAGTTGTTGGTCGTCCATTTCCATCGTAAATATAAACGCGTTTTGGACATTGACGTTGACATATTGTATTAAATGACTAGCTATACTTGTCTCAGGCTACATTAATGCGTTAACGCTCACCCCTTGCACCATGACGAAGGATAGCAACGCCGACACCTGATCTGCAAAGATAACAGCAGAGATATCATTGGACCAACTTAGCTTCCGGTCCTCCATCAAGTTGAACGTCGCTGACGTGGTAGCAAGGTAATTCGGAATTCGGTAAAGGCTCATTCGGAGGTGCATCCAGAGACGCATCATGTATGCATTCTAGAATACGTAGTCTTCGATCTCGAAGGCCATCTGTGGTCAGGATTCAGGTGACGTATAGAAGCTCTGCAGGAGGACTGACCAGGAGAAGGACATTACTTTTGAACCATGGCTTCCTTATCCGTCTGGTAAAGAAGGCTCCTTGCAGCCTGTGTCTATAAGGTGGACTTGGAAGCGTATCCAAACAAGGGCCTACTGGATGTAAAGATTAATGTTAGTGTAAACGCGTAACTCACATTTCGTGCTGAATTGACTACGCCCTTGCGCGAGGGACAGACATTGTCAACTGCAATCGATGAATCGAAAGAACTAGTATGCATCGGAGGTTATGACATATCGGTAACCCCATTCACCACAGAGCTGTCGAACGCATGATGATAGCAGGAATACCTAGAGTTGTGTTTTTCATGAAGTATTTCGGGATTGTTATTTTACCCTGCGGTGCGAGAAATCTGCCCAGATAGTTCCAGTTGGGTTCCAGTTTTGCAATCTTTTCCCCTACATACATGATTGGGGTACGTAAGGACAGTACAAACATATCGCGGGACAACCGTATAGTTGAGGGTAATATTGTCAATTGCGTCAGATTCATCCAACAATCAAATATCACTCTGAATTCTAAGCAGTGGAAACAAACGTAGCTGCACATTATAATTTGAGAGCAAGTACGATGCGGCCAGACAGGGACTACTCAACTTCCAGCTACGCCTCCTTGATGTCATATACAACCATTCTGGGCAGCATCATTCACTCGGAACGTCAGGCCTGTTGTAGAGAGGGAGGACCGTGTTTTTGTTGGTGCCTCTCAGAGGGCACGATGGGCTGGTGGTTTTTGCTAGGAATGGTTGCGCAGAGGTCTCCTTATTCTTTGGTAAAAATTATCCAGGACCACGTCACGAAACACGATGTCATACTATCACTGGCGGGGTTTTTCAAAGGTTTTCAATGTCTGATGCGTAGCACACTCGTCAAGAGGTTTTTTTTTCCCGCTTCTTGACAGACCTGTGGGAAATATCGTGCTCTATCACACCCAGGTGAAATCTGATTTTTTTGCGATGATGTTCGAGCGGCGGAAGGAATCCGGTTGTGCGATGTCAGTTTGGCAGGGACTGGCTATGCTGTTTCAAAATTTGTCACCGCAACGTCACACTGGAGTTTTACAACCCCGCAACGGCACGCTCGGCAGAATTTTGAATCTCGATATCTGAACGAGTGTTGGAAGGAAATCAAAGATTGTATGGATTCGTGCATGTACATTATATAGACCAGCTATTCACAGTAAGTAAATCTAAGTGCATTAAGTGGAAAGGATATGATAGTAATAGAATGAAAGTGAGTATGTTCACAAAAGTGTATAATCAAAGACTGGATGTAGGATATATACCAACTCGGTCTTACTCGGTGTACAAGCGGAGATTATAATTGATGCTGCACTATAGTCACGGTGCGGCATCCACTCTTTCAACAATTTCACTGATAACACTGTTCTGCCCTCATTCAATCACGATATAGAAATCGCAGTCGTAAGTATCATCTGTATAGGAACAGAGATTGTTTTCCCTTGGTTTTTTTCCTGTTTGATGAAGTATACAGATTGTAGCATTGCCATCATTAACACTCAGTGGTGTGACATATGTCAATGTATGATTTATTGTGAACACAACTGCTCGATGTTTTCTATGGGATCTTCACAGATGTATTCTATAGATACTAGAGAACACTGGCTAAAATCACAGAATATTTTTGTGCAGTGTGCAGCTCGCGATATGATAATCAGCGAATTTTGAAACCCAATACCCATTTTGAAAAACCCCGCCAGTGATAGTAAGTTTAGAAAATGCAAGCCGAATCTGCCGTGAAGCCCGGTAAGGGATGTGACTTGTTTAGATCCCAATGAATAAAGACAGTTCACATCTCTCTTGTGTGGTCCCTCTAGGAAAGCGGCGAGGGTAGATTATAGATTGCTATTCCTGTACCCTTTTCTAGGGTACAGGTCTGGACTAAAATTTCTCTTGAGCACGATCATGACGGCTCCACTTGGTTGCCGGTCCGACGACCTTATTTGGACTATGAAGATTTGTCAGCATGATGAATCGAGCTCCCCAGGGTGTCTCGTTCGTTGTGCTCCCTTCAAGCTTGCCTCGTACTTCTCTCTGTTGTCTCTGTCGTTATTTTCTTCTTCATCAATCAAGCTGCGTCTCGCTCCTCACCTGTGTCTTGTGATTTCAGGTCGCGAGCTTGCAGACAATGGAATGTCTGTTGTGTCGTTGTGTGTCTCACGCAAGTTCTTTGGGTTTTTGGAGGTCTCTCGCGAGCGTTTACCTATGTGTAATCAATATCCTGCCGGTCCGTTGTTGCCTGTGGTGGTACTGAATCTCAGGTTGACTGTTGACAAATTTCCGATGCTTAATCAAGAGCAATGTGCTGAGATCGCGAGCACACATTTCATTTATGTGTCCTCATCTGATTGAAAGGATCATGTTCGTGATATGCTTCATGTACACGTATGTGAAGCTGCGTGTATTTCTAATGCCATTGTATTTAAGCTCTTGAAGTGTCCTAGACATGTAGTTCCAATCATGTTTTGCCTGAGCCTTTCAAAGAATCACACCGCGAGCGACATGCAGCCTCTCAGCGCGACGCTCGTGCTACAGCTAGTGCATGGACGTGAGAAATGCGGATGCTGCTCAACATCGAGACGATTATGATCCGCACTTTCCTACGAATACGACGTTTCGGATCAGCTCATCCTCGATCGCAGCGTCGGATATAAATTGTGATGGGCTGCTATAATATTAAGTGCGGCTGTTGCCGAATTGAAGCGACCTGAGTCCGCCCGTCCCATTCTAATCCCATTCTCCAATATATTTGTCGATGATGTCGATGAGTAGCTACAGCATTCGATCACTTCTTCTGCTCTGTGGCCTAATTTCATTTACAACACAAAAAGACGTTCCAGACGCCTTCAAACACCCGCCTAGTGAAGCAGTGGACAATGTTAATCCGTCAGCATTACCTCTCGCACATTGTTGTCCGTTTCCCAAGCTTATTGTGTTCAGGCTTATTGGCAATGGCGGGGACTCCCCAAATGGGTCCGGAGGTATGATTCCCTCAAGTTCACCCCCATTTGCCATGACACGATGGGTTGCCCAAACATCCGAGAACTACGTATCTGTCACTCCATATAATTACACTGCGACATCCATTCATGGCTTTCAAGCAACCCACCAACCAGCCATCTGGATGGGTGAGAGCGGTCAAGTGGTAATATCTCCAGGCGCTGGCCAGGTCCAACCTAAATTCGACAATCGAGGCATGAGCTTCACTCATGAGAACGAAGTTATCACTGCTAGTTACTACAGTGTGAACTTGAATGCCATTGAAGGGGGTCAAATTTTAGCCGAACAAAGTTCTAGTACGTCATCTATTATATTGCGACAATTCCTTCAATGTGCTGAGTTCTATCGAGCTTCTCGTGTTGGACACCTCCGTTTCACGTTCACTGATACCCGTCAACCTTACGTTCTTGTTGAGGCTACTCGAGCTAGCGTTCTTAGGTCTGAAGACCCTTTTAACTTGACTTATCCTCACGGTTCCGTATTCATTAATCCTGACACCCACGAAATTTCTGGCAGCAATCCTGAACGCCAGGATTTCATTATTGCGCCTGTTTCGACACCTGCAAAACGTTGGAGTGGATATTTCTGCGCGCGCTTCGACCAGCCATTTGCCTCATGGGGCGTCTCCAAAAACGGCACTCTTTTTGATGGTCAGACAAGCGGCAATGGCACACTGCTATCAGGATATGTGACATTCTCACCCGAAGTGGTGGAAGTCAGTATCAGGATTGGCGTTTCATTCATTTCTATTGAGCAAGCTAGAATGAACTTGGACATGGAGATACCTGATGGAAATACACTAGAGGACACAGCGACAGCGACTCGATCAGCTTGGGCCGAGAAATTAGAGCTAATCAAGATTAAAGGCGCTTCCAAGGATCAACTGCAAACTTTCTACACTGGATTTTTTCACACATTGCAGGCAGAGTTTTTTCCCCTTTATGCGCCGCGGAAGCACAATGCTCACATCTCCTTCTAGTATCCTTACGAGCAGAGCGAATATGGTCAATACTACTCAGGATATGATGATGCTGTGCATCAGGGAGTGTCATATACCGGTTACTCGAACTGGGTAAGCACCAGACTCTAGGCGTGACGGAGATCTAATGTATTCCATAAGGACACGTATCGCGCCGAATGGGCGTGGCTTATTTTATTTGCGCCCGACAAGATACCAGGTATGGTACAGAGTATGTTGCAGGATTACAAAGAAGTGGGTTATATCGCAACTTGTTCAATGGAGTTGTTTTCATCCACAGCACGCAGGGTGGTCGGCTCCCAATGTGGAAAAACATCATTGGTAGGTTTTAGTGCTTATCTTCATTCTGGATCTAATCAACTTCTTGTCGTTAGAGACGAACATTATGGTGTCTCTTTCTGCTCTATGCGGTTCCGCGTGATTAGTGAACATGCCTCCACAGGTCGGGACTCACGCGGATTCCCTCATTGCAGAGGCTGTCTTGAAAGGCATGGCCGGGTTCGATTTAGAGACTGCATGGGAGGCTGTGTATAACGATGCAACAAGGCCTCCAGTCAATGATACAACTACTGTGTGGGTCTTAAATTTATGTTGTTATTTAGTGACCAAGTTGAATATTTGTAGATACTTTGATCGTCAGGAAGTAAGAATTCTTCAACTCCTGCAGCGTCAGATCTTTTGATTAGCGCAGAATGTCGATTATGAAGTTCGTGCCGGCTTGACTTCAGTCTATGAGGAGAAGGGCTGGGTTGCAGACGACATCCATTCCGAATCAGCGTCTCGAACCCTAGATTATTCTTGTGACGTTCTTGCTCTCTCTCTGTATGGCCAACACTTACTACCTTATTTGGTTTCATCCATTCAGATGACGATTTTGCCGTATCTGTACTCGCAGGTCTCCTCAACAAAAGCGAAGAGGAACAGTTTTTCCGACAGCGCTCGCTGCAAAATCCCTTTACCATCTTCAATTCACTCACTGGTTTTATGGAAGCGCGCAACGCAAGTGGTTCATGGGCGGGTCCCGATAACGGGTGGACGGAAGGCGACGAATGGGCTTATACATTTGACGTGGTACACGATATACCGGGACTGATTGCTCACAAAGGCGGCAACGCAACGTTTGTGAATTTTTTGGACGAGCACTTTGACGGTGGTCAATTCTAACTATAATCCGAATTGGTATCTCTTACTGATTTCTTCGGTCTGCTTCAGGTCACAATGATCATACCAATGAGGTCCGTTCCTGTTGTGTGGTATTGAATTTGCTAACACATCCTTGCAGCCATCCCATCATATACCCTACCTGTATTCCCTCGCTGGAGCTGCGTCAAAATCTCAATCACATATCCGCCAGATCGCAGAGTCAGACTACAACGCCTCCGTTAACGGCCTCTCCGGGGTATGTCAGGCTGTGGAACGTTCGGCCAGTCCATTTAACTAAGATAGCGCAGAATGAAGATTGCGGCCAGATGAGCGCGTGGTATTTGTTCAGTGCTTTGGGATTTTATCCTGTGAATCCTGTGTCGGGGCTGTACGTGGTCGGGTCGTAAGTGTATAGCATTGTTCAGACTCCATCGCTAACCCAGGGACCTTCAGTCCATTTTTTGATGAAGTAGAGATCCAATTCCCATTATCCAACGCCACCAGCCTTCAAATCATTTCGGAGGGCGCACCGTCAAAGCCATTCGTAAATTCGCTCACCATCAATGGCGCGGATATACCCAGCCCCATTATCTCGCACAACCAATTACTCGATGGGGGCAGATTTGAGTTCATAATGTCCAGCCAACCACAGGCCTGGGGGAGTAGCACGTTGTACTTGAAGAACAACACAGTGGGTGACAAAAGTCTGTGCGCCATCTTGTCTATTGATGCAGTTAGCAATAGGACCTAACCAATGAGCAAGACAAATCGGAGCAATACCACATAGCACACCATGAGCTGCGTTGAGGGTATCCATACGTTTTGAAACTTTTGATCACATGTCAACGAATTGAGCTGTCTGACAAAGGGGACATTGTTCCTGGTGTCGCTGGTCAGCCACAACGCAGTGGGACCGTTGCACTAAAGCAGACAATTCCAGAGTAATCGATGTAATCTATTGTATCTCCAGTCGTATGTACTATGGCTCAGAAGTGTTGCGGGGTCTGAATGAAAATCATTGGACCAGGAGGAATGGTGTAAGTCAAGAGCACGCAGAACACTATCCACTCAGGCACGCATAAGACACACCAACAAGATTGGGTATTTCAAATCTGAAGGACATGCAATCATTGATGGATATAATACTACTACAATCATTGCTCTGTGATAATGGTGGTATCGAGTCAGAGTCAATATTAATGGCCTCTCCCAAAAGAGAAACCGCGCTGCCCAGCTTGCTGGAAAAATTGCGCAAATGGATGCTCTCCGCCACCACCGCCACCACCACCGAACGGACTCGCGAATCCGGTGAATGGGGCGCCTCCTTGAGAGCTGGGATCGTTTGGGTCATCCCCATTGTCGAAGCGTTGACGTAGTTCTATACGATGAGATGAGCAAGATGAGCAAATATGTTGATTATACGTGTTCTTGCCTGGATTACTCAGGACCTCGTATGCCTCATTCACTTCTGCCATTTTCGCCTCCGAGCCTCCCTTGTCAGGATGGGCTGTCATGGCTGCTTTGCGGCTGGGAAAGTCATTGACAAGAAACAAGAGAGAGAACGCAAGGCTTACAAGGCTTTCTTGACAGTTCTCGAGTCAGCGTCCCTAGAGACGCCAAGAACTTTGTAATAATCTTTCTGTTTGGATTGCTTTAGTAGTCGTTGGGCTTTCTGTAAGCGCGCCAGCACCTGTTGAACGGCAATTCAGAATTCAGAACAATTGGGATAAGAGAGGTAACTCACGTCTCTGTCGCTACGACCACTGCTCTCAAACGCCCGTTCAAAAGTGCGTACTGCGTCTTCCCACTCTTCCCGAATCAGCATTGCCTCACCCTTCACCACCCACGCATCGACTTCCACATTGGCATCGCCACCCATATCATTCAGGGCTCGGAGGGTGTCTTCAGACATCGCAAGCAGAGCATCACACCAAGGTTCACCCTTCCTTGCGTTGTTGAGCCTCAAATAAGCACGGCATACTCCACGAAGGATAAGAGCGCGACGTGGGCTTGAAGAGAGAACATTAGGTAGTGGGAGCTTGGAGGAAGATGGCGACAGCATCTCTGGATCCCCATTCGAAATCAGCGCGTCTTCGAAAGTACGGGCAAAGCCATTGCCAGGAAAGTCTTTCGCAGTTCCAACGACATGCTTCAAAACACCCTTCCAATCACTGGCCTCCATAAGCTTCGCCAATTTCGCAAAACCCTTGTCAAGAGATTTCGCGAGTCTATGTGCTGGTAAACACGAAGAAGAGTCGGGGTCCAGGTGAAGACATTGTTTGAGAGGCGAAAGATGCGAGGACGACTGTGAAGGTGGAAGCAAGAAGTAGGAGAGGCGGAAAATGCGCATGAGAGAGAGAGTAGTTGGGTGGGATAAGTACGACAGTCGACTGAGTTCTTGTAAGTATGTGTATGCGTATGAATAACAAGAACTCACGTCAGGTCGAGCACAGCTCCTTGCACTTCCCCACTTGCCAAATTGCAATCTGCTCTTGTCTGCCTGAGCTCGGCACTATGACTGGCTACCCGTAGGGCCTGGGTTGCAGCTTCTGAGCAAACAGTCCATAGCTGGGCACGTCTTGCTTTAACAGCCTTGGAGGCTACTACCTCGGCCTCCTTGATGTCACTTAGCATGTCGTTCGCAGCTTGATCACCAGCAACATTCGTGTTATACGTTGCAAGTAACTCCTTGGCACGAGCCCAATCTCCTTCTTTGGTATGGATCTTCGCCATCATCATAATGGCACGGTCGAATTCTCCGCCAGTCAACTCCAGAACCTTGGTGAAGTCATCGAGCGCGCTCGCGTGGCGGCTTAACGAAAAGTAAGCCGTAGCTCGCTTGTAAAACAGTAAGTAATCTGCAGGGGAGAGTGAAATGGCGTCCGTGTATGCTTTCGCTGCATCGTTAAATTGTCCGGCGGAAAGCAATGCATCACCGCGAACTATGAGAGGATGAAGCCCTGGTGGAGCGAGCCCAGATGACGAGGTGTCTGATAAAACAGGTTTAGCAAGCAACAATAGTAGCCCAGCAAAACAGTGCAACGGTCGCATAACGAGATGATGAACACTTATTCGAGTCAGTGAAGTCTTTGAATACTTCAACTTCGACTTGCTCCACGTCCACTATCCCACGTACAGCTATCACGTGGGCGTCACGTGTCAAGCGCGCCTTTGGAAAAACAATTTGAACGTGAGTAATTACCACCGCTAAGCGGTGGAAAGTGACTCATGCTACAAGACTGGCGTCACAAGTCTAGGATACTAGAACAGCGGGATGACACACGGGCACAACAGAACTGGTACCAATGTAGGAAGGTCACGGTAACCTCCTTAGCCATATTTACTCCGACGACGAGCTCACGCGCTCATGCACATCAGTCATGTCGAAGTACCCAAATCAGCATGTAACTTTTTTTCTTCGTTTGAAAAAGTTAGCGTGTAGGCAGCGGCAGTATTTTTCATCGCATGCACTTCTGTACTCGCTCGTCAAGCTTTCAAAGCTTCAAATCTCAAATTGATCCAATCGGCGTGATCATCGTCGAGCATAAACAAATCACCGGTTGAGTCATATTAGCTACAATATTGTAGTACAAGTGAAGCATTATTCTCGGAGCCACAACGGTACCTTTGACTCCAGCACGTCCGAAATACGAACTCGTCTGCCAGCGTGCGTGTAGGGTCGTCCGCATAAAATAAGGCGACAGGACGAAGGCACAACAGCGCAGTCTCCCAGTTGGGCTTGTGCGATGACAAGGGTTTTATGGTATGGCGACTCGAAAATAAGAAACTGCTTTTTACCTTGTGGCATCGCATCGCATCCACTCCCAGGCACTTGGCTAGCTGTGTGGCCCTGTTGGTGAGCACGCCGTCTTCGTAATGAAGACAGGCCCAGGCGAGGACCCATATGAATGATTCAGCGTCGTGCTGGTACACGTGTCTCATCTCGCCTTGGATGGCCTCTTCCGTGAGAAGGTGAAGCACCATGAAAGGTGCTGTCCCTGTACGCTCCTGGCCTGAGGGACTATCTCGAGTCGATGAAAAATCGAAGTCGTTGAGTACTCCAATATATCGACTATCTGAGGTCTGGTATACCATGAGTTTGCTAGGGCTGACATCGCGGTGACGGACACCTTGCCAGAGAGCACGATGACCCAGTGTCACAGATATTGATGTACAATAAGGAGCGCAAGAAAAAAACACATACCAACGACGATTTGCCACCATACGCTGAGGAACTTGTTGTCGCTCAGTTTCGTGATCAGGTAGAGCTTTCTGAATACGATGATGTATAAGACGCGCCTGCCTCGTTCAGCGTCCTTGAGTCCCAGCGCCCTCCTGATGTTGTTCGCCGGGGATGTATCTTCAAACTTATGGAACCAGGCCATCTCTAAGACGTGGCCCTTTTCAGAGTCGCTCTCGCACGACTCTTCTGGCTGATAGTTTGGCAACCAGTTCGTCAATGCCTGTGTGAGGGTGATGAGGGAACTCCGATACCAGAGCCGACAATTTCTACTGAAAAGATCTTACGAGCGGGTCAATTCCGAGATATCAATACGGAAAAGTTCGGTTCACCAGGCAAATGAACCCTACATGGAGATCAGGTGGTACAGACGTACAAATCTTCATGAGAGCAGGGACAGAGATCGACGAAAAGTAAGGTAGGCCTCATGCGAATCCATACAATGTCACATGACCAAGCGTGATTTTTCGTGACATTTGAGCTTTTATTCAACTACAAACCTGCAACTGGGTGAATTACAGCTATTTGCAAAAACGTTGTCAGTACGCGTGATTTTGAGAGAATAAGGAAATTAAAGAAAAGAAAAATCGTCACAGCCGCCGCAACTGCCTTGACGTGTCTGGCTCAACACCCTTTGACTTATCATTATCATATATCACGAAGTCTCTAGCCATGCCTTCAATTTTTGACGAGTTATCCGATGACACTACTATTGAGCCTGAACATGAAACAGCCGCTCCGATGGATAAACCTGACATCCCTCAACTTGAAGACCTCCGAGTCCAAGTTCCTGCCAGTGCACCTCCTGCAGCGAAGAAGAAATGTGGCCGACCTCGAAAGCAACAAGCTACTGGTAAAACTTAGGTTGCTGCTTTACTATTTACACCTCTGAAGTGCCAGTTGGCAGTTCCTACCTCTGAGCCTGCAGGGCAGGATCTACGACTCGGAGCAGCACCCGCTCCTGCTTCAGAGGCCATTGTGAACGAACCACAGAGGCCTAAGATCACATACTTTCTAGCCATGTTTCCAGAAGATCAACTACGAAAGCCTGAGAAACAACGGAAAGCCATCAACACTTTTCTTTGCCTGAGTCCAGACCAGGAGTTCGATACCCTCAAAGCACAAATCCTTCAGAAAATCTCCGAGAAACTCAAGCCGAAGACACTGGCTTACGAAAACTACTCTGTGGAGTGGTATATTCCCCGACTTCAGACTGCTACACTTGCATTATCTTCGGCTGATGACTACAAATTTCTTCTCGAGCATGCACTGAAACGAGAAGCCCTGACCGTGAACATTGTTATCCACGTACTGCCCACAGTGAAGGTGGTGTATTTCAGTCAATATATGCGCCACTAATCTGACTTTTTTACGAAGTCAAAGCACAGGAGAGACCATAATGAATCAGGAGACGAAAACCAAAGCAACGATGGTGGCAGCGAGAATAGCAGTAGCGAGGATGACAAACCAAAGAAGAAATCAAAGAAGGACGTGAGTATCTTTATATGCCGTGCTTCCTGCAGATAATGATCCTGCATTACAGAAAAAGTCGAAATCTGTTGTCGAGACAATCTTGAACGAGAAGATCACATCGAAAATTGTTCAGCTACAGAACAGATGGTTGTGTTCGAAGGCTGGATGTTCCAGCAACCATTGTTTCATTCATCCCGAGCATCCTGACCATTTTCCACTTGGACACGAGCAACTCTCGGTGTGGGCATCAGCCTGGGTATTTTATTTTCATTTGACTCGTCTTGTACTGTGTCCGTTACTCATCATTTGACCACTAGAACAAGGACAATGATCTCGCTGACCTCGAAACTCCACCCAACCATCCGAAATTCAACTTTATCCCTGGTCGGAAATCTGGGGTGTCACCCCTGCTTCAACGTCGTCTAGCCGAGCATAACCAGCCAACAACTGGACATGCTAGCAGCCCAGTCATCAATTTTAACATCCCCCCCAATCTCATTGCTCTGTTCCGTCCTCCAGGTGAAATCCGCGATGTCCAAAATGTCAATAATGCACCTACTGCCACCATCACGTCGGACCAAGCTTCACTAATGCCTGCGGGTGCTCAACTTGGCCCTGACCTCTCCCTCGATGACTTCTGTGCTCAGTATTCCCTTAGCGATGATATCCGATCGAAGTTGCACGAGAATGGCTATACAGGGACCGAAACACTCTCTTTCATCATTGTTGCGGAGCTGAAGGAAATGGGCTTCAAGTTCGGAGAAGTTGCGGCGATGAAGGCTGCATTACGACGCTGGTCCATATTGTAAATTTTCACTTTGCTCCATCTGCTCTCGTGTTGCACTGTTCAAGCTGTAAATCCAATTGTCTGTATTTGTATTCTGTTACTTTGCAATTCACCACAAGTTCGAGTGCAAAACATGACATTCAATGAGAGCTCGCAAGTATAGTACAGTTGACAAAACACAGAGAACGGCTCTAAAAGTAGCCTGCATGCATGATATATCCTATGGCATCTGAGTCTGTAATGATGTCCATTGCAATGTACATATCGTAAATGATGGCATCAATCTCGTCAGTGAAACAATCCTGATTCCGACGTATGAAAGCTTTGATCTTCGAAAAGGCCTCCTCGATGGGATTGAGATCGGGTGAGTATGGCGGCAGGTACTCGAGTCGTACACCTACATAAATTGAATATGAGTACAATGAAAAAACTACTAGACACATACCAGCTTCGCGAATCAAATCTGCAACACCATCTCCATGGTGTATCTTCGCATTATCCATGACGAGCACGCTCAGTTTTCCTGGATACTCGGTGCATAAGGGTAGCTAGCATTTGATAATCAGAATGTGCTTGGTTGACGGGGAAGGCAAAATGCACTTACAACATCCTCCTCGATAAATGTCTTGAACTTCGCAGTTGTGAAAGAGCCCTCGACAACGGAGATGGCCATCATACCATCAACAGTGAGCAGACCGAGTCCAGACAAGCGATGGCCACGAACGAAAACTTGCTTCTTGACTGCGCGAGCACCCTTCAATGACCACCCACTGCGTCTTCCCAGTGTCCTCTCGTCTTTGGAGGTCTCGTCCAAGAACCCAAGCTCCTCTGGCTCATACTGAGCCATCCGCCGGATAAAATCAGCACGTCGTGACTCATTTCTCTCTTTGGCGATTTTCTTCAGTTTCTTGAGTGACATGCCTGCATGCGCGAGTTCACGATAGATGGTCGTAAAATGGACTGATATGAAACGGTTGGATTCAAGCATGCCAAGAAGTTCATCTAGAAACCAATCGGGGCGATGGTTGACGAGGCGCAGTAGGTAGCTGACATCCTCGAAGTGGAGGCTCCGTGGTTGGCCAGGGAGACCAGTATTGTGCCGCACAACGTCGCCGGTCTCTCGCCAGAGCTTCATGATACGCCAAAAAGTACGTTCTGAGAATCCAACACAGTCCACGATCTGTCTGATAGTGAGCAAATTGTGTTCGAAAAGATTTACAGCGGCAAGCTTGAGGTCACGGCTGATTTTACGGTAAGGCATGGTATAGCGCGTTGAGTAAGGCGCGGTTGCGGTGATTTTTCTTTTTTTTTTTAATTTCCTTATTCTCTCAAAATCACACGTAGTACTGACAACGTTTTTGCAAATAGCTGTAAGAAACGGCTACACAAAAAATAAGAAAGAGTTATTTGAAAGTTTTTTGGTTTTCCCGTTTGACTGTACGAGCAAAATTGATTTAGTTTTGGAATTTCTGGGACTGGCACTCTGATAGCAAGGGAATACAAACAGCGGTCAGCATTCGGCATCTCTAAGTACTAGCCATTGACGCGACGCAACGACGTGACAACGACGCGACACGACACAACGGACCTCACATGCCGTCCAAAAATGCGAAGCGGAAGGTATGGTGTCGTAATCTAGAAAGGGCTCGCGAGTGCAAGAAGCAGAAGACTCGGATCTGTGGTGTCAGTGAGTCCAAGATAGTGAGTGCCAGTGAATGACGAGTTTACCATGTCCATAATGCTGATACTGGCAGAAGACATGTCAGAACACTGCGTTCTTGACTGGCACCAACTCTCACCTAGATGTGCCCTCGAGTCCCTGCAAGTCTGTACATGCCAACGAAGTGGTTGTCTCTACACTGCGGACATGGTTTGGAGGTTCTGCCAAGCTGGCCGACATTGCAAACTCACCGACAATACTTCTGCGTCAAGCAGCGCATTTTTTCGCCTCCCCAAATACTGTTTTGCACTCACCTTCAACCATAGACACTTCAAATTTCATTGATGATTCCCTTCCTCAAGTCGCTGGCAGCAGCACACCTCGCTCACCTGTAATGGGTGGACCACACCTGCCACGGTCTTACCCCATGGTGACCTGTGAGGATGTTGAAGACGAGGAAGACATGGTGGCAATTGGAGGTGTCCGGTGGAGAGAAGGGCCCGAGGCACGGCCGCTCAATGTCCTTCTCGAAGAGGTCATTAATGAATTCTCTCCCACATCCATCAGAACTGATGATGGTTCTGACAAGACTGATGCCGAGAATGATGAACTCACCAAAAATAGTGAAGAGTGAGGACACAGTAATCCATACAAACCACGGATCCCCCCAACAGTCCCAGAGGCAAGGGCAGCATTGACTGACCTCCAAAATCTCCTTTGGCCTCCTCGGAAAGACAGGACTGGCTACAAACGGCCGGACTTTGATCCCACCCTCAAGGGGAGACTCGAGTCCATGGAGAAATTCTTGTGGAAGTATGTTGACATTAATGACAACGGCACTTCACATGCCAAAAATAGTGCAGGGGGAGAGTGGACTCGGGCAGCTGATGAGACAGCACATTTTCTCCGTGGACGCGAGTGGCTCAGCCGAAATCTACAAACATGGTCAAGGGCATACATCAACAATCGAACCAACCTACCAACACATGAGTATGGGAATCACAAGACCTCCCGCATTGATGATGAGGTGTTGGCAGCTGACATTAAACTTCATTTGCAAAGCATCGGAAAATATGTCAGAGCCCAGGACATCGTGGATTACCTGAAAAGACCCGAGGTTCAGGCAAATCACGGTTTGAAGAAAACAGTCTCATTGGCAACCGCACAACGGTGGATGTTCAAGCTTGATTATCGCTGGAGGGAGGAGAAGAAGGGACAATATATCGACGGTCACGAACATGATGATGTTGTCACATACCGTCAAAATGTTTTCCTGCCATTATGGAAAAGTTTTGCATACCGGCTTCGTAATTGGAGAGAGGATGACATTATGATGGAGGAGGGGGATCCAGATGATCCTTCGAGGTCACGACGAGTTGTCGTATGGTTTCACAATGAATCAACATTTTATGCACATGATCGACGGGATGTTTGTTGGGTGCATTTGACAGAGGGGGCTGTTCCAAAACCAAAAGGAGAAGGGGCATCACTTATGGTTGCGCACTTTGTGTCGGCCGACTATGGATGGCTTCAGTCTGTAGATGGAAAAGAATCAGCCCGCATTCTCTTCAAGGCCGGGAAGGGACGTGACAGATACTTCACAACCGACAACATTCTTGTGCACGCCACCCTTGCAATGGATATTCTGGATAAACACTTCCCCCATGATGATCATGTTCTCGTCTTCGATAACGCAACGACTCACGTTAAGCGTGCTGATGATGCACCTGCAGCTCGTGACATGCCAAAAAACCCCTCAAAAACTTGGGGTGCCGTCGTTACCATCAAAGATGCGCACGGGAATGTCATGCGAGACCCCACTGGCAAGGTTCTTAAACGGAAAATTTGTTTAGCCGATTCGCAGATGGCTGATGGGACTTGTCAGTCCTTTTATTTTCCCGAAGGACATGAAAAAGGTGGTTCATTCAAGGGTATGGCTCAAATTCTTCGTGAACAAGGCTTCAACAACGCTGGGCAGCTTCGGGCAGAATGTCGGGGATTCAAGTGCCCCGAGGACAAAATTCCGCACTGTTGCTGTCGACACCTCCTTTATAATCAACCCGACTTCGTAAACATGAAGTCCCGTCTCGAAATTCTTTGCGATGAGTGTGGTTTTCGATTGTTGTTGTTGCCGAAATTCCACTGCAAGTTGAATTTCATTGAAATGTGCTGGGGCTATGCAAAGAGGATATACAGGCAGTATGTATTGTCATCAAAGGAGGATGACCTCGAACGAAATGTGCTTTCCGCACTTGATTCAATCCCTTTGTCGACGATGCGAAAGTGAGTCATCTATTTTCAGTCGCGATCTGCAGACTAAATTGAAATTTTCAGGTTTGCAATCCGATCTCGACGTTTTATTGATGCTTATGACAAAGGACTCACAGGCACACAGGCGGCATGGGCTATCAAGAAGTACCATGGTCACCGAGTTCTCCCGGACAGTATAATGTGTGATTTCGACTCCACTCCCCACTCGTTATTATCATGATTACATTAACTAATTTTCTTTACCAATGCACCTCTTTAATCATACATCATTGTATATATACTCTATACCTGCCTCGCCCGTAATTCTTCTGTGTCTATGCTCGCTGAGTTGTAGTCCCCGTTCTGTCGCTGCTGTTTGCTTGTTCCCGCTGTTTTGGCCGAGTTTCGGCAGACTTAACTTTGCGTGTCACAGTAAGTCACACTCACGTGACATTGTATGGATTCGCATGAGGCCTACCTTAAGTTATGTACAGCTTCAGGCCATGGGCCAACCACAAGGAATCCACACGGTAGGGCAACTTGACGTAGTCCACCATGATCATACCGGCAAAGACTGCGTGGGTAGCACAGCGCTTGTCAACATCCACCCAAGATCACTTCATGTCCATCTCATCCACAGCCGGGCTCAGAGGACACTTGAGCAAACCTGGTTCTCCAGGAGGTAAAAAAAAAGTTGCATGAAGATGAGACAGTGCCACGGTTGGTAGATGCATCGATGAAGGTTGCACGTCGGAGACGCGGTAAACCAGATGCAGATGTCAAATTTGCAGCAAAAAGGAGAACCTACAGACACACACTGTGGGTAGTGATTCCAATCAAAATCATTGGAAAAAGTGCTGATGCTGAAATTTTCACTGGAACTTCTACTGAAATGACAGGTAGTTAATTTCATTGGAGTGCTGAATCCAATTCAGCGCCACTTTCAGCACTATTTTCCAATGAATCTGATTCAGCACCAACTTCAGCACCTTTTCCCAATGAATGTCGTAAATAATGTACAACAATGACATTTTTTCTAGTAATTGTTTGGGAGAAAAAGGATGGTATATATTAAAATTGTAATTGAAGTTATGAAAGATGCCATGGCTTAGTGGTAGTGATGCTGAGTACCTTGGACTCAACGAGCTCAAGGTCGTGGGTTCAATTCCTGCCATTGGCAAATTATAAATCATTGGGTAAATGTCATGGTGCATCACATGATGTGATGTATGGTTTGTCACCATAATTGCTAACATTTCTTTTTTGAGCAAGAATTTAAGCACATTATTTCAGACTGAATTTCACTGAAATTTCAGAGTAAAATTCGGAACTTTCAGCACCTCGGTTTCAGCGCATTATGATATGATTCTAACTGCATTTTGTGCTGATTTTGCCTAATGATTTTCATTGGAATCTCTATCCACAGTGCACAGTTACGTACTTTTCAAACTGAATCAGTCTAAGAGTTGGTTAAGTATTGGTAAGCAAAGCCGCGGCTGTACCTCAAACTGGGAGAGGTATTATTCCAGGTAGTCAGGATATATGAAAATTCACCAAGCGTTGCGGTGATCTTAAAACGCACCCGACTATTTGACCTCATAAAAGCTCAGCGTGTCACAAAAGGGCCTGAGCCACAGATCTGGGCCAGCACTTAGTAAGAAAGAACTTTGAAATGGACATCACTCGAAATTACGAAGTCAGTATGAACAAGATGGCTTCTATTATGATATAGATTAGACAGTGGCAACTAGGAGCTTTTGTGACCGACGTCGGCGGGGTATGTTTTCTTTGAGCCACGTCTTAAATACGATGGCGTCTGTCAGGTAATCAGATACATGGTCGTCAGCTTTGGAGTCGTCAGCTTCAGAGTCGTCAGCTTCAGAATCGTCAGCCTCAGAGTCGTCAGCGTCGAAGTCATCAGCTTCGAAGTCGTCAGCTTCAGAATCTTCAGCTTCAGAGTCTTCAGCTTCAGAATCCTCAGCTTCAGAGTCGTCCGTTTCAGAGTCATCCGCTTTGGGGCGGCTAGGTTTGGGCTTAGCATAAAACTGGGTGACAAGAAGAAGGCAAGATTGCGCAACTTCCCAGTTACGTTTGTGCGAGCGCGAGGGTTTGACCATAGGACTACCGCTGATTAAGAAGTCAGTCTTTTCCTTCCTGCATCCATGGACATCCACTTTCAGCCATTCATCCAACGGCCTGCCCTTGCGCAGCAGTCGGCCCCGTCGATAACGAAGACAGACCCAGGTCAGGACCCATATGAATGACTCGGCGTCGTGCTGGTACCGGTGCTTAACCTTGCCTTCGATAGCATCCTTCGTAAGAAGTTCAATCGCCATGAAAGGTACTGTCCCTGTACGCTCCTGGCCTGAGGGACTATCCTGAGTCGATGATAAATCGAAGTCGTTGAGGACCCCAATACATTGACCATCTGAGGTCTTGTAGGCCATCAAATTGCTAGGGCTGATGTCGCGGTGATAGACTCCTTTGTTCCAGAGAGCATAATGACCTGGTGTTGCAGGTATCAGTGACAAAAAAGGAATGCAAGAAGGAAGAACACATACAAACGACGATGTGCCACCATGCGGTGAGGAACTTGTTGTCGCTCAGTTTCGTGATCGGGTAGAGCTTTCTGAATACGATGATGTATAAGACGCGCCTGCCTCGTTCAGCGTCCTTGAGTCCCAGCGCCCTCCTGATGTTCGCCGTGGATGTGTCCTCAAACTTGTGGAACCAGACCATCTCTGGGACGTGGTGCCTCACTTTGCTCTCCTCGTCCTTCGCAATCTCATACACCTTCTGGAGTATTTCAGCCTCGCTCTCGCGCTCCTCTTCTGGCCAATAGAGCTTGGCAACCAGCTTGTTGGTAGGGTTATGAGGGTTATGATGAGGGAGGTTCAGTACCAGGGCCAAAAGCTTCTCGCTTTTCACTGGAAAGACGGTGGTCGCACGTCCGCGCAGACCGAAGTGAGTGGTGCGCTTGTCAGACTCCAAATCAAATGTGAGGTCGACCTCTCCGATGTACTCATCCAGGACTCGAACTTGACCCGAAGATCCAGGTCTAGGCTCGAAAAGCCGGTTGTAGCTCCATTCCGCGTATGGCATTCGCTGGATAGCAAGCAGCAAAACCATGAAGCGGGGAAGGTCCTGAACGAAGTTGATCCCTGAACATTGAATGGCGTCCTGCCGATCGAAATACCAGATGTAAATCATGTCATCTGGACGAGCGATCAATTTCACGAGACATCTGCAGCATCTCATCAACTTACTCTCCATCACGTAAGAAATGACGCTCTGCCGTGCGATATGGGCCGCGAACATCTCCGAGGCGTACAAACCATTCTGGACGACGGGATGAACCACGTCCGGCTCTTCATCCGGCTGCGTGCGATTGGATTTAGTTTTCTTGCTGCTGTGGCCGTCCGGTTGCTGAGTAGAGGCACGCTTCTTCTTGTTAACTTGCCCAGACTGATTCGAACGTCCTCCTGCATAGCAACTGTCAGCAACAAAACATCGGTTGTATATGGTGGATAGCTTACGCGCATCCGATGTCTGGTGCGAGCTCGTAGTAGCACCGCCGACAGGCAAAGGTGTCGCAGCTGGTGTTGCAGCTGTTGGCTCAGCAGTGTTGTTCGTTTCCCTCTGATACTTCATGTACTGCTTCGTGTTAGGGACATCATAAGCCTTCACTGCATGAGTCGCATATGAATGATTCAGCGTCGTGCTGGTACACGTGCTCCATCTCGCCTTGGATGGCCTCTTTGGTGAGAAGGTTCAGCGCCATGAAAGGCACTGTCCCTGTACGCTCATTACCTGAGGGACCATCTCGAGTGGATGAGAAGTCGAAGTCGTTGAGTACTCCAATAAATCGACCATCTGAGGTTTTGTAGACCATCAGATTGCTAGGGCTGATGTCGCGGTAACGGACACCTTTTCCCCAGAGGGCATAATGACCTGGTGTCACAGGTATTAATGGACAATCAGGAACTAAGAAATAACACATACAGAGAATTATTTGCCACCATGCACTGAGGAACTTGTCCCCGCTCAGATCCGTGATCGGCTCGAGCTTTCTGAATATGATGATGTATAAGATGCGCCTGCCTCGTTCAGCGTCCTTAAGTCCCAGCGCCCTCCTGATGTTTGACGTGGAGGTATCCTCAAATTTGTGGAACCAGACCATCTCTGGGACGTGGTGCCTCACCTTGCCCTCCTCGTCCTTCTTCGCAATATCATACACCTTCTGGAGTATTTCAGCCTCGCTCTCGCGCTCCTCTTCTGGCCAATAGAGCTTGGCAACCAGCTCGTCGGTAGGGTTATGATGGTTATGATGAGGGAGGTTCGGTACCAAAGCCGAAAGCTTCTTGCTTTTCACTGGGAAGACAGTGGTCGCACGTCCGCGCAGACCGAATTGGTGAAGAAAAATTCCTGCTGCTGTGAGATATGCAACATGATCGTATTACTTTGGAGGTCGGCTACTGCGGACAACATAATTTACAAGCGAACATCTAGGAGTACCGGTGACAGTATCTTTGCCCCAAGTATACTGCCCTCAAGCCACGTCTGAAATATGGAGTAATCCTTCAGTATAGGTCTTATACTAGAACGCAGCGCGTAGTGGGAGGTGGGAGTATCGAGGCAAAATTGCGCAACATCCCAGTTTTTACGGTGTGATGGCGAGGGTTCTATTCTTTCACGACCCGTCATTAAGAAGTCATTCTTTTCCTTCCTGCATCCATGGACATCCACCCTCAGCCATTCATCGAACGGCCTGCCCTTGCTCAGCAGATCGCCATTTTGATAACGGAGACAGATCCAGGTCAAGACCCACATGAATGACTCCGCATCGTGCTGGTATAGGTGCTTGACCTTGCCTTCGATAGCATCCTGCATAAGAAGTTCAAGAGCCATGAAAGGTACTGTCCCTGTACGCTCCTGGCTTGAGGGACTATCTCGAGTCGATGATAAATCAAAATCGTTGAGGACCCCAATATATCGACCATCTGAAGTCTTGTAGACCATGAGATTGCTAGGGCTGATGTCGCAGTGATGGACTCCTTTGTCCCAGAGAGCATAATGACCTTGTGTTGCAGGTATCAGTGACCAATGAGGAATGTAAGAAGGAAGAACACATACAGACGACGATGTGCCACCACGCGGTGAGGAACTTCTGGTCGCTCAGCTTCGTGATCGGGTCGAGCTTTCTGAATATGATGACGTATAAGACGCGCCTGCCTCGTTCAGCGTCCTTAAGTCCCAGCGCCCTCCTGATGTTCGACGTGGATGTATCCTCGAACTTGTGGAACCAGACCATCTCTGGGACGTGGTGCCTCACCTTGCCCTCCTCGTCCTTCTTCGCAATATCATACACCTTCTGGAGTATTTCAGCCTCGCTCTCGCGCTCCTCTTCTGGCCAATAGAGCTTGGCAACCAGCTCGTCGGTAGGGTTATGATGGTTGTGATGAGGGAGGTTCGGTACCAAAGCCGAAAGCTTCTTGCTTTTCACTGGGAAGACAGTGGTCGCACGTCCGCGCAGACCGAAGTGAGTGGTGCGCTTGTCAGACTCCAAATCAAATGTGAGGTCGACCTCTCCGATGTGCTCATCCGGGACCCGAACCTGACCCGAAGATCCAGGTCTAGGCTCGAAAAGCCGGTTGTAGCCCCATTCCGCGTATGGCATTCGTTGTATAGCAAGCAGCAAAACCATGAAGCGGGGAAGGTCTTGAACGAAGTTGATCCCAGAGCATTGAATGGTGTCCTGCCGATCGAAATACCAGATGTAAATCATGTCATCTGGTACGGGCGATCAATTTCACGAGACATCTGCAGCATCTCATTAACTTACTCTCCACCACATAAGAGATGACGCTCTGCCGTGCGATATGGGCCGCGAACATCTCCGAGGCGTACAAAACATTCTGGACGACAGGATGAATCCCGTCCGGCTTTGCTTCTGACTCCTCTTCCGACTCCTCTTGGGGCTGCGTGTGATTGATTTTGGCTTTCTTGCTGCTGTAGCCGTCCGGTGATCGAGTAGAGGCACGCTTCTTCTTGTTGACTTCCCCAGACTGATTCGAACGTCCTCCTGCATAGCAAATGTCAGCAATGAAACGTTGGTTGCACATGCTGGATAGCTTACGCGCATCTGATGTCTGGAGCGAGCTCGTAACAGCACTGCTGGCGGGTGGGGGTGTCGAACCTGTTGGCTCAACAGTGTCGTTTGTTTCTCTTCGATAATTTATATACTTCTTCGCGTCAGCAACATTATAAGGCTTTACTGCATAAGTCGCAGGCGGTTTTAGAAAACCACGTCGAGTCTTCTTGTGTCTGAACTCCACCGTCGATCGAACATCCGTCCATTTGAAGTTTTTATCGGGCTTGCGCCACGCCTCCTTGTAAACATCCATTATACCCGTCCGCGCATTCTTAGCACCCGTGTGGGAGACGACAACAATGTCAGGGTGCGTTTGGGTTATGAATTTAGGATAGTTTTGATGAAACAAGATCTTGAGATCGTCGTGCACCTCGGAAGAAACCAATCCAGGCGCATCCAGCTCGTTCAATCGACGGAGTGCACAGTTTGCAGCTTCGATAAAAGGCTTGTACATGTCCTTTTCTGATTTACTTTTCACGCTTTACAGTGGCGTCAATCTATTGATCTCCTTTCACAGAATTTGAAGTGTGACGTACAGATCAGCCATGTTATTCTTGATGACCTGAGCGTCATTGCCCTCGTTGCAGATCGGCAGGACGGCTTGGAGGGAATCGTCAAATAGTGTTCCCTTGTCAGGAAGCGGTTTTGAGCGATCTCTGCAGCGGTAAAGGAGCTCCTGCAGCATGTCGTCGACGGGGCATTCCTTGTAGTCCTCAACTTCGCGCCTAATCCATGGACTAACGTTTTTGGCCCTGCGTGAACGACGAAGTTGAATATAAATGTATAGCGGCCACAGCGAAAAGAAAAGTGGACGCACTTGACACCTACGGTACTGATATATTCGCTGACAGTGGCAGAGCCGACCACAAGTGGGATGGAGCTGAGCTTGGGCTCAGAGTCAACATCATGGGGAGGCGCAGTCTGAGTGGCGCCAGCAGTGCTAGCATTGGCCATGAAGAGCCTCAGCTAAAAGGAAAGAAAAGTGAACTGGAATGACAAGAAACTGCAAATTTGGAAGCTCGCTTTCAAGCTAGAACAGTACTATTCTTCAGACATTTCAAGGCCACAATCGGTACTTGGAAGCGAAGTTGATGGAGAAGTGAAAGCCATAATTTGAGCGCCAATCGCCGAGCCACAATCAATTCGACGGCCTACTGTGACTGTGGCGTCATACACTGATTCGACAGTTCGACACTGGGGTTTGTGACCAGTGACAACACTCATTGTACTATATTATGAAGTAGAGCTCTTGCACGGAAAAACTAGAGTGAGACTTATGTAGTTGTGCCTTACTCAAGTGCTACTCCGAGGAATATACCAAAAAAGGCAAGATTAAATGATATCAAAAACATGAAATTCTTTGATCCTCGAGTGTGCTACCACGTCACTTTATTTTTACACCCCTCTTGTCAAGACTCTTTCCCTCACCACTACCTCTTTCACTACTATGTATATATATATATAATCTAAGTTTTCGTTTTCATCGCTTTCAAGCCTACTAGTCTGCATTCGCAATGCTGTCCTCGTTGGTACTCGCACTGTCTTGCCTCGTCATCTCACCAAATGCTTCCGCTGCCCCAAATGGAGTCCCGGCTGCTGGCCAGTCTATCCCCCTCATCCGAAGATCTCAGCCTGAACGAACCGTTGCTGATTGGGAATCATGGGCTAAGAACGAGCGAGAGGTTCTCATTGCAAAGTATGGGGGAACCATGGAGAAGAGGAGTACTGGGACAAATTTGTGAGATGGATCCTAACAGCTTCACTTCGCCATCGCTGATCACTCCACAGGATGACTAACCAGAATGCAGATTCAAGGTCGGTCGGTGATCATCTACCTCTGATTATTTCATTGAGCTCTTTCATTTCAGTTATTTTGGAACTGTGGCCATAGGAACTCCGCCGATCTCCTTTAATGTTATCCTAGCTACTGGCTCGTCGTGAGTTTATTTACCCCTGATAAGCTTTTAGGCATCTGTAACCAACCTTGTCCACGAATTAGCGATCTCTGGGTGGCAGGTCAAGCTTGCACCACCGGCTGCTCCGAGGTACAGCTGTTCGATGACCTACAATCGTCTACCTTCCACAACCTGTCTGAGATCTTCCAAATCCAATACGGTTCTGGCGCTGCAGAAGGTACATTAGGCCAAGATGTTGTGCAGATGGCTGGGTTCTCCGTTCCCAATCAGACTTTCGGTGTTGTCACGCAAGAGACGTCCGGCCTTCTGAACCCACCCGTGTCTGGCATTTTGGGCTTGGCATGGCAGAGCCTAGCTAGTTATGGGGCGTCCCCGTTATGGCAGACTTTAGCAAGCTCTGGGGCTTGGACAGATCCTCTCATGGCATTCCAACTCACGCGGTTCATCAACGGTTCCAACGTCAACACTGAGGAACCCGGTGGATCGTTTACTATGGGTATGTTATCTTGAATCGGTGTCTGTTTACAATCTAACGGACTATTACTAGGCTTTGTAGACAGCAGTCTTTACACCGGCATCATCGATTACCAGGCCCTTCCAGTCACACCATCGTATTGGATTTTACCGATGACATGTGAGTACACCCGTCGTTCGGCTCTACAAACCTTGACATTGACTGCCTCCAAGCGTTAACCGTTCAAGGGAACTCCGTCACCATCCCCTCTGGTTCTTCATCCTACTCTGCCATCGACACCGGTACCACTCTTGTCGGCGGACCATCCAGTGCCATCCAAAACATCTTCGCACAGATTCCAGGTTCACAGCCCGGCGCGGGCAGTTGGCAGGGATACTGGACCTACCCCTGCAGCACCGCCGTCAACGTCGCCATCTCATTCGGCGGACCCAGCTGGCCCATCTCCCCCGCCGACTTCCAACTCGTAAAGCTCAGCGAATCCCAATGTGTCGGTGCATTCTTCGAACTGTCCAGTAGCACTGCCCTAGGTTGGGTCATCGGTGACACTTTCCTTGTAAGCTCGCTGTCCTGTCGTTTTAAATGGCGAATTCGCTCACTTGAGTGATTGTAGAAAAATGTTTATTCGGTCTTCCGGTACAACCCAGCTGCTGTGGGTTTTGCTGCGCTCTCGAATACAGCGCTTGCTATGAACGGAGTTAACGCTCCAGCTCCTTCGCCTACTATTGTTTCGGTCTCGACTGGTTCGGCCTCGACTGGTTCGGCCTCGGCTGGTTCGGCCTCGGCTGGTCCGGCCACGGCTAGTGCGACAGCAGGCACGGGGGGCGGAACCAATGCTGCTTCTCACCGTTGGGGTGTTCCATGGGTGCCACTTGTGGGTAGTATTTCTGTCGCTGTGGGCGCTGCTTGGATGTGAGTGTATATGCCTGCTTTTGGGTTAAATGGGGTGGATGTTCGGACGGGGACCTTTATTGTTTATTAACAACAGACTGATGATGTCGCTACAGGCCTGGTCAAATCTAAAATGTCATTGTCAATGTCAACTTGTCTTAACGTATGTAGTTACCAAGTTACATAAATATTAAATGATGCTTGTGTTCTTTTGCTGTAACATAGTATTGCAAAAAATAAAGCTTCAAGTCCTTGTCGCCGACATATTGTGCGAGTACGATAAGTGATGGTCTACTTCACCAGATATCCTGATGTGTATAGTCCAGCTAACTCGCAAAATGGCCTTGCAGTCCAGCCTAATCAGCAAGAACACCAGCTACCAGTGTATGGTGGTTTAAATTATATATTCGTGCAAGGTGGAAACAGACCATTGCCGCATGAGTTCACAACTAGACACCAGCCTCATCAGCAGTGGCTCGTGGCGGAAATCTCAATCTGGCCAGGTCATTGAGACTTCAAAGAACTCGGTGCACTTTTGTCATTGATTGTAAGGACCGCGGGATTGAATCGATGGCATGGTGGATAATGCATACACCATGTATTGTATATATAGCACCAGTATGATATGGTTGGATATTGAGTCAATTGATACACAGCGTTAATGATTGATCAGTTCAGGCAGCTTGGCAGCCAGAATGACTCGGCGAGACGACATGATTCGTAGGCTGGAGTGGACGAGGCAAAAAGCTCACCAAGTGACACATGCTTCGTGAACCCCACTTGCTGGCCTTATGCTGAGCTCGCAGTTGGTGGTATAGTAAGGATGTGGTTGAACTGCGTTGATTTGCATGACTATCATTTAGAATTTCTATCGTACATGACTATCACAACTCTCATCCGCGCCTAGACATTACCTACGGCATCAATATCGACAGGATTCTCTTCTTGGAAGACCACTGCATCACCAAGTCTGTTGAGTGCATCGCTAATAATGCCGGATGCACCGCGAAAGATGCTGGATGCATCGCTCTCCACGAAAGGGCTGGAGACGTCAACAGTTACACCCTGGAATGTCGCGGTGAAGGGCGTGTCAAAAGTATATGAGTCAGACTGTGGTGTCTCGGATGCGTTCGTGTCATGGGAAGCGTTGTTATCCGCAGGGGTGGTGGTCTCAGCTGCGTGTTCAGAGGGAGTGCTTCCTGCAAGATCGGCTGGAGTTCCGGGAGTGTCGTTGCCGGCTGGAGTACCAGTCAACGTTTCGAATGCCGTGGGCCCAGCGTCTCCGAAGGTGTGTCCCCCGGAGAGACAGCGAATAGGGAACGAACGACAGCGTGGCCAGGTGAAGTGGCAGGTGCGGGAGTCGGCGAAGGCTTAGCAGCGGAAGAGCTAGTACTCTGATCACCTGACGTTGAAGAATTCATGGGAGTGGATGTGGCAGCTGTGCTATTACTCCCAGCCGGATCCCCGAAAGCTTTGGGCAAGTAGTTACCTTGCTGACGAGCGACGAGTGAGCCAGAGGATGGACGACTGTCGAACTCGTGGCACAAGATTAGGAAGTCAGTGAAAGCACGCTCAAGACATTTCAAGGCCACAATCGATACTTGGAAGCGAAGTTGATGGAGATAACGGTATAAGCCACAATTTGAGCGCCAAATGCCGAGCGCCGAGCCATAGCCACGGTTTATTCCACCATCACGATCAACTACCAACCATCAACTTTTTTCGACGTCGCCCACCAGCGCCCACATTCATTCACTGTGGTTCTTACTCCATCGAGACGTATTTCTGTTGTTCGACGCGCAATAAGTACCAGTTGTGGTCCAGATTACATCAGACCCCATCATGCATGGGACAGGCATCAGCGTGATAATTTTTTTTCGGAATCGAGCATAATTACGATCTTGTTCTGTCCTTCAGCGCGTAGAACCAACTCTGAATTGCGACAGCAGAGTCAAATCTGAAGATCATCACCACCATGATGTTATCATACATCAAGCTTCTAAGTCAGCCACCCCTCACCCGTCGTCATTTCTCCAACGAGTGGGCGAGTCAGTTCGATTCATATGACTCTTACCAAGGACATACCCCAATTGTGACCAAATTCATTACGCCGCCCGCTCTGATGAAGGACTATTTCTACAGATGCTCATGACCGGGGCCTGGCCACAACTACATCGCCCCCAGCAGCGGGAATGTTGGTATGCTGATATTATCCATGTGGGGTCCAGAGCACTAGGCAGACCGAAAAAGGAAGACATTCCTTCTTTGTTATGGATGTTGTATCCATGACCAGAACCTGGTGATGACTGCATTACAATGACCGTCAGACATGCCCCCCGGTTAGAGCCATGTGAGAGACCCAGACATAGTACTCAGGCGGGGGTGTAGGGTGCTATACAGACCAGCTAAAAAGAAGACAGCAACACTTTTAGCATGCAGGAGACAGGAGACTGCTGAGCCTCGTCGATTTTCTTCAGCTCGATGTAATTTACATGCTCGAGGTTCTGACTCGGATTCGCATCTTCCCCCAATCCATGCTATCCTACGATATCCTACAAAGGTATCTCCAAGAACATCTGTGAAGGATTGAGGTCGAACTTGATCTTGACATCAGGTTCTATCTCAATTATTCACAGATGAGTTCTCTGATCTGAGAGGGGCCTATATAGCTATCATCGATCGAGCACTTCCGTATATTCTGCACAAACAGATATACACAACCCCTGTCTTTGACTCCCAGTGACTCACCACGACTGAGTGTCTGATTAGATATCAAAGCACAACCTTCCTCTTCTCAACCATCAAGAACAATCAGTAATGCCAGAAACCACCGTCATATACACCCACGGGCACCATGAATCCATCCTACGCTCCCACAGCTGGCGCACCGCCCAAAATTCCGCATCCTACCTCCGCAATGCAGGAAGGTCACGGTAACCTCCTTAGCCATATCTATAGGAGAATCCCGATGACGAGCTCACGCGCTCATGCACGATATCAGTCACGTCGAAGTACCCCGACTTTTTGAGCTGACAAATATTGCATAAAATAGGAATAACAGTACGAGCCAGTGTTCTATAGACGGTAGAATGATCAAAGGGTGTGATTTGACATATAGCCATTAAAAGAACCCTGAAATATTGTCAGTCTTTGTTGATTACCACAGTTGCTCGGGAAACACTGACAATATTGGGCAGTGTATTTGACAGTAATGTTCGAGTCTCCTGCTGCGCACTGTGAGGGTGGCTGACCTCCATTAGTCTCCATCCTGAAAATCTCGCTAGCTAATTCTCCCTCGACAGCCTTGACCATCAAGTCATCAATATTCCTCGAGTCCGAGCTAGGTAGGTCGCCAATTTTGGCACCAATGACATAGGCATTCGGATTTCCGTCTGTCACCCCAGACGATGTGAAGTCCCACTTTGGAGACAAGCCGGACCCCACAAGGTTCGGAACATAATAGTGCTGTCCAAGCACGGCAAGATCGGGCGTGAGCCGCAAGGTGGTGATGACTTCCTGGATTGTTACACCAGTAGTAGCAGACCACACATCATAAGCTATGGTTGAAGCACTGTCGAAAGCAGGGGTGCCATACAAGCACGAGCTATCGAAAATTTCTGCAACAGCCCCGATAAATCTGTATAGAGGCTATCGGCAATGGTGTTGGAGGAACAAGAGTTGAACTTACGCGTATGTAGACGTGGTGGCATTACAAGTGTAGTTTTGAGTTCCGACACCAATACCAATAAAGCTCGGCGCGTATGTGGGCGCAACGAGCTGCGTCTGATTAGCAAGCACCTGGAGACTTGCACCGGACAGGTCACAACTCGTGCTAAGATCCTTTTTAGCAGGTAATGCATCAGCATATGATCCAAGTATCACAAGAGCGAGGATGCTGAATATCGGCATTTCTGGAAATTGTTGGATAAACCAGTGAATGTAGTTGTTGAATGAATGTGTGTTTGGTAGCCCGAAAGTTCAAGGCCTGGTGGAATTTAAAGGGAGGAGGTTGTGTACAAATGTGAAACACTGACAATTGACTGACAATGCACATTAATGATAAGTCGGCAGGCTGTGGTCGGTCCAAGTTGACAATACGGTTCTGCCTGAGAACTTGATCTAATTGTTACATGCAGCCTAGCTGGCGGATTCACCAGATTGAA
The DNA here is from genome assembly GCA_016628065.1 of Suillus lakei. Classification (NCBI taxonomy): domain Eukaryota; kingdom Fungi; phylum Basidiomycota; class Agaricomycetes; order Boletales; family Suillaceae; genus Suillus; species Suillus lakei. The sequence continues at coordinate 74,896 of JABBWA010000033.1, forward strand.
TAGATAAGGCTGTTGACATGTCAGAGATTCGTCGAAGAAGCATTCGTTTTTGACGAGCTCACGCGCTCATACACATCAGTCACGTCGAAGTACCCGAATCAGCATGTGACTTTTTTTTCTTTCTTCGTTTGAACTTTGCAACACTTATTATAAAGTTAGTGTGTAGGCAGCAGCAGTATTTTCAACGCACGCACTTCTGTACAAGCTCTCAAAGCTTCAAATCTCAAATTGATCCAATCGGCGTGATCATCGTCGAGCATAAACAAATCACCGGTTGAGTCGTATTAGCTACAATATTGTAGTACGACTGTACGTTCTTGGCCTGAGGGACTATCTCGAGTCGATGATAAATCGAAGTCGTTGAGTACTCCAATATATCGACTATCTGGGGTCTGGTATACCATAAGTTTGCTAGGGCTGACGTCGCGGTGATGGACAATAAGGAGCGCAAGAGAAAAACGACGATTTGCCACCATGCGCTGAGGAGCTCCTTCCCACTTAGATTCGTGATCGGGCAAAGCCTTCTCGATACGATGGTGTATGAAATGCGGTTGCCTCGTTCAGCGTCCATTCCTAACGCCATCCTGATTTTCGCCGGGGATGTATCTTCAAACTGATGAAACCAGGCCATCTCTAAGACGTGGCCCTTTTCAGAGTCGCTCTCGCACGACTCTTCTGGCTGATAGAGTTTGGCAACCAGTTCGTCGGTGCCTGTGTGAAGGCTATGACGAGGGACCTCCGATACCAGACCCGACAAATTCTTGTTTTCCACTGAAAAAAGGGTAATTGCATGTCCGTGCAGACAGAAGTGAGTCGTGCACTCGTGAGACTTCAAATTAAATTTGAGGTCGACCAGTTCGTTTTGTTGATCCATAATGTAAACCTCGCCCGAAAATCCGAGCAAAGGCTTGAATATCGAGTTATGACCCTGTTGAACAAATTGCGTTCGCTTCATGGCACGCAGCAAGACCATGAAAAGGGGAAAGCCCTGCACGAAGTTGATGTCAGAGCATTGAATTGCGTCCTGCCGATCAAAACACTGGATGTAATTCATGATATTGTCCAGTGCTTACGAACGATCAATTTCATGAGGCCTGCAGCATTAAATCAATCAACTCACCACTGTGCACCACATAAGAGATGACCAACTGCGCGATGTGAGCAGAGAACATCTCCGCAGCACACGGCCCAGAATTCTGGACAATACGATGTATTTTTTGCTGCTCCTTGTTATTGCAATTCAAGTTGTCTTCTGAGTTGGCATTGTTGCTCTTGGATCGCATGCTGTGAGGATGGCTGATAAGTACATGATCAGAAGGACGTCTTTTCTCTCTTTGAGTTGCCCAGACTGATTCGCTGGCATCACGCATGTCAGTGCCGTCAGTGCACAAGGAAGTAGCTCGATTATGGAGGTCACCTTTTGTGTCACGCATTGTTATGTAACTCAATCCCGCTTTCACCTCAATGTCGAGTTCATGATATGTCATACTTACTCCGAATTGAGGACGCCTGGGCCCGTATACGTCTTCAGACACCATTTTTCCAGAGGATACGATGGCCTATAGTTGTAGTTGGCAGTTAAAGAATGCAAGACATCATAGAAAGGACGGGTTATATAATTTCAGTGGACTCTAAACTTACAAAGATTTGGTGTATAATTATGCACTGAGATTAATGTATACCAAAATCCCACTAATTTTCAGGTGAATACTGGCGGGCATATAATATCAGTAAATTCGGGCTATGCGATCCCAGTCTGGGTTCCAATTACATGTGAGTATCACTATACATGATTGGAGCTTGACAAAACAGTGAGATATAGCTTATCTATAATGTAGGGATGGGTGATCATGATGGCCGACTGCTGCAAGAATTCTCAATGTGGCACTAAGACTAGCATTCGGGGGTGGGCGCCGGGGATCCAGAGAGGTGGCGGTCGAACAGATTGAAGTGATGACTGCAGATGATGAATTATTAATGACAGTAATGAAGCTAGTGCGTTGCATTGGGAACACGAGATCTTACGAGCGGGTCAATTGCGAGATATCGATACGGAAAAGTTAGCGACTGTACCTCAAACTGGGAGAGGTATTATTCCAGGTAGTCGGGATATATGAAAACTCAAGCGTTGCGGTGATCGTAAAACGCACCCGACTATTTTACCCCATAAAAACTCAGCGTGTCACAAAAGGGCCTGAGCCACAGATCTGGGCCAGCACTTAGTAAGAAAGAACTTTGAAATGGACATCACTCGAAATTACGAAGTCAGTATGAACAAGTTGGCTTCTATTATGATGTAGATTAGACGGTGACAACTGGGGGCTTTTGTGACCGACGTCGGCGGGGTATGTTTTCCTTGAGCCACGTCTTAAATACGATGGCGTCTGTCAGGTAATCAGATACATGGTTGTCAACTTTGGAGTCGTCAGCTTCAGAGTCGTCAGCTGCAGAGTCATCAGCTTCAAAGTCGACAGCTTCAGAGTCTTCAGCTTCAGAGTCTTCAGCTTCAGAGTCTTCAGCTTCAGAGTCTTCAGCTTCAGAGTCGTCAACTTCAGAGTCGTCCGCTTCAGAGTCATCCGCTTTGGGGTGGCCAGTTTTAGGCTTAGCATAAAACTCGTTGACAAGAAGAAGGCAAGATTGCGCAACTGTCCAGTTACGTTTGTGCGAGCGTGAGGGTTTGATGATATGAGTACCGTTGAATAAGAAGTCGGTCTTTTTCTCCCTGCACCCATTGACATCCAATTTCAGCCATTCATCCAACGGCCTGCCCTTGCGCAGCAGCTGGCCGTTTCGATAGCGAAGACAGACCCAGGTCAGGACCCATATAAATGACTCGGCGCCGTGCTGGTACCGGTGCTTAACCTTGCCTTCGATAGCAGCCTTCGTAAGAAGTTCATTTGCCATGAAAGGTATTGTCACTGTATGCTCCCGGCCTGAGGGACAATCTTGAGTCGATGATAAGTCGAAGTCGTTGAGGACCCCAATACATCGACCATCTAAGGTCCTGTAGACCATCAGATTACTAGGGCTAATGTCGCGGTGATAGACTCCTTTGTTCCAGATAGCATAATGACCTAGTGTTGCAGGTATCAGTGACCAATGAGGAATGCAAGAAGGAAAACACATACAGACGACGATTTGCCACCATGCGGTGAGGAACATGTTGTCGCTCAGTTTCGTGATCGGGTAGAGCTTTCTGAATACAATGATGTATAAGACGCGCCTGCCTCGTTCAGCGTCCTTGAGTCCCAGCGCCCTCCTAATGTTCGCCGTGGATGTATCCTCAAACTTGTGGAACCAGACCATCTCTGGGACGTGATGCCTCACCTTGCCCTCTTCCTCGTTGCAGATCGGCAGGACGGCTTGGAGGGAATCGTCAAGTAACGTCCCCTTGTCAGGAAGAGGTTTTGAGTGATCTACGCAGCGGTAAATGAGTTCCTGCAGCATGAGGTCGACGGGGCATTCCCTGTAGTCCTCAACGTCGCGTCCGATCCATGGACTAACATTTTTGGCCCTGCGTGAACGACGAAGTTGAATATAAATGTAGAGTAGCCACAGCGAAAAGAAAAGTGGACATACTTGACGCCTACGGTACTAATATGTTCGCTGACAGCGGTAGAGCCCACCGCAAGTGGGGTGGAATTGAGCTTGGGCTCAGAGTTAACACCATGGGGAGGCGTCTTTGGCGCAGTGGCGCCAGCAGTACTAGCATTAGCCATGATGAAGAGCCTTAGCTACTAGGAACTGGAATGACAAGAAACCGCAGATTCGGAAGCTCGCTTTCAAGCGAGAACTTTATACTATTCTTCAGACATTTCAAGGCCACAATCGATACTTGGAAGCGAAGTTGTTGGGAGATAAGTATAAGCCACAATTTGAGCGCCAAACGCCGAGCGCCGAGGCGCGAGCCACAATCACCACCATCACGATTTGATCACGATCAACTACCAACCATCAACTTTTTTCGATGTCGCCCACCGGCGCCCACATTCGTTCACTCTGATTCTTACTCCATCGAGACGTATTTTTGTTGTTCGACGCGCAATACCAGTTGTGGTTTATCAGACTCCATCATGCAAGGGACAGGCATCCGAGCACCGGCGTGAATTTTTCTCCGAATCGAGAATAATCACGATCTTGTTCTGTCCTTCAGCGCGTAGAACCAACACTGAACTGCGACAGGAGAATCTGAAGATCATCAGCATCACTACCATGATAAGTTATTATACATCAAGCTTCTAAGTCAGCTACCCTCACGCCCGTCGTGATTTCTCAAACGAGTGGGTGAGTCAGTTCGATTCATATGACTCTTACTAAGAACACACCCTTGTGACCAAAATCATTACGTCGCCCGCTCTGATGAAGGACTATTTCTGCAGATGCTCGTGACCGAGGCCTGGCCACAACTACATCGCCCCCAGCAGCGGGAATGTTGACATGCTGATATTATCCATGTGGGGTCCAGAGCGCTAGGCAGACCAAAAAAAAGGAAGACATTCCTTCTTTGTTATGGATGTTGTATCCATGACCGGAACCTGGTGACGACCGTCACGCTGCATCGCGATGACCGTCAAACTATGCCCCCCAGTTAGAGCCGTGAGAGACCCAGACACTACTCAGGCGGGGGTGTAGGGCGCTATACAGACCGACTACAAAGAAGACAGCAACACTTTTGTTATGCAGGAGACAGGGGACTGCTGAACGTCGATTTTCTTCAGTTCCATGTAATTTACACGCTCGAGGTTCTGACTCGGATTCGGAGACCTCATCTTCCCCCGATCCATGCTATCCTACGATATCCTACAAAGGTATCTCCAAGAACTTCATCTGTGAAGGATTGAGGTCGAACTTGATCTTGACATCAGGTTCTATCTCAATTATTCACAGATGAGTTCTCTGATCTGAGAGGGGCCATCGAGCGAGCGCTTCCGTATATTCCGCACAAATAGATATACACAACCCCAGTGACTTACTGAGCGTCTGATTAGATATCAAAGCACAAGTTACAACGTTCCCCTTCTCAACCATCAAGAACAATCAGCAATGCCAGAAACCACCGTCATATACACGCACGGGCACCATGAATCCGTCCTACGCTCCCACAACTGGCGCACCGCCCAAAACTCCGCATCCTACCTCCTCCCTCACATCAAACCAAACATGCACATCCTCGACATAGGCTGCGGCCCAGGCACCATCACCCTTGATTTCGCCACCCTCGTCGGGCCTGAAGGACATATCACAGGCATTGAGCCCTCCCCAGGAAACGTCCTCGCCCAAGCCCGCGAAACAGCCAAATCCCGAGGGATCACGAACGTCGAGTTCAAGATCGGGGATATCTTTGAATTGGAAGAGGTGTTTAAAGATCAGACTCAGAAATTCGATATCGTGCATGTGCATCAAGTGTTGCAGCATATCGATCGGGAGAGGGTATCAGAGGCTTTGATGCAGATGCGGGCTGTTACGAAGCCTGGGGGGATCGTTGCTGTTAGGGAGACAGATTTTGCTGCGATGACTTGGTTTCCTGATTCTAGTGGGATGACGGAGTGGGTGGATACGTATCAGGTCGTGGCGCGCGCTAATGGGGGAGAACCGAATGCGGGGAGGAGGTTGGTGAGTTGGGCGTTGAAGGCGGGGTTCGCGAGAGATAAGATCACGACCTCGGCGGGGACGTGGTGTTTTAGTGTCCCTGAAGAGCGGGAGTGGTGGAGTAAGCTGTGGGCCGATCGGACACTCTTGTCGGATTTCAAAATGACGGCGCTGAAGAGTGGGCTTGCGGATGAAGAAAAGCTGAATAGAATTGCAGATACATGGACGGAATGGGGTAAATCAGAGGACGGGTGGTTCGCGGTTCTGAACGGTGAAATCATCTGTCGGGTCGAATGAGCAGCATATACATGAATTTGATTATTATTATCGGAAATATCACGAGATGTAATGCAACAACAGGATGCAGCAGATAAATGACAAGGTTCCACATACAACAGAAATAGTAAGCGTAAGAAAGCGATCGCAAGAACTAGTATGGACGAAAGATACAAACCACGTGGCCCGCGCCTGCACGAACTCTCAGTCTTGATCGTCCCCATCGAGTTTGAAGACCTCTAGATAGCTCTCCGGTACGAGTGCATGCGCACCAGTGTCCTCTTTCACAACTACGGCCCATCCTACACCACCGCCCCGTCCAACGACTCGGACGATCTGGTCTTCATCAAGGTTCATCTCCGCGGTTCCTTCTGGCTCGAAGGAATACAGCGCGCGGTAGAGGCCAGGGTACAACATGGGTTCTCCCTCCATATCCTCATCCTCATCTTCTTGATTCTCGCAAAATTCATTTGGTTCCTCATACACCTCACTCTCATCATCATCATCGCCACCGCCGTCTCCAAAGTTACGAGCAAAGTCAGTTCTCGACGGAAAGTCCTCGGAAGAGGAGGAACCCGATCCAAGGCCCCAACCCGACTGCAATTTCTGAAAACCCCACTTGAAACCTCCCCAACCGTTAGTATCATTCTCATCCTCCCACTCCTCGTCTTCCCCATCTGTCGACGACGTGGAAGTCATAGAGGACGTCGACGAGGACGACCCGCGTAAACGGCGGGCGAGGACTTTTGGACGATTGGGATGTGGTACGTTTGGTCCTTCTCCTGAGAACCGCGGATCCGAAGGGGCGAAACGCATAGTCGCGGATTTTGATAAGGACTTTGGTCTCGGTGGGCGATGCACTTTCTGGCTCTTTGCCTTTGCTCTCTGCTGACTGCTGACATACCGAGGACATCTTTGGCACGACGCCCGCTGGGTGTACGAGAGAGAACTGCGCCGGGGGAGAGTGCGCCAGACACGGGGCGTTGTACATTTGAGATTGGGCGAGAGTTGACGCCTGAGACTGGGCGGGAGCGGGATTTGGAGGAAGTGCGGGATAGGCCTGATGCACGACGGGAGATTGCTGGTGAGGGTGGCGCGGGTCTGGAGGATGTGAGGGAAGTGACGGATTGCGTGCTCAGGCGGTGGCTGTGTGATGGAGGCTGTGGAGAAAGCTTAGGGTCTTCTGTGTCGTGGGAGTCGAGAGGGTCACGCGAGCGAGGATCTAGAAAAGTGGGAGTGGTGGGTGCGGGTGATTCCTGGAAGGAGAGTAGGTGGAAGAGAGAGCGAGGAACGTTCAGCATGGAAATGACAAAGCGGGGAAGGAAGGAGCGGAAGAAATCCAGAGACGCTCGTTGGGGACTTACCGCGCCGTTTGCGTTTGGTGTATGTGTAGCATGGCCATTGGCAGCGGTAAATTCTTCCAAGTCCTTCCTCCTCCCTGGACGAGCGAACTCATGTGGTCCAGGTGTCGGCGGTGGTAGAAAGGAAGAACCTGGTGATGGAAATGGCGGTGAAGAACGTAAAGCATCTAATCCCAATGCTCCATCATCTATAAACCATTAGCATCATCGTCTTCAATAACGACCTAACAAACCTTTTGGCGTACTAGTCATCTCTGCGGTCCGTCGTGGTTTGGTCGTGGTAGTATATAAGTACTCGTCAGCTTCGTTTGTCTCCTTTCAGACAAAGGACCGGCTTTGTCTGAATCGACTATGCCTGCTCGAAAGAAAAGCAAAAATACAAAAAAGTCAAAAATGACTTTTGAAAGAGCACTCTCCAGGTCAAAGGTTGGCTAATTGCCAGATGGATCTCCGTTGCACCAATTCATTCGTTTCCTTGACAACCAAATGTATCTTATTTGTCCTTATTTGTTGTCTATTACCGCCATCCAACCCGTCCGCTCCGACTCAACGATGCCCGACGCTCCATCCCAGCAGCTCGCTTCAGTTCAGTCGACACCGTGCTCCTACTAGGATCATTCTTCATATGAGGCGTAGGTGATCCGGTATCATTCCGACGATGAATCCGGAATTGCATCATCGCAGTATTGGGAAGCGCCCGTGCTAAGAACGACACGGGCGAAAGCGACCTAGAGTGGTACGGGCACGGGAAAAATACGTCATGTCTCTTCTGGGGCCGTGCAATTGTTTTGGACCGAGCATTCTCTTCACCGGGCGTGGATTCGGATAACCTAAATCCATCGCTGAGTCTTCCGAGCCCGTCGAATACCCCGCCTCCGCCTTTCTCAAGGCCTTCGAAACCGAGGCCCACTAGTCCTGACCGACCGCCAGAAAAGGCGTTGGGAGTACTGAGCGTAACGGAGTCGTCTGAGCTGCTGCTGCTACTGAGTGGAGGGAGGGGTGGAGTGGTCGCAGGTGTGTTGTTTGGAACGGCGAGGAAGGATGTAGACTCGCTATAAGGTGGAGGAGGCAGAAATGCATGTACGTCGGGTCTGGGTGCTTTGGGAACGCGTCTGTAGTGAGGTTTAGGAAGCAAAGGTACGTTGGTCTTAGAGGTGCGCAGGCGAGGTGTAGCTTTCGACCCTGGCATATGTGCTTTTCCAGCTGAGAGGATATCTTCTTTGATAAGAGGAGGCTTCGGTGGGGCTAAGAGGGAGCCCGAGGTGGAGCCGGAACGGCCATGCATGGTGTGGGCGTGCATGGTTGATGGGTAGTGAAACTGAGGTAGAAGGAGGACGGTTACGAAGGCTTTAAGTGCGGCGATAGAAGGTCGAGGGGAGAACATATGATGCAGAATCGAGAAGAAGTAACTTACCTGGTCAAAAACAGACGCGCAGGTCTTTTGTATTGCCACACATGCATGGCTGACGGGGTGGGCTGACCGGCCAATGGTATAAGGCTGACATGGCCGGCGGTCCTGAGTCAGAGTCCAGACTCTTGGGGCTGACCAGGAAGCGTGTATTGATCACGTGAGCAAAATCAATACAACCGTCGTAAAACTGTTGCAGATCATCCAGAATTTCCAGAGTTTCAGACGGACGTACTGATCATGACTCGTCTGCAAGCAACGTACAATGATAGCACTCGTTCCAACGCGAACGACGTGGCCACTACTAGTACTGTGCATTGCGTGCATACTAACAGCGGACAATCCCCAACTAGGTCATTATGCAGAACAAGTAGAAGCCTTGGTTCGTACCGTTGCCAATGGATTCGAAACTCAAGACAGCTTGCATGTGCTGGTTGTAAGACTCCTTTGACTCGCTGAGACGAATGTATTGTACAATGAAGACATTGCAAAGGCGTAAGTACTGTTGTACGTTGTCCGCTTATCATGACCCTAACAGCGCACAAAAACTCAACGATAATAAGCATCTTGGCTGTCTTCCCGAAGTTTCGCTTGGTCAAGAAAAACAAACAGACAGACAGCTAAGCTGAAAGGGAGGAAAGCCAGGTAGCCCTGTTCGCTGTAGAATTTGCCTAAACTTGTTTTAGTCACAGGATAATTGCACAACGAACATGACAGTGCGAGCGCAAGAGCATTTTAAGCTCCGGTTGAAACAGCACCTAGTTGAACGGCGAGCGGTGGGCCAAGGGTGCTGCACATTTCTATGGAGTAAAAAAACCAAGGTAAAGGATCTGAATTATAGAATTCTAAGTACGGGCATCTCATAGTTTTAGAATGCGACGCACCATGAGAGTACGTTACAACATGCATCTTGCACACTACAGTTCACAAAAAGATCCGCAACGTGTCCATTATATATATGCAAAATCGGGGGCCAGAAGTTCTCGACCTTTGCGGAAGCTAGCGTGTTTCGAGACGAAGGAATCCTAGCAAGTCTGTGGTCTCTGTGGTCATTGCAAAATTTCTACACATCGAGAGAATTGGCGTACACGGCGACAGACATGCATGTAAGCATCGCAAATGCATGTTGCATGGCCGTCGATCGACGTTAAGCACATTACTTAACAGCGTGCAGCGTCAGGGTCACAAGTGGCTAGCTGTTCTTCACGGGATTTCGAGCGACGCGGCCATTATGAAAAATCAGGAGCCACAAATCCTCGACGAGATCCTTAGAAGTTAGCGTGTTTCGAGACGAAGGGCGGGCGATTTGTGGTTGCCGTGAAACTCGATCTTTCTAGAGGTTCTATAAGAAGGGGTTACATGACGACAGAGACATAGCAGCGCGCAAAAATCTGCCATAGTCAAGAGCAGCTTTAGCTGTCCTTCCCGGAGTTTCGAGTCCTGACTCGGAGACACCGGGGAAGGACAGTTAGACTGAGAGTAATGCACCAGGCATACTCGTTGTAGGACTCGCTGGCGATCGGTATGGGACGTGACAGTGTGAACGCAAGAGCATTTGAGGCTCCGATCGAAATACTTGTTGATAATGAATCGTAAAATTTTCTAGTCGATTTGGCTAAAATGCCCGCCCTATCGAAAGCACCTGTCCTCTCTTCCTCAGACGCTGTCGCCCATCTAGCATCTTACCAATGCTTAGATGGTCTCTCCGTCAGGGATCTCATGGACTCCCGCGTCCATGGTGGTCTCACTTATAACGACTTCCTCATGCTTCCCGGAAAGATCGATTTCCCTGCTTCTGATGTGATCACCGATACTAGAATCACTCGTAATGTCGTTCTCAAAACCCCATTCATGAGTAGTCCTATGGATACCGTCACTGAGACCGACATGGCCATCAGTCTCGCACTGCTGGGTGGTATTGGTGTCATTCACCACAACCAGTCCCCGGAATCTCAAGCGGCTATGGTCCGAGCCGTAAAAAGGCACGAGAATGGTTTCATCGCGGATCCTGTCGTCTTCTCTCCAAATCACACCGTTGCAGACGTCCTTGATATCAAGACACGTTTGGGTTTCTGTGGTATTCCCATCACAGGTGCGTTATATGTTTCACCTGTGTCTTCTGGATGAATACCTTTTCCAATAACCTTCGTTCTTCCGAGTAACGGGTTTCACCTGTGATCTGCGGATATCATTTCTATTTTGGCTGTCTGATATTTTATTTCACCCGTGCTCGTGTGACCACAAAATTGATGTCTATCCTTTAGAAACCGGAGATTTGGGAGCTAAGCTTGTTGGTATCGTCACCTCACGCGATGTGCAATTCGAGTCGCCTGAGACACTCCTCAGCGAGGTCATGACCACCTCTCTTGTCACCGCTCCCCAGGGTGTCACGCTCGCAGAAGCCAACCAGATCCTCCGTTCCTCCAAGAAGGGCAAACTCCCCATCGTCGATGACCAAGGTCGTCTCACCTCTCTCCTCGCCCGCTCTGACCTCCTCAAAAACCAGAACTACCCGCTTGCTAGCAAGGACCCAGACAGCAAGCAGCTTTATGCCGCAGCTGCAGTCGGCACGCGACCCAGCGACAGAGAGCGCCTCAAGCTTCTCGTCGAGGCTGGTCTCGATATCGTCGTACTTGACTCATCGCAGGGCAACTCTGTGTTCCAGATCGACATGATTCAATGGATCAAGCAGACGTTCCCTAAGCTCGAGGTCATCGCAGGCAACGTCGTCACGCGTGAGCAGGCTGCCAGCCTCATCGCCGCTGGGGCAGATGCTCTCCGCGTCGGCATGGGTAGCGGCTCTATTTGTATTACACAGGAGGTCATGGCTGTTGGTCGTCCACAGGCCACAGCCGTGTTTGCTGTTGCCGAGTTTGCATCCAAGTTTGGTATCCCGGTGATCGCAGATGGTGGTATCAGTAATGTTGGGCACATCGTCAAGGCACTTTCCCTTGGTGCGAGTGCTGTTATGATGGGTGGGCTTCTTGCAGGCACCACAGAAGCTCCGGGAGAATATTTCTACCACGATGGGAAGCGTGTGAAGTCCTACCGAGGCATGGGTAGTCTTGAGGCTATGGAGCAGGGTAGACCTGGCGCGTCTGATCTTGCTAATGGCAAGCCCGGTTCCACGAAGCACGCCCCACAAATTTTGAGCAAGCCACACGAGAACGCCGCCACGACGCGCTATTTCTCCGAGTCCTCCGTTGTCAAAGTTGCTCAAGGCGTGTCGGGTGACGTCCAAGACAAGGGCAGCGTCAAGGCGTTCGTCCCATACCTACACGTCGGTGTCCAGCACAGTCTCCAGGACATTGGCGTGCGCAGCGTTTCGGAGCTGCAGGCAGGCGTGAAGGAGGGTCGTGTGAGGTTTGAGATAAGAACGCCGAGTGCTCAGGTGGAGGGGGGTGTTCATGGGTTGCATTCGTGAGTGATGATGATGTCGTCTTTCCGTTGCGATGCGTTGCTGATTTTTTTGTACAGGTACACGAAGAGATTGTATGCTTGATATGGCGGTTTGCTATGCCAGCTATCACCCCATATGACCAGCATTATACATTTAGGTTTCTGCTTTGTACGCATAAAACAAGGGAACATTGTATGTACATCATTGTTGATCGGAGGAAGCTGTGATCATGTTTTACCGAATGGTTTTGATGACCGATCGCAGTGTCTACATGATTGATGTTTCCCTCGACGCTGGGTTGCTTCGCGCACTATCAAATTTCACGACTCGACCATGGACTACGTTCAGACCCCCAGTAATAAGACCCTGACGGTGTGCGTCTCGGCGATGGCCCACCGGCCCACCAATTGCAGCTCAAACGATCCTCAATGAGTACTGCTGTTGGTGGTTGGCGAAAGCAAGCTTGGAAAGATCGAAATTTTTGAGAACCTGCTCAGCATCGAAATTCACTGGCAAGTCCAGTTTTACTAGTCCGTTTACCATCAATAGCTTGCCAGGCGGGGGCAGGGTCATTCCCTAAGTTTCACTTTTGACATCGTCCTGTGTACAATGGTTCAATATCCTGTATCACACGTAGACGCTCTGAACGCGGGCGGACCGTCGTGTGGACCTGGATAATTATAAGTCCCCGACAAACCATTTCCACTGGCTTGGACAGGCATGAGCGCGCAATTGTGGCTTTGGTCTCGGAGCATAAACCTACCCTTTTGGATAGTTAGTAATCGATGATCTTATCTCTGAGTCCGATGTATTCGGGTCAACCACAGCTACAATTGAGTTGTGCCCGCCGTATGTTGCACATAGCCAGGCCCTACTAACTGTTGTCTTCTGACGGTTGAAGCTTGAAGCTGTGTATGCGATGCGCCGCCCTTACGGAACAAAAGCAGTCGTCAGCTCTATGTAAGCAAGGCGTCTACAACTACAGCATGCGAATTGATTATTTAGCAGGTCTTTTATCACCTTCACCATCGTCAAAGCCTCTCATCGACTCTCCTCACCAACTAGCGATCCTGTGCGCTGATTCAGCTGTGAATTGTCATTTACACATACAGTAAAGAACAGCGATCATTTCAAACTTTCTTAGTCGACGTCATGCCCCACGAGGATGCCGAGTCAAGCAAGTCAGACAACCGAAGGGAAGTAGGACCAGCAGCGCTATCAGACTCATCAACAACTGTTACTCCTCGCAAGAGTGCAAAGGATCTGCCACCCTATGGTGCGCAGCATCGCCAGGATGCACTTTGGAAAGGTGAGCAGTAGCCGCATTGTAATACCCACTGACTGGCTCAATAAGAACCAGGCGGGAACGAAGCGCTCCCTCCTATGTGGCAGCAGTTTCAGGTGCTAAACCATAAAACGCTATATCAAGACAACAACTTGATCATGGGTTCATGGAACCGACCTTTACCAGGAGTACGACTAGGTGGGCAAAGAAAGTGCGACTGGGAGCGAGGAACTCATGATTGAGCACAGATAAACCCGGGGACCTTGTTCCCGGATGTGAATGGCATGTGTCCCCATCCGGTCGGTCCTATTTCATCAACCACGATACCTGCACCACGTCGTGGAAGAAACCCGTGCCAGATCATCAAGCAGGGAACTTGGCGCCGGAGTGCATCATCAAGGGGCATTCTAAGTGTATATGGGACATTGCCTGCTTGGGCACTAGTTGCAGTATAATGAGCTCATCGTCTGATGGTTCAATCCACCGATGGACAAGAGACGGGGAGCCGATAGGGAAGCCTTGGGTTAGTGACGGAGGAGTGGTAGGCTCCATAGGAGTATCTCCAGATGAAACCATGGTCGTCAGTGGAAGCGCGGATGGCAGACTACGGCTGTGGAACATGAAAGAGGGCAAAATTGTAGGTAGTCCGTGGAAGGGGCATAATGATGCAGTGATATGCCTCAATTGGTCTCCCGACGCCGTGGAGATAGCAAGTGGATCGTACGATGGCACCATACGACGGTGGAATCCAGATACTGGACGACAAATCGCGCCACTGATAGAGACCAGTCATGGTTGGGTATATGCTATCAAGTACTCTCCACAAGGTGACAAATTCGCCAGTGGCGGGGCGGACAAAATAATCCGCTTGTGGTCAAAGAAAGGCGAGCTGCTCATGGAGATCAAGGGACATGAGAATACAGTGACATCGTTGTGTTGGTCCAAGGACGGCACACGCATCTTTTCCGCATCATCAGATTGCACCATCCGAACATGGCAGTCGTCTGATGGGAAGGAGCTTATTGTTCTTCGGGGTCATACCAAGGCCATCACATCCCTCTGTCTTTCCCCTGATGAATCTCATCTTATCAGCGCCTCAAGGGACTGCTCAATTCGTATCTGGGACCTCAAAACCAATGAGCCAGTCGGAGACCCCCTTTTGCATGACGGCGAACTCTTGGCTCTTGCCATGTCCCCTGATGGAAATTATGTTGTCGGCGCTCAATTGTATGCAAAGGTCTATGTATGGGACCTAGAGGCAGCGCTCAAGCAGCAGAACGGTGATAAAGTTGACGTGCGTATATACCATACTGTTACTGGCGTCTCCTCTAAGCAGGCTTTGGATTTCGTTCAGAGTCTACAAGATGGCAATACAGATGCGAAGCCCAAGGTGAATCGCATCTGCATCTCTCTTGTATTGCATCTCACTTCTTTACTAGAGGCGCGCTCCGATCAGAATTGTGCGTCAATCAGTTGTGAACATGGTCCTTTTCTTATTCATCTCGTCAGCCTAACTTTGATATCCATGTCGCATCCAAACCTCAGGCCAATAACAGAGGCATGGCAAAATATGTCAGCATAGTTACATATCTCCTGAGCATTTGCTGGCCTGACACCGATACAGGGCAATGATTTCTTTGGCAATGTCACAGACCACACACCTCGTCACTCAGCTCCGCCCACAGGCTCATCGTCTTCCCTTCCGAGTCGGTGGCGCAACTTGTTCGGGTTCCTGCGCTTCAGCTCTCAGCCTGCAGATGCACCCCAACCAACACTGCTTCAGCCCCGGCGTTGGTATTTCTCCCGTGATGACGTGAGTCGCTGATCGTGACTGATCTTTGTCCTGCTCTGATATCATGTGTAGAGGCCAACACAAACTACTCGGGGGCGAAATTCTGCTGTCGGTACGGAAGAATCATCATATGCAATAGGATGCTGCGGATTTTATCTTGTTCGTCGTCGGTCCACATCGCACTAGTTATTAGGCGCTCCGCTTCGTGTCAGTCTCCTTGTCGTCTCTATTCGTGCTCTGATACGTCGTTGACACGTATGTAGCTTGCCTTCAAATTCACAATACCCTTGCAGTAACGTTTCTATCTCTACCACATCGGTTGTTACAAGTATCTACTTATGATTGCAGGTTGTGGATATCATACTGCGGAATTATGGGCACGCAAGTCGAGCTTGGCAAATGTTTCCTCTGATGTGGTTGGAGTTATAAGCAGCCATGCACATCAACGTCAGCGGCAACTCTAGCAAAAAGTATACGCACGGCTTGCAATGGGTTTGATTATACCGCCGAGTATGGTGGTTCCGACTGGAGACACCCTCGAGGAGAGTAGTGAATCTGACTGTCTCAATCACGGACTGTTTAACTAGCTACTTTTTTTCTTGACAAAAACCAGCTGCAGGGTGATCTAGGAGGCCTCCAAGTTTCAGTCACTGGCGCTCTAGGCCCCCGCATGGATACTGTCTGAATCTCTGAGATGTACACACTAATGCTGCGGGGGAATAGTTTGTCGGGGGTGATGCGGTCGCAGCCAGGCCCCAGTCATGAATTCTCAAGCCTATTAACAGAATAGCCATTCAGCACGCTTCGTCAGAGCGGGCGACGTAGTACTACTCAGATGTATGTAATAGTCACGCTACTGCAAAGATTTGGAGCCTTGATAACTTGCGGCCTATAAAACTCAAATATCATCGTGAGTAAGAGTAGTTATAAAGTTCAAAAAGATTCAGGTCAAAGCATCGTTGCACGACAATGAAGGGGAGGGACATCACAATGAAGGCGCCTTAATCCCCTCCTTGGTGCGAACTCGACAACATTAGTCTGGTCGAGTTACCTCGACAATGTATAATTGACATGAACTAGTCAATACAAGTGAGAGTGGGGTAATTTATCGATCTACTAGCCATGACCGTAATACACCATCCGTACCGTTCGCCATGAGTTAGAACCTGCCTGAGCCAACGCAGAGCACGTAAGTCAAGGACATACATACTATTATATTGGTGCGGTACGACCATGACAGCTACCCAGTTTTGATCGACTAGGGTGGTCACCAATGTGAACAGGCCGCTTCATTAATCTTCGAACCACTCCTTTGCGAGGGATACCGACTGGCAGCACCGTAAGACGGAATTCTTCTGCTGCGGAGCGAAAATAAAACAGCCATTGCTCTTGCTGATTGTGAATATCGATTGGGCGATAGTAGATGTCAAAAGAACAACAGCGATAATCGGAGCCGTAACTGTACGAATCATAGTAAGAGTCATACGATTCGAATTGACTCACCCACTCATTTGGAGAAATCACGACGGGCGAGGGTGGGTGACTTAGAAGCTTGACATATGATGGCATTAGGGTAGTGATGCTGATGATTTTCAGATTTGACTCTGTTGTTGCAATTCACAGTTAGTTCTACGCGCTGAAGGATAGAACAAGATCGTGGTTATGCTCGATTCGGAGAAAAAATCGCGGCGGGCGATGGTGGACGACGCCGACACCTGTCAGATGCATGATGGAGTCTGATGGAATCTGATGAAATCTGGAGAGGTCTGGACTGTGTCACAACTGGTATTGCGTGTCGAACAACAGAACTAGGTCTCGATTATGCTCGATGGAGTAAGAATCAGGGTGAACCAATGTGGGCGCTAGTGGGCGACGTCGAAAAAAGTTGATGGTTGGTAGTTGATCATGATGGTGGAATGTCAAAACCGTGACTGTGGCTCGGCGCTCGGCGTTTGGCGCTCGAGCGCTCAATTGTGGCTCATACTTATCTCCATCAACTTTTCGAAGCATCGATTGTGGCCTTGAAATGTCTGAACAATAGTATTGTTCTAGCTTAAAAGCGAGCTTCCGAATCTGCAGTTTCTTGTCATTCTAGTTTACTTTTCTTTCCTAGTAGCTGAGGCTCTTCATCATGGCCAATGCTAGTACTGCTGGCGCTACTGCGCCAAAGACCCCTCCCCAGGGTGTTAACTCTGAGCTTAAGTCCACCCCACTTGCAGTCGGCTCTGCCGCTGTCAGCGAACATATTAGTACTGTAGGTGTCAAGTACGTCCACTTTTCTTTTCGCTGTGGCCAATACATTTATATTGAACTTCGTCGTTCACGCAGGGTCAAAAATGTTAGTCCATGGATCGGGCGCGATGTTGAGGACTACAGGGAATGCCCCGTCGACGGAATGCTGCAGGAGCTTCTTTACCGTTGCAGAGATCGCTCCAAACCGCTTCCTGACAAGTCGAGACTACTCAACGATTCCCTCAAAGCCGTCCTGCCGATCTGCAACGAGGGCAACGATGCTCAAGTCATCAAGAAGAATATGGCTGAACTGTAAGTCAGAACTTCAAATCCTGTGAACGGGCATTAGATTGACGCCATTGTAAAGTGTGAAAAGCAAAGTAGAAGCCAACATGTACAAGCCCTTTATCCAAGCCACAAACTGTGCGCTCGATCGACTGAGCAAGCTGAACGCGCCTGGATTGGTTTCTGCCGAGGCGCACGACGATTACAAGATCCTGTTTCATCAAAACGACCCAAAGTTTATAAGCCAAAGACACCAAGGCAAGAAGTCCGACCGCAAGCCTGACGTCGTTGTCATCTCCCACACATGCGCTAAGAAGGTGCAGAAGGGTGAACCAAAAGATGCTTACAAGGATGCGTGGCGCAAGCCCACCAAAAACTTCAAATGGACGGACGTTCGATCGACGGTGGAATTTAAATGGACAAAGTCTAAGCTACCACAACCACCTGCGACACACGCAGTGAAGGCTTACGATGTCCCTGACGCGAAGCAGTACATGAAGTATCAGAGGGAAACGAACGACACTGCTGAGCCAACAGCTGCAACACCAGCTGCGACACCCTTGCCTGTCGGCGGTGCTGCTACGAGCTCGCACCAGACATCGGATGCGCGTAAGCTATTAACCATGTACAACCAACGTTTCGTTGCTGACAGTTGCTATGCAGGAGGACGTTCGAATCAGTCTGGGCAAGTCAACAACAAGAAGCGTGCCTCTACTCAGCAACCGGACGGCCACAGCAGCAAGAAAAATAAATCCAATTGCACGCAGCCGGATGAAGAGCCGGACATGATTCATCCCGTCATCCAGAATGGTTTGTACGCCTCGGAGATGTTCGCGGCCCATATCGCGCAGCAGAGCGTCATCTCTTACGTGGTGGAGAGTAAGTTGATGAGATGCTGCAGATGTCTCGTGAAATTGATCGCTCGTACCAGATGACATAATTTACATCTGGTATTTCGATCGGCAGGACGCCATTCAATGCTCAGGGATCAACTTCGTTCAAGACCTTCCCCGCTTCATGGTTTTGCTGCTTGCTATCCAACGAATGCCATACGCGGAATGGGGCTACAACCGGCTTTTCGAGCCTAGACCTGGATCTTCGGGTCAGGTTCGGGTCCCGGATAAGCACATCGGAGAGGTCGACCTCACATTCGATTTGGAGTCTGACAAGCGTACCACTCACTTTGGTCTGCGCGGACGTGCGACCACCGTCTTTCCAGTGAAAAGCGAGAAGCTTTCGGCTCTGGTACCAAACCTCCCTCATCATAACCCCCATAACCCTACCGACGAGCTGGTTGCCAAGCTCTATTGGCCAGAAGAGGAGCGCGAGAGCGAGGCTGAAATACTCCAGAAGGTGTATGAGATTGCGAAGGACGAGGAGAGCAAGGTGAGGCACCACGTCCCAGAGATGGTC
Source organism: Suillus lakei (assembly GCA_016628065.1). Classification (NCBI taxonomy): domain Eukaryota; kingdom Fungi; phylum Basidiomycota; class Agaricomycetes; order Boletales; family Suillaceae; genus Suillus; species Suillus lakei. Next base: position 93,937 of record JABBWA010000033.1, read on the forward strand.
TGGTTCCACAAGTTTGAGGATACATCCACGGCGAACATCAGGAGGGCGCTGGGACTTAAGGACGCTGAACGAGGCAGGCGCATCTTATACATCATTGTATTCAGAAAGCTTGACCCGATCACGAAACTGAGTGACAAGAAGTTCCTCGCCGCATGGTGGCACATCGTCGTCTGTATGTGTTTTTCCTTCTTGCATTCCTTATTGGTTACTGATACCTGCAACACCAGGTCATTATACTCTCTGGAACAAAGGAGTCTATCACCGCGACATCAGCCCTAGTAATCTGATGGTCTACAAGACCTCAGATGGTCGATATATAGGGGTCCTCAACGACTTCGACTTATCATCGACCCAAGATAGTCCCTCTGGCCGGGAGCGTACGGGAACAGTACCTTTCATGGCTCTTGAACTTCTTACGAAGGATGCCATTGAAGGCAAGGTTAAGCACCTGTACCAGCACGACGCAGAGTCACTCATATGGGTCCTGACCTGGGTCTGTCTTCGCTATCGAAATGGCCGGCTGCTGCGCAAGGGCAGGCCGTTCGATGAATGGCTGAAAATGGATGTCAATGGATGTAGGGAGAAAAAGAACGACTTCTTAAACGCCGGTCGTCGTAAAATCAAACCCACACGCTCGCACAAACTTAACTGGAGAGTTGCGCGATATTGCCTTCGTCCTGTCGCTCTTTTCTATGCGGATGACCCTGAATTTGGCGACCCTGAAAGTGGCGACTCTGAAATGGACGACTCTGAAGTGGACGACTCTAGTGAAGCTGGCGACTCTGAAGCTAACGACTCTGAAGCTGACGACTCCGAAGCTGAAGACTCTGAAGACTCTGAAGCTGACGACCATGTGTCTGATTACCTGACAGACGCCGTCGTATTTGAGACGTGGCTTCAGAAAAACATACCCCGCCGATATCGGTTACCAAAGCTCCTAGTTGTCCCCGTCTAATCTACATCATAATAGAAGCCATGTTGTTTGTACTAAGCATGACTGACTTCGTAATTTCGAGTGATGTCCATTTCTTTCTTACTAAGTACTGGCCCTCTGGCTCAGGCCCTTCTGTGACACGCCAAGCTCTTTTATAGGGTAAAATAGTCGGATGCGTTTTACGATCACCATGATTCTTGCGACGCTTGCTGAGTTTTCATATATCCCGACTACCTGGAATACTACCTCTCCCAGTTTCAGGTATGTTCAAGCGCTGAGCCGCGGCTTACCAACACTTAACGAACTCTGATTCGATAAACGTAACTCTACATTCCTTTTAGCCACAAATTTGAAATCTACATCTGGTCTACCGTCTCCGACGTGACTCAAAAGAGAGAAAAGACGTCTTTCTGATCATTTACCTATCGCTAGTATTGAAATATTGATCAGCCATCCTCTCGGCATGCGATCCAAGAGTAACAATGCCAACTCAGAAGACAACTTGAATTGCAATAAATGGCAAGGAGCCGCAAAAAATATATCCTATTGTCCAGAATTCTGGATTGTGTGTTACGGAGATGTTCCCTGCTCATATCGCGCGGCTGGTCATCTCTTATGTGGTTCATGGTGAGTTGACTGAATGCTGCAGGCCTCTCATGAAATTGATCGCTCATAAGCACTGGACGACATCATCAATTACATCTGGTGTTTTGATCGGCAGGACGCAATTCAATGCTCTGACATCAACTTTGCGCAGGGTTTTCCCCTTTTAGTGGTCTTGCTGTGAGCCATGAAACGATGGCAATTTGTTCAACGGGGCTATAACGCGATATTCGAGCCTGTGCTCGGATTTTCAGGCGAGGTTTGCATCATGGATCAACAAAACGAACTAATCGACCTCAGATTTGATTTGAAGTCTCACAAGTGCACGACTCACTTCGGTCTGTACGGGCATATAATCACCGTCTTTTCAGTGGAAAACAAGAAGTTATCGGCTCGGGTATCGGAGTTCCCTCATCACCCCCACACAGGCACTGACGAACTGGTTGCCAAACTCTATCAGCCAGGAGGGTCTTGCGAGAGCAACTCTGAAAAGGGCCACGTTTTAGAGATGGCCTGGTTCCATAAGTTTGAAGGTACATCCCCGGCGAAAATCAGGATGGCGTTAGGAATGGACGCTGAACGAGGCGGCCGCGTCTCATACATCATCGTATCGAGGAAGTTTTGCCCGATCACGAATCTAAGCGGGAAGGAGCTCCTTAGCGCATGGTAGGAAATCGTCGTTGGTATGTGTTTTTTTCTTGCACTCCTTATTGTACATCAATATCTGCGATACTAGGTCATCGTGCTCTCTGGAAAGAAGGTGTCCATCACCGCGACGTCAGCCCTAGCAATCTCATGGTCTACAAAACCTCGGATGGTCGATTTTTGGAGTACTCAACGACTTCGACTTATCATCCACTCGAGACAGTCCCTCAGGGAATGAGCGTACAGGGACAGTGCCTTTCATGGCGCTGAACTCTCTCACCAAAGAGGCCATCCAAGGCGAGATGGAGCACGTTTACCAGCACGACGCTGAATCATTCATATGGGTCCTCACCTGGGCCTGTCTTCATTATGAAGACGGCGTGCTCACCAACAGGGTTACAGAGCTTACCAAGTGCCTGGGAGTGGATGCAAGGGAATGCTTCAAGGAAAAAAGCAGCTTTTTAAACTGGAGTCGCCATACCATAAAACCTTTGTCATCGCACGAATCCAACTGGAAGACTGCGCTGTTGTGCCTTGGTCCTGTCGCCTTGTTTTATGCGGTCGACCCTACACGCACGGTGGATGACGAGATCGTATTTCGGACGTGGCTCGAGGAACACGTTAAGGCCAAGCTACCACTGTCGCTCCTAGATGTCCGCTTGGAAAAGAAGTAACCTTATAACATGTGCTAGTACTCAAGTCCAATGCTACTCGGCTGTTTAAATGTGACTTGGGATATTCCAACGATTTCCGAAGTTCTTGTACTTTCTTCATTACAACGTTACCGAAACTCAGATTAGCTCGGCACTCAATTGGGGTTCATACTTATCTCCATCAAGCACTTGAGCATCCTTGAAACTTCGTCTGAACAATGCCATAGTAGTATTCTACATAGCTTAAAAGCGAGCTTCGCATCTGCAGCTTCTTGTCATTGCAGTTCACTTTTCTTTCCTAGTAACTGAGGCTCTTCATCATGGCCAATACTACTGCTGGCGCCACTGCGCCGAAGACGCCTCCCCACGGCGTTAACTCTGAACCCGAGCTCAACTCCGCCGCACTTGCAGTTGGCCCTGCCGCTATCTGGCCAGAAGAGGAGCGCGAGAGGGAGGCTGAAATACTCCAGAACGTGTATGAGATTGCGAAGAGTGGCGAGGAAGGCGGGATGAAGCGCCACGTTCCAATGATGGTATGGTTCCATGAGTTTGAGGATACATCCACGGCGAAAATCCGGAGCGCGCTGGCAAATGACGGCGCCGAATCAGGCAAACGCGTCTTATACATTAACGTATCCAGAAAGCTTCTCCCCATGATGAAGCTGAGTGGGAAGGAGTTCCTCAGCGCATGGTGGCAAAGCGTCCTCTGTAGGTTATTCTTCCTTGCGCTTTTATTATATCTATTAACTACGACACTAGGCCATCAAGCCCTCTGGAAAGAAGGTGTTCACCACTGCCAAGTCAGCCCTAGCAATCTCATGGTATACCAGACCTCATCGGATGGCCGATGGATTGGCGTCCTCAACGACTTCGACTTATCTTCGACTCCCTCAGGCCAGGAGCGCACATGGACAGTACCTTTCATGGCGAATGAACTTCTCACGAAGGAAGCCATCGAAGGCGAGGTCAAGCACCTGTACCAGCACGACGCAGAGTCATTCATATGGGTCCTGACCTGGGTCTCTCTTCGTTATCAAAATGGCGAGCTGCTGAGCAAGGGCAGACTGCTCGATAATTGGCTGACAGGAGATGCTATCCAGTGCAGGAAGAAAAAATTTGACTTTTTAATCATGGGTCGTGATGACATAGAACCATCGTCATCACACCATAAAAACTGGGATATTGCACAATCTTGCCTTGATACTCTCGGCTCTCATTACGCGGTGCGTTCTAGTAAAAGACCTACACTGAAGGATTACTCCGTATTTCAGACGTGGCTTGAGAAAAACATACTTGGTGCGAAGATACTTTTACCGGCACTGCTAGATGTTCGCTTGTAAATTATGTTGTCTGCAGTAGCCGACCTCCAAAGAAATACCATATCTCGCAGCAGCACGAATGTTTCTTCGGTACCAGGGGTGCCCGTGCCATTGCCGTGCCATGCATGACAATTTGTGCAATTAGCACACGAGCTTTGTTCCAACCCTTCGCCACTCGCCACTCGCCCTCAAACTGCAATCCTCCATCTTTTCCTGCGTAGGGCGCCATTGAGAGGACTCGTCTTGATACAAGCGCACAATGAGTACTTAAACTGTGTCAATTGGGATGTTCATGATTCCGTTCTCGTCGAGTTCGTCGTCGTAAACGCCATCGTACACAGTGATCCACTCTGGACTGAGCGATCTTTAGGATTGAAAACTGTTTGCGTGCTAAAACGTATACTATGCCCCGCCCAGTCCCAAATGAGGTCGTATGCACAAGCCCGACAGCGTTCTCGTAGTTTTTAGCATTTCGATCAGGCAATGGTTCCGGGTAGTGTTGCTTCGCAAACTGGACATGAGGCTGCCTTTCCGGACGGACTAGTTTGTTGTCTCGTGAAACCCCCAGTCTGTTGAGGAGTCGCGATATTGAACGAAGCCTTTAGAACGAAATCAATGGTAGGACAAGAGATCTACCTTTAGGGCTTCAAAGGATTCAGATATTGAAAGAAGAGAAGACATCGTTGTGATGGAATTAGAGAGGCAAGGCCTAATGCTAGTTGCTTTTGAATGGTTCCAGTTGAGCGACACCTCAAAGCAAGAAACCCTATGTAGAAAAAATATGTAGGCGTGGCCAAGGTCACATACTCAAGTTGTGGGCTAATCATGGGGGACTCCGACTACTCACTATGTTAAACCCAGTATCTCGGTGTGAATGGCAAATCCACGATCCAGCATTCACTGCTTCGCGCAAGGCCAAGCATCTCCTGACGATATAAACGCGCTGTATGCGGGATCGTCCAAAAAACTAATCATTGACGTGACTTACATATGATTTGTACGGGGCCCGGCGTGCTGGCAGTGTGACGTATATATGTGGGACTTCACAACCAAAGTGCACCAGAAGTTAGAACTTCCTGGACACCTTGCCAGGAGGTTTGGAAGTTCGGAACCGAGACTAAAGCAAGGCCTGAGTACGGAGCCGATTTAAATAAATAATTCAATGATTTTGCGATTGCTAATTTCGTACTTGTCCTTATCTGATTCGAAGCTTATCTCCTGCTAGTCACTGCGATTGATCAAACATTTGTTTACAACTTGCAAAATAAAATGTCTCAACACTGCAAACTTTCCAAGCGCTAACTCCTCATTCTGATATCATGACCTCCAATGATGGTTGGTCCTGTCTTGATTCAACCGCAGATTCAGCTCCTCATGATAATCTCACAGTGCTCGTTGGTGTCATCGGTGGTAGTGGGCTATATCATCTTGATAACCTGACTTTTGTGTGAGTTGTGATCTGAATAAGTTATATTCTGTAGCTTATGACAAACTCAGGGAGAAAGTTAACCCAGAGACTGTTCGTTTCATCATCTAAGAACCTCCATGATCTTGACCAATCTACATTACTGTCTTTTAGCCCTGGGGATACCCATCTTCGCCCATTACCATTTGCTCGCTACCTTCAGGATCCAAGATTGCCTTCCTGGCTCGTCACGGGCAGCACCACTCGATTGCACCATCGGCAGTCCCTTCTCGCGCTAACATCGCAGCTTTGAAGTCATTGGGAGTCCGGGTTATTCTTGCATTCAGTGCTGTTGGCTCGCTCCGCGAAGAGATCGCCCCGGGATCTTTTGTCATTCCTACCCAGATCATTGATCGCACAAAGGGCGTACGCCCAGCCAGCTTCTTTGAGGGTACGAAGATCGTCGCTCATGCTGCATTTGGTGATCCATATAGCGTGAAGCTGATCCGCTGGCTGGAGGTGAGAGTAGAGAAGGCTCTTGCAGACGAAGGCCGAGGAGTGGTTCTCCACAAGGACAGATGTATCGTTTGTATGGAAGGTCCTCAGTTCTCTACTAGGGCTGAGAGCGTCATGTATCGAGCGTGGGGTGGGGATCTCATTAACATGAGCGCTTTGCCCGAGGCCAAGTTAGCTCGGGAGGCGGAACTGAGGTAATTTGACCTTTCGCTTTGCTTTGACTTGACTGAGAAACCGTTTAGCTACGCGTTAATCGCAACTGCCACAGATTATGATTCATGGCGTCCTCATTCTGAGGCAGTCACTGCCGCGGAAGTGTTCAAGACCCTGCAGGATAATGCTAATACATCGAGGCATGTTGCGGCCGTTGTTCTTGAAGACCTTCATGCTGCCGCGTTGGATGGGGACATTCTGAGTGAAGAAAAGGGCAGCATGCGTTTCTCTATCATGCCGAGGAGCGGCGAACAGGACCAGGAAGATATCAAGAAGCTGGCCTTCATATTACCCGACTACTTCACGCCAGGCAATGTTGCTAACTAGATGCCATCATCTTAGTGTTGGCCTAGAGTGTGTAGATTTACCTACAATCTGGGTGTTCGTAAATACCATATCTCTTCTCTGAAAAATCAATCATTTCATCGCCTGGCAATCCAGCTTGTGGGAAGAGCTCTCGGCTGGTGCTGATATAGCATACCGGCTTGTAAGTAGATGTGAAGTAAGGGAGACTGCTAGTTTGTTCTACCGACTTCACTTCCTTCGGTGATTATTGTAAGGATCCGAATAAAGCGAATGAAAAGGAACAATTAGGCATGAAGAAGACGGAAGTCAAGGGACGGGGGGCCGTAAAATTCTGTTCATTGCAAGAAAGAGAAGGTTGAGGATCCTGCCTGGTCATTGAGTCGGTGTCCACGACAGTAAGACAGCTGGCTGGTCGGTAATCATCCCCATTTTGAATTGGTGTTACAGTATGAAGTAGTTGGTATGACTGCGAAGCTCGCCTCGGATGGTGGGCGATTTTGAGGTATGAAATGTGGCATGTTCGTGCATCTACAGGTTATGCTCTGCAATGTGGCGCATGATGAGGAGTGAAGCCATGATGTCTGATGGTTGAGTCAGCTACCATTCAAGGACAGACAACAGCAACCTGCCTATAGAAAGATGACAAAATGATTCGTGAACGGTCAGAGTGTTTCCGGAGACACCATAAGCTGGCATGTGCGGTTGCCGAAGATCGTAATGAGCGACAAGGTAATTTTCTTCCGAAATGCACTGTAGAAAAGACGGGTCAAGGTATGTTAGAGAACAAAGCATATTTAACGTACCGACCACTCGTGACCGTCTGCACTTTGGTGTTCCCATCTGTATTCTCGACCATCACTCGCCCGGAATTTTCTGGAGAGAGATCTGTGGTGCATCAGGTTTGGCTGCAGCAACACAGGGGAACAGCATACCCTCCGAAAAAGGCCGTCTTTCGTAGGTATCTGCTCATCGGCATCGTCATGCTGGGTGCAGGTGGGTAGATAAAGTTGACATTTCCTAGTCCTCCTGCAGCCCCCTCTGCAAACTCGAGTATCACTGAAGGCTGCCTCTCCAGATGTCGCGTGTCTCCGTGTCGAGTTGAACGGCGTCCCATGCTGTAGATAGCCAAAACGTTGTCGTTTCTGGCAGGAGAATGTGGATGAGGCACGACTCGGAGGAACATGCGGTCGTAGATGTCATCATAATCCGAGCCAGCTACATGGCCTGTTCGATCCTCGAACGTGTAGGGCATCTGAAGAGGTCTCATGATACTTATCGAGGTGCTAAATGATTACAGTAGTCGGGACGTGAATACGAGGGCTAAAGTATTGACTTGACCGGTTCCTCTTATATAGCCCCGAGCGCTACATGACCTGTGCGGTCGCTTCCTCGGGTTAGTCAGGTCCAAAAAGGGAGCCAACTTAGACTCCGGATAGATTGCGTTGTTGGCGCGCATGGGGTATTCTGGTCCTCGCGGGGTTGCAATTTACCCTGACAAAGTGGCACTGGATCATGACATCTGGAAAGCGGAAAAGGGCACCTGCTTTGGAGTGCTGGTCGCGTCCTTGACTTGAAGACAAATCCCCAGCTTGCGAGGCACGAGTCCCGTGCTCAGCGGACAACGACTGCCACTGAATGCAATAACGTGTGGCTACCGAGCCGAGCAATGAACAATGGGATCTAAACGTTTGCTGTGTACAAAGTTGAGTGCATGATGCCAATCCTTACGTGATTGCCCTCAATGGTAACCCAAGGAATGGAAGCCTACAAAGTCAAATGTTGCACCCAACCAATAGGGTACATGAGACATCCCACCTGTGCCACTACCAACGTGCGAAACTTTTCCACTCACTGCCTTTTTCAACAACATGTGTTGATTGAACATGTCACGAGCTCACGCTGACATGACATGTGCCTTGCGAAAAGCGCAGGAACCAGGACCGGGAAACCTGCGCAGTGGCACCTGCGCTTATGAGAGCACCGGATCCAGGCGCCAGACTGTGTAAGCTCTTGCACTTACAGGATGACCGAGGATCATAGGCCCCACGCTCATTGTAAAGGAAGCACTGCGTTCAAGGTCCGGATGCAGTGGCATGAGAAGCATGCCAAAACATCGATTAGCTTGAATGCATCGCTGACTGGAAGGTTGGGCACGGCGGTAAGGAGTCAGCGAAGTCGTGAGAAGTACATACAAGGCTTGCGGTAGATTGTCTCTAAAAATATGATCAGATGATGAATCAAGTTTCAGAGTCTAGCGACCGTAGACTTAGTAAGAGTATGTTTTTCTTCCAATGAGAAGAGGGGAAGTGCGGATCATCAGGAATCAAAAAAGGAAGTGTTTTGCAGAAGTGGCGGGACATTGGAAATCAAAGACTCGGCGCATTATGGCATTGTGGGAAGTACGCCCTACAATGTGGAACACAGAAAGGGCTGGAGTCGGAAGTACTCCAAGTAATTAGGTGATGCGCAAGTGTGGAAAAGGAGTCCAGGGCATCAATGGGTTTCCCTTGGGTTTCCCCACTGCTTTCCCCGCCAAATGCCGCACAAAAATACGAAATAGAAGCACATGATTAGAACTCGTGTGCACATGTATATTACATTATGAGGCAAACAGGGTCGTTCAACGTTCGAGACTCACAGTTTCGACGCAGGGCTGAGTTACTGACTTCGTAAAGCTACACACTCTTCACAAAATGACAGAACCCGGAGAAGGCATGCTCGGACGAGCAGCAATCTAGGCAATCTCAACACGCGAGACCATGAACAAGATGAATGTGATAATTTAAAAGCGTACGAGAGAAGCCGTTGGCAGAGAACGACATTCACCACATCTTTCCTCCATCAAAGCCACCGTCTGCGCCAATATTAGTCGCAGAAGTCTTCGCATCTAAGAACAGCTCATTCATCTCCCCAATATCCTCTACTTCTATCTGGCTTCTTCCGGAAAGACCAGCGAGTATTGAAGCTGGCGTAAGAAGTTGGAGAGCATATCTGTCAAGGCAATCATGAGAGGTTCACTATTAATTGAAATGTTCCATACCGCATCGATCCTCGTTCACCCTCCTCTGCTATTCGCTCCAAAACCCCAGGACCCAATTTGAGACCTTCGACGTTCGCGCGTAATTGTACTACCTTGCCGATCTGCTCAGCGATTATATCCGTCAGTCTTTACAATAAGACACCTTAACAAGGGTAAATCAGTCGAAAGTCTGTCATGAGGTTTGCGGACTAACCGATCCAATAGATCTACAGGGATACCATGAGGTGAGACGACGTCGGTCGTCCCTCGCACTAGTGCATTTCCACGATTGGTAGCAAGTATTACAGTAGGGGCCATGGGTGATTCGAGGAGGGCATTGAGATAGGTAAAACACTCGATATCCAACATATGCACCTAAGGGAAATGTTTAGCCTCGTCCCTATGGAACGTGAGAAGACAGATACCTCATCAATAAAAACTACGCCCGGAACAACCTCCGCAACGCCTTGGTCTACGTAGCCTTTCACCACCTTGTTAACTTCTCTTCGAAGTTTGTCTGTTACCTCCGTCCTTCCGCTCTTCACGAGGCTACCCATAACGCTCATGATGTCTTGACCGCCTTGCGGACGTGCATTGGCGGCATCGAGATCACCAAGAGTAACGTCTTGGACAAGCTCTTTGCGCTTATGAACATCGCCTTTTGGTAATGGCACGTATGTCTCGGATTCGAGGTCATAGGAGGAAGCATATGCATCGGATCGTCCAACTCTCTGCATGAAAGGGAATTAACTTGTGTATTCTTGATAAAACAATACTAACACACCTTGACTGCACCAGTATTGGCTTCCACATAGATAACATCACCGACCACGATTTTTTCCTTGAGGATTGCCTCATAGATGGTGGGATCCAGTCGCAACTGCTTGGTGCCTTTGACCGTTTTAAGACCGACGATAACATGCGAGACTGTCTTGCCGTATCCGCTCAATGGGTTTTCAGATTCTGCGGGCGTAAGCTCGGTGACCTCTCCTTCGTAAACCTCCTTGGTTTCTTTTATCCGCAGACCTATCGGAAAAGGACGCATTGAGTGTGAGTTCATAGATCCGAGCCAAGACATAGGCAACGCTATCTGTAACACAACATATGTGTGTATGCACGAGAACCCTGACAAAGAACTCCAAACATCCAAGATACTCACCGATTGCCCTCCTGAACGATTCTGCAAGCACCTCCGTCTTTTTCACCTCTGTGCTGTACACCTCAGAACCAACCATCGGGCAAAATGGTACCTTGGCGCCGAGTTCGTGCGATACTGCCAGGGCAAGGGCTGTTTTGCCTGTTCCCGGCGCGCCTACGAGAAGTAGCGCGCGCCCCGAAAATTTGCGAGATTTTATGAGATCCACCACCACACCGCATGCCTGCAAGCTTGGTCAATTCAGGAGAAAAAAAACGACGTTATTAAAACCTCTCGAGCATTAGTCTGGCCTATGAATCCTGCACCATCAGGTGCAGCAAGGCCGTCTGATGTGAGTCCCAATCCTTTTATGTGCGAATGAGGGGCGATTCTGGAAGAACGAGCGTTGGATGTTGCGGATGGTGGAGGTAGGGCATTGTGAGCGACGGGTGTTGATGTAGATGGTGTTGCGCTTGTTGCTTTCATGATGGCTTTTCCCTGACACGCGTTGAAACGCGACAAGTCGTGACAGTCACGATATTATGTCAGCAGAAGGTTGTTTATTTCTAAAGCCGTTGCCAAACACACTCCAATTCCATACATACGTTTCACCAGAATCGATCTGATGATTGTAACTTGTGCATTGCTATTTCATTATTTGTGAGTGTTTCACAAAGATGGTCGCCCGGTCAAAGATTAGGTTTGTAACACGGCAATACAATTCACAGTCTGGCAGATTTAGATATCCTGCAGGCCGTGCACTCGACGTCTCGACTGCTCTGTTCAAGTTGTCTGAAAGTATTTTCGAATGTCACCAGTCCGCAAATCCAACAAGCCTCCCGTCCCATGTCCACCAAATCATCTCGTCATCTTCCGGAATTTCTTCCTCCGATATTATTTCCGGATCTTCGGTGATTCTCTGTCGGCTGCGAATCCATACACCTTCCACCTTTCCGCCTTTCTTTTTCTTCTTGATATCATCTCTTGTCGGACGTTCACCAGATTCCTCAAGAAACTGGTTTAGTAGCGCGTCAAAAGCACCGCTGAGGGTTTGCCTAGGCACCCACGCCGGGTGCATAAATTTTCGAGGAGCACGCAGTACTATGTGCGTCTGAGTTGGAGCTATGCCCATTGCCCGGAACCGTGTTAGGGTATAAATGAAGTGCTAAGATGATTACTACTTACCCATTTCGCTGGCCATGCCCTGTCCATCATTTTCACCGCACGCGCTTGCAAGGGTGCGAGAGAGCAGGCGTTCGGCGGTGCGGAGGGCTTCGAGTTCTTGGGCATAAGTTGGAGGCGGTGGTTGTGGTAGAGGAGGCGGAGAAGAGGAGGGAGATGGCGTCCTAGACGGTGGTGGGCAGGGTGCTCGAGAAGATTCATTGGACTCCGTTTCCGAAGCTGCTTCTTCGTCGCCTGAATCATCACTGCTATCACTGTTACCGCTTGCGTTTGAGTCGGTTTCGCCATCACTGTCACTGTCATTGTCCGAGTCAGACTCGTCTTCACTGTCACTTTTCTCTTCGTCATCCTCCTCTCCCTCTCGCTCACGTTCAGACGGGACGCCCAAGCAATCGTCTCGTTCTCCCCAGGCCTTTGCTTCCAAAGCATCTACACCCACCATTACCCTGCATTTGGCAGACCCAGGTGTGGGACCAAGAACAACTGCAAGGTAGGCACGACCATAGCTTCGAGAATCTTTTGTCCCGCTGTGGTGGGCAAACGCCGTAGAGAGTGCTGTAAATGTCGTATTGAGGTGTGACGCGAGGGTATCGAATGAATTGAGGAGCTCCTGGCGTTTCTTCGCGGCTCGAGACGTAGTCTTTGTGGCGTCAGCTGCCAAAATCAGATAAATCAGCAGGGCACCTACATCACCACCGGTCATCCGTGCCATCTGCATGACAGGGCTATACAAATATCAGCAGACAATTTGATTGCAAACGCTTGAACTTACAAAGGAACCTGACTCTTCAAAAACAGAACGTGGCCGACCAAGCTAATACACAATCTGGCGGCCATAGAATCCGTCACAAGGTCGGCGTCCAGTGTGATGGATGGAATCTTCATAGGAGGGGCAGGCATTTGGGCAGGCTGTCTATTCGTATAGGTATCTTCTATTTCTTTAGGAGGCACGTGCCTTTCTAGCTTGCAGTCAGAGAGTGCGAGGACACGCATGATTGGAGGACTGGAGGAGGTGACACTGCACATGTGACGTCACGCGCTCAACGCGTTTTCGTCACGTGCTAGAGAATATTTTCGCTCCCAATGTCAGTTGTGTTACAACCTCCATCACATGGAAGCCCTGATGGCTCAGTTGGTTAGAGCGCAGGTCTCATACTTCTGTATGACCGGTGTTGATACCGGGCAATCCTGAGGTCGCAAGTTCGAACCTTGCTCAGGGCATCAAGTTTTCCGTCGGTTCTCATCTGGCATTTTTTGATTCTTTCGCAGTGATCATGAGGTGAGACACGGCCGCGGCAACCATGTGGGACAAAAGAAGGGTAACACCTTTCTAGGTTTGCAGCCGCTCCGGAGCCAAATGCCGGGTTGGAGTGAGATCGGTTTCTGCTAAAGTAGGTTTTTGTGATGCATCCTCGATCGTCTGTCATGATACTACTAGTATTTCCGCGTGTTTCTCTCTAGTGTGGTTTGCATTTTGATATATTGTGCACACTTAACAATGACCGGTATCGTTATAACATTTTTTTAGAATGCAGCTTGATGAACGGCCTCGGGGCCTCTCAGGCCGACGAACGATCACAAAATGGATACACCAGGTTCGTCTCATATTACAAGTTTAGCTCAGCGGAGAATTATCGATGTCATCCTAAGGCGCCGGCTCAAGCTGAAACTCGATTTTTCCCTAAATCTTGCTGGCTAATATAAGTAATACACATGGTATGATATGTCATTCATATAGTCAGATGCAAGTATAGATTGATGCCAGGTTATTCTTGTCAAATCAGACTGTCTGGAAGGCTACCAGAAGTAGCAACACTCGGACGAAGGTAACGAGTAGAAGCGTATGGGATTGGTTCGGGATAAGAGACGATACCGCATACATACGATACAAGTTCAGTATATATAGGAGTTGTCAGAGCGGAAAACAGAGGCAAATAAGTAAGGGTGTCCAATCAGAGAGGAAGGTGCATAAGCAGTGCGTCATAGTGCGTAATGCGTAAGCTCGGCTTACACTGTCACTTTGCAGGGATACTCTGTTTTGCGTTTCAATTGCGCCGTCGTCGTCTTGTCGTCCCCTACTATTTGGATCGACGTTCGTTGTGTAAGTACTAGTCGATGGGATCTAACGAGAGTCTACTTTCGCTTTTTTTTTTCAGGCTCCCATTAGAATCTAAACAGGCCGCACAAAACACAGTTTTATTTCATAGTACTTTGCAGGTAGTTCCCGTGACACATGCGTTGAGGCTTCATGTGAGTTGTACTTGGTACTGTTTGAGCGTTCTAATGTACACTTCGCACTGGATGAAGGTGAGGGGGTCAAAATTTGCACTAGTGTGTAATTAAAATCTATCTAAAACTTAGGGCAACGGATGTCTTTCAACTTCAAAGATAACCGGCTTTACAAAAACCCAACAGCCCTGCCGTCAACCTCACCCGGTCTCGTTGCAGTAGTAATAGTCCTGTTGCCAACTCAGATCGACTGCGCTGTTGAATTGAATTGTGGCACTTACCACGGAGGAGATGGTATAGCAGCAAGCTGCTATGTAGCCACTTGCACAAGGGTTTGAATAGCTTTGGCACTGCTCATCGTTAACTTCCCCTAGATCAGATGAATCCTTGCCAACACATGTAAGCACCAATGTGTTTCGCCATTCATTGATCCCTCTCACCTCCTCGCAGCAGCGAGCTGTGCCTTGACCACAATCAGTCGAATTGGTTGATGCCTTAACACTCGCTTGTGAAACGAGAAGCAAGATGACGGAAACCGTGAAAGCACGAACGAACATGTCGTTTAGCCCATTGAAGGTTCAAATGAGTGCCATTTAAACAAACGCGGCCAGGGGCTTATCGCTCGAACGCGTCCATTTTACTGCGGAACTAAAATCATGAGTTATCCGGGTGAGTTTAAAGTAATAACCCATACTTGATGTCCCGAGGCGCTTGCCCATAGGCTTCCATGTGGGAAAAATTGCCACTGCAGCCCAGTCACTGGGCTGTCCGATTGGTGCTCAGAGGAGGAGACGGACAGGGGAAATTAGGGTTCCGACTTACGCGATAGAGCCTCATCGGGGACCTTCACGTCTGGGTCTGCACGTACCTTACAGCTGTTTGCCCTGGGGCTTCGTCGTCCACCTTCCATGATCGTCCACAGATCAGGCCACCAATTCAAAGGCGGGATCTGACTCTACGTGGACTGCCAAAAGCAATGATTTGTTTGTGGTTAAAGATGCAACGAGGCGATAACGCTATCCCTTCGCAGCTCTACCTGGAACGCCCGATAGCCGTATTGAGGCATGATGTAATTTATACTTCGAACACGTCGTACTAGCGAGTGGAACGTTTTATCATCGTTGATGAACGCAGTCTATGCTAAATTCGACGTTGACTTTCGTCCCGACCCGGTAATTAGCCGTCTATCAACCTCCGGTTTCATACTTTGCGCAACAACTATAATTCATATCTGTCGTACTATCCTAAATTATCTTGCCACACCATTCACCCTGAGCCGTGATCATGAGCGTGAACCCAAAATCCACAAAGACAAGGCAGGTATTATAATAGAATGATAACCTCACTATGAAGTCTCTATTCAAATCTTGTCTTTTAGGTAACAAGCCAAAAAGGTGATGATGGCGACGGGGGCGGAGGCCGGTAGAGGTAGATAATTGGGTCACTCAGGCAACGGGGATACGTTCGGCTCAGAACAATGATGAGGAGGGTGAAGTGTACCGCTGAGCAGAAGATAAATTCAAAGATTGAAATACCGATGGGCCTGTGAGAGGTGTACAAGTATCCGGATGTGGTGTTGATTGGTTGCATGGCTATCGAAGTACCGTGGAGATTTGATATTGAATTAGTCATTGCGTACTATACAAGCTGTGGGAGGGAAATGCCTTGTTTCCGGATAATATTATGGAATATAAGAATGGCTATGGGGGACAAGGGCAGCTCGAGCGAGCTCAGTGGCTTCATCTAGGTCAGTGGGATGCCCAGCTACACGAATCTCTGTTGTGAAGGTTATTGGAGAGATTGGTGAGAGATGATAAATGGCCGGGAAGAAGTGCAGCTCGGTGGAGTTAAATGATCTACTAGTATCCAAGTCAGACAGGATGTCCCACTAGAAGCCAAGGGCAGCAAGATAGAGCCCGATGGCCTCATCCAGGCAGGCAGGATGCCACGCTGCTCTAATTTGTTGAATAATGCGCGGATGAGACGCCAAAACTAAACGGGGCAAGGAACTTGAGTATGGCTGTGCCGTGAAGTACTACTTTGGTACGCGTGACCTGCAGGAGTGACTATTGACAAGCTTGACAACGTGAAGTTTCTCTCCTATGTAGACTCTTGCTGGCAATTTCTTTCTTCATCCCGGAGATGTCATGATCTCTTAGTAAGATGAGTTGTCGTGTCATCGGGAAAATTGGGGTCGGCGAGGTGCGTACCTGGCGCGTGTCAGAATTTTGAAAACCTTCCTGGGTTCAAGTTGCTAGCGCTTGCCCATAGCAGTGATTTCACCCATTCCACAGCGGTAGTAATATTGACTTCTAGCCACCTTTTCAATAAGAGATCCAAATTTTCCTCAGTCAGCGGCGATTGCATATTTTCATGCGAATAGTAGGATTGGGTGAACAAAAAGAAACACAGACCGCTACCAGCGGGGACGTCCAACAAGATTTTCGGGTTTGCCGGGATTGACTCGGACAACCCCGTCGTTCATCGGCATATATATACGATGGTCTTTGAACTGGCTGTCCTTGATGCTGAGGAATTTGTTGGGCGCACGAGAACTCCGCAGAGCACCCAGGATCTATCACGATGATTTTTCACGTCGTTGTACTCCAGCATATATGCGTATGAATTATCTGTGTTACTTAAGTCGATTAATTACGACAGATACAAAAATGTAGCGAGGCGTTTCAAACTAGACACCTTCGTGAATAAATACGATCTGTTGTTCCAGTGGAATCGTCTTGCGTAATGTCTTCACAGCCTTGTGCAATGCAGCAGCAGCGCGTGTGCAATCCAATCTCCCTAGACCATCAGTCATGTTGTCGTAAAAAGTAGAGACAATCTGGCGGGCAACATCGTCGTCAACAGATCACATAAAAGCACACAGCGAAATCCGGAGAATGGCCGCTGCATCGCTGCTGCGGGATGGATGAGCCTCATCGGGCACATCGTCCACAGTCACGGTAGTGTGGCACGCCGATAAGAATGAAAACTGTAAGCGAGACTGGATCCCTAATCGTGAATCGTTGAACGTTAAAGGCCCTTCGCGCATTGCGAGGGAAGAATGCCAGGTGAAACCACGACGCGTACTACGTATAGTACGCACACTTCCGATTAGGATTCGTGGGTAAAATACATAATTGCGTTATCAGGAATATAACCTTTCCTCAATAGTGTCATCATTTTGATGTCTGCGTGCACATTTTGCCCGCGATGGTCAGTGTCGTTGTCCAGCTGCGCGGCGCGATAAAAAGGCACCGAGTCAGAGAAGCGGATATGTGAGGTAAGTCTCGTACTGCAATTTGGTATCAATCAAGCTCTTGACCTTGCAGGCCTTAGGCTCAAACCAAAACCGAGTAACCCTTCTAGTTCATGGTGGGATATCGTCAGATCCGACCCGAAAATTTGATTCTGAACGTTGCCTTCATCGATTTGCCTCCGGTCTTACCAACTCCAGTCTTTGGCGGCGCAGGCTAACCTGATAAACATGACAGAACGTTGATTATTGTGCTATATAGTTAAAGTGATAGGGTCACGCAACGCCGCAGGTTATCTTTGCCGGACGATGAGCCACACAATGTTCAGCTGTTGATTTCAGTGATCTTGCACTTGCAGGGTGAGTATACATAGCATCCTCGGGCTTTCCATTGGATTTCCAGTACATTGTATTTGATATTGACAGGTTTGACACTCGTGGACACTGGTCAATGAAACATAACGAGATTCCACGTATTCGAGGTCGCACAAGGCAAAGCTTCATCCATATCGTGAGTCCTCATCTCGCTACGCGTTGGTGCTTACTGGTGAAGCGTTTGGGACTTCAAAACTGAATGATGTCATAGAGGTCTGAGACATTTTTGCACCAGTGAGATATTTGATATTATGCAGTCATAATGATACTATGGTATAATCCGTTCGAAAGTCCAACCCAGCAAATGTCCTTCAGGTACCGTACTTCAAAACGCCTGACAACCCTACTGTTAACTTGATGTAGTCTCGTTGCAGTAATAATAGTCCTATTGCCAACTAAAATTGACCGCGCTGTTGAATCGAGTCGTGACGCTTACCGTGACGGTGTAGCAACAAGATGCTACGTAGCCACTCGAGCAACTCCCTGAGTAGCTTTCGCACTGCTCATCATCAACATACCCTGGGTCAGATGAATCCTTTTGCAACACAGGTAAGCACAGAGTGTCTTTCTACACTCATGAATCTTTCTCACCTCCATGCAGCAACGAGCCTCGCCGTCACCACAACTGGTCGAATTGGATGAGGTCATGATAACAGCTGCCATAACATATACTTGAGAAAGGAGAAGGAAGATGACGGAAATCGTAAAGTTGCGAGCGAACATGTCGATTCGTATTGAGGTCTAATCGAGTGCCTTTCCATGGACGGACGCCGCCCTTTAAACCTGTCGGCTAGCGGCTATCCGCATGCACGCTTCCATTTCACTGCGGAACTAACACCATGGATTGGGCAGTACCAGTAGTATGTTGAAAATTAAATTTGAATGACTTCACACCTGATGTCACTAGGCGCTCGCCGAGGGGTCCCCGAGGCTTCATGGCAGCGACTCCATGTCAAAAATTGCTACGACCCTTGGTCGGCATGGGTGGAGACCTGTCTGTCGAAAGCAAAGTATGAATTACGTCACTTTCGCACTCCTTGAGATTCACCGCACCTTCAATGTTGTCGAAGCTCTATTTTTACAGATCCCGGACGGTCATACCCGTTGTTATGGTAAAATTACCTTACCGCGTCATTTATCTCGGTTTATTATCAAGGCAGCAATTGTCCGAAGCCAAGCTAGTAGAACATTCATCCAGCCGAATAACACACCTGTGACGGCGATAGCCGTGATGGAGTTCTGTAAGTCAATAGCCGAAGCCCGAATCGTAAGCTCTCATAAATGTCTATTTTCGCATTTCCTGGGAGATTCGCTCCATTCTCCTGGTATGGAGCAATCGCTTCACTCTCGCAGACAAGGCTCCATAAACTCCAATTAACTTGAACGTTTAGCGAGCCAACAAATCTTAGGGTCATGCACGTGCCGCGAGGTTGCCCGGGGTTCGAATTTGAAAACGTCATCGGTGTCTTCTTCTGAGAATTTGGCTCCGCCGTATCTGACGATCACTCCAGAGACGATGTGAGCGCCGCCTTCAAATTTCCAGGGCAGCCCTAGGCAGCCATAGTTTCTGCGGTGTTGCAGAAGTGTGGTCCATTCCAACCAACAAACTACGATGAAGAATCGTCAACAGAGCTTTGATCACGATAGATCAAAACGATCTATGCTGGAGGAATTGGTGGGCGGGATTTAGGTTGTATAAGTTGGGAGGCCAAGGTGACCCGAATGCAGTGCGGAAGGAGAGACGTTATTCCCCTAGCCCAGACTTTGGAAGGAGGAAGGCTGTCATTTCAGGCTCCTGCTCAGTAATACGGGACGTCGTGTTCCACGCAATGTCCTATTTTACTGCGCTTGTCCCAATTGTGACATCAGATTGAGAGTGTCCTTTTGTTTCCAAAATATCACAAGGCAGATGCATTGTGGGAAGTGGTGCTTCCGTCTGGCACCTTTCTGCATCAAGACCTTGCGAGCTTCGTTGTGACAAAATCATGGAGTTTAGTCTTTGAAATAATTGTATTATTTGGCTAAACCTCGCCTTATCTCAAATATCCGTCGGAGGAAACACTCCCCTACGAGTCAGGATGAACTTTGAATGTCCGTTTGACTGCAACATGAACTGCTGCGATAACGATGCCTGGTATTGCCGTCGGCATAATTCGGTACGTCTGAAGGGACTTACCATCCCGCCGCGATCATCAGAATACATCGAAGAAAAAGAAGAATATAATCAACGGGTCAAAGAACTCTTTGCACGGATACGTTCGCCAGCGTAATATATCCAGATGGGGAAGGGTATGCCAACGACGATAGCAAGACCTGCAAGGAGGGAGTTGCCTCCACCATAGCCGAGTGCGGCGAGCATTTGTTGTCCAAAGAGGGGGAATGCGAACCCGAGCAGTGCGCGGAACGTCTGATATATGTGTTAGTGGATGCTGACGAAAGGAGGGGCAACTCACGGAAGCAGCCGCCACAGCGCTTGCAGCATAGGTAAAGGTATCGACGAGGTATAGTTGAATGGGGAGGCTTGAAAGAGGTCAGCCGTGTGCGGTGCTAAAAGGGGGCACACCCACAAAGTTGTCATTAACCCGAATCCAAAGATAGCAGTACCGATAATGGGCATTATGAAATGGATCCCGGCTTGGGCGGACCAGCCATACCAACTAGCGCAGGTCAGATTGAGAGCAAGAAAAATAAAAGTATTTATCTCACAATAGTCCCACTGGGACGAACAACGAGCCCAATATCAGAGCAGGCACACGCATCTCTGGTTTACCATTTCCTCCATTTTTTGCAGCAAGCTAGATACAGAGAAGCGCTTTAATTGATGAGGTCAAAGTAGAAGGCAGCCTTGACGCACGTATATGTATGTCTTGTCGGAAAGTTTGACACCGAATATGACAGCAGATAGGAATCCAACACCAATTCCAATGTATGCCAGACCTGCGATTCCGGTGCTGAAATGGTACACGCCCGAAAAGAGGTCTGGGTGCAAGATTTTAATATTTGTTCTCGTATTGAATGTGATCTTACCTGGGAAAGTAGCAAACATCAAGTAGTAGATACCTAACAACATGATTTTAGTGCACGCCCAAAATAACTTGATGTGATGTGCCACTACTGACCGTACATCCTAAAAAGATGAAGTCAGTTAGCCGAGTGATACCAAAGTCAACTTACAGTGCCATGTATAAACTCAGCATAAAGCATATAAAACTTCGGGTCAAAAGTATGATCGGTCGCTTGAGGTTGATCCACAGGTAAGCCCATTTGTTCATGTGGTGCGCGGTGAGGGCAGGATGTTCTGCGGCTGCCTTTTCGAGATCCGTAGCTATTTTTTGACGGCGCAGCCTGATGACTGGTGCATAGGATTCTCTCATGAGAGGGATGCCAAGCATCGCTACAACACCACACATGGCAACGACGACATAGAAATCATATTCGATACCGACCGACTCTGCAATGAAGCCTCCCATAAGGGGACCGATAGAGGGACCTAGCCAGACGAGCATGAACTTGAGTCAAGGAACTACACTGTGAAACGCACCTATCACGGGTCCGACATTGTATAATGCCATAGCCGAAGCACGTTCGCGTTCGGAGAAGAGGTCACTAACGATACCTCCACCAGCATGCTATGGGCCCACTCCCGGCAAAACCAGCTTTGCAGAGAGTAAGTAGAATTACGAGCCCTAGCGGGTGTACGACGCACCTAACAACCGAAAGACAATTAAAGATGTAGTGTTGGGGGACAAGGCGCAGCCCAGATTGAACACGAGGAATAAGAGGTTCGATAAGTGGAGCACCTTGGGCTCATTCAGGGGAACAGCTCCATCGTAAGGAAGAGCACGACGAACCCATACACGACCATAAACTTCGGACAAGGGTGCGGCAAATAAAGGACCGATAGCGAACGACAACTGGAAGATACTGAGAGTCAACGCTGTGATTGTTGGATTGGTTATATTGAATTTTATGGCCAAGTCGGGCAAACCAGGTGCCATAATAGAACTGGCTAACGGGGTAACAAAAGTGTAGAGCGCAACCTGACAGGAAAACGAAATCAGTCCTCATGATCTGATACCCAGTTCTGATAGAAGAACTGACGATTGTAGTCGTTGTCCATTTTTTTGCCTGGAGACCAATTCCTGGGGTTCACTGGGTCGTGT
This sequence comes from Suillus lakei, assembly GCA_016628065.1. Taxonomy (NCBI): domain Eukaryota; kingdom Fungi; phylum Basidiomycota; class Agaricomycetes; order Boletales; family Suillaceae; genus Suillus; species Suillus lakei. Next base: position 115,887 of record JABBWA010000033.1, read on the forward strand.
TTCCATTCATCCTCTGACAGTTCAAGTTTGTCCGGAATTCTAGCCTCGAGGTTGTCGTCTGAGATGAAGGCGGACGCGGCATGGAGCTGGGGCAGGTTAAGGTTGTTTGTATCATCACGGTCTGGTGCGTGAGTGTGGGAGGTCTCAACAAAGGTTGTTTCTGGAGGAGAGCCTGACATTGACCAGCGCTGCAGTAGGGATAAACAACTCGGACGGCGGGAGGTTGAGACTGCATGTCCGGGGACAGGCTGTTAAAATAGAGGGTGGTGACTGAGCAGGTATTACGCTGTACATTATAATTTGACAGACACCTGCCGGTTAGGTACCGAGAACTCCGACCAGGATATTTAGATGTCATATCGATCGCATGTGCATATGAATGATGCACTATGATGCATCAGTGATGAGTGAGGCCTCGGTCTCATTAATGTGTTGGGCTCAGCAATCACTTGTCACTCGAAAAGTTATGAACAAATTCGACTGGGCATCGCGGTAAGCGTGGTGTGGTTGATGCTCTGAGCCGTTGAGCGGCGGCGGCAGTTTCTGTGCGTGTATCGTTGTCGGGTAGGGACTCACTAGCGTTACTATATATTTTACCATGAGCAACGCATCTGGTATTCCCAGCGTCTATGTATAGCCTTTACATGACTTACTACCCCTGCTGTTCCCCATGGACCATGCGTTCTGAATAGTGCAGTGAATAGAAGGAAGACAGTCGTGCCTAAGTCAGACTCGGACAAGTCATGATGCAATTGAGCGGCTAAAAATGGCACTCAGCTAAGTCAGCTCTTGGCAAATGGGGTGCACAGTCCCACGGTCGTCGGTCCACATTAAAACTTGAACACCTGCGTTGCCGTCGACGACACGTACTTGAAAGCTTGAAGGACCAAGGTGCTCGATCACTTTCAGTCAGCATCATCATATTGCCATCTAAGCCCAGCGAGGAACCACCGATGGCACAGGGCGGCCCGAGCTGAAAATCGATATTTCTCTGTCATTTCACAACAGCAAATCTTGCTGGCAAACGCAAACACACAACGGTATGTATGATACGTTGTCAAAGGCGAGTATAGATTGATGCCAGGTTATCCTTGTCAATCAGACTGTCAATTTGCATGGATGCTTTGCTTTGCGTTCATCTTCGTCGTGCTATTTGGATCGACGTTCGTTATATAAGCATTAGTCGATGGGATCTAACGAGAGTCATTCGCTTTTCTTTTTATCCTATTAGATGGGCGCACGAGACACAATTTCATTTCATAGCATCTTGCAGGTAGTTCCCGTGGCACATGCGTCGAGGCTTCATATGAGTTGTGCCTAGTGCCGTTTGAGTGTTCTAGTGTATACTTCGCACTGAATGAATGTGAGTGGGTCAAAGACACTTTGCGCCAGTGTCATTAAAATCTGTCTAAAATTCAGGGCAACGGATGTCTTGCAACTTCAAAGGTAACGTGCTTTACAAAAATCCAACAGCTCCCCCGGTCTGGTTGCAGTAGAAATACTCCTGTTGCCAACTCAGATCGACTGCGCTATTGAATTGGTCATGGGACTTACATGGTCGGACATAGAATAGCAGCAAGATGGTATGTAGCCACTTGCACAAGGATTTGAATAGCTTTGGCACTGCTCATCGTCAGCTCCCCCCGGGTTAGATAAATTCTTTACAACACATGTAAGCACTAATGTGTTTCGCCATTGATCAATCCCTCCCCGAAGGGGCGGGGAACAGAGGGGATAGACAGCTCAAGTTACCGAGGTTGGGTGACTCAGACAACGAGGATACGTTCGGCTCAGGACAATGATGAGGAGGGCGAAGTAGGTGAAGCGTACCACTGAGCGGATGATAAATTCAGGGATTGATACACCAGCACCTGTGACAAGTGTACAGATGACCTGGAAAAGAGATGTGATGTTGATTGGTTGCAAGGCTATCGACAAACCTTGGACGGAGTCAGGTGTTTTATATTGGATTGGTGATTGTGTACTAGACAAACTGTGTCATCGTCAAAGCGAGATCGAACGATTTGGGAGTATGAGTCGGTCAAGAAATAGGGATTGTTGGATCCGCCTATGCACGAAAGTGCACTTGTGGGTTGATCAAAAAGCCCTCGGAAAGTACGTTTGGAGAAACCTGGTGGCGGGACCAGTGACCAAGAGCTTTCGTAATACATTTTGTGTGTCATAAGGTTTTCGCGGTGTTTCTTGGTGGCTGTTGGAGTACCCTAGGGTGGTGGTGGAGCCAAAAGGAGGGGAAAGGGTTCCTGGAGTATGTGACAAACACCTTGGAAGTAGCAATTGTGCAAGACTAGTATGCACATGGTATATACTTATGTGGTAAAAAGCTGGACGCAAGAATAAGACCAGTACCATGACTGATATTGATGACTCCTGCCACGAGACTCAGAAGATACTGGTGCTCTCAACATGAACAAGGTGGCAAGCTTGAGTATTTGAAATTCGCAGTTTGTCTCTCATCAACAGAAATCGAAGCAGTGGGGTCGCGATCCCTTCTAAATCAGTGCCTTGTAGTGAGCACATGTACATATGAATTATCTGGATTGTTCATGTGGATCAGTTACAACAGATTCAAAAACATACTAACGAAGAGTGTCAAACCAGACACTTATGTGAATGAATAAGATCTGCTGTTGCTTCTTGCGCAATGTCTTCACAGCCTTGTGCAATGCAACCGCAGCGCGTGTGCAGTCCAATCCCCTTGGACCATCAACCAGATTGTCATAAAAAGTAGAGACAATCTGGTGGGCGACATTGTTGTCGACAGACCACGTAGAACCTATTGCACAACGAAATCCGGAGAATTGCACCGCTGCTGCAAGATAATGAGCCTCATCGGACTCATCACCCACAGTCACGGTAGTGTGGCAAGCCGATAAGAGTGCAAACTGCAAGTGAGATTGGATGATGTCCTTAATCATTACTAAAGACCCCTCGCGCATTGCGAAGGAAGAAGGGTTGTTGCTCGATTCGGCATGCCAGGTGAAACCACGATGTGTATGTACTTACTACGCACACTTCCGATCAGGATTCGTTAATCGCTTCCTTGTTATCGTAAATACAACCTTGTCTTGTGTAGTGTTACCGCGGAGCGAGCTGAAGCGAATCGAAGGAATATAGAGACACTTCGTAGACTTCGATGTCAACGAAGTTATTCGAGGTCCTCATTTTCATTTGCGAATAGCTGAGTCTGGCGCGTTATAGTAGTGGTTTAAATGTGGTGTTCCCGGATTCGGCGATCAAAAGAGCAGAATCAAATCTCTTGATCGGCCAGGAGACGAGTTGGGGCAACCGAATTTGTTCGGAAATGAGTAGATCTGGTGAAGGGAGGACTTTGCCGGGGGGGGGGAGGGGTGGTGGTTTCAGGTTTGAAATCTAGTAATGTACGGCGAAAGGGGCACAATCATAGCGCATCGACCTACCTGTGTGCATAACGTCACGGGTACTTAGGCCGACCCGGTGAGAAGGGACTAAATCGGCTGTTCCGATAAACCCTGCCATGAAAATATCGCTGAAGCGATGAAATAACGCAGATTCATAAACGAGACACACCTCTAGAGTTCTTAATTGAAGCAATCATTTACCAGTCTCAGAGGCATAACTCATTTCTCATTGCGGTAATGTGGCAAGAGAGCGTCAACCCACGTTCTGCGCCTTCATGCCGGTTGGGATCATTTTCAAAATAATTTTTTTTCCCTTCGAAGCACTGGAAATGAAGTTCAGCGGGTTTAGGTTGCAGTGAGTGACTACATACCGACGAGGTTTCCAGTGAGCTACACGATTTGTAACACAAAAATCTACCCCTGCAGTGACATTGCAGGGATAATCTAACTCGACAGCAGGCGAGCCTCTCATGATAGTCTGATCTCCTTTCTTGCTTGACAGGGATGCGAAGTCAGAGTATCCAAAATGCCGTAGGACATATGGAGGGTGTGACATGGGTCAGAAGTGTCTGCGATAACCCTCAGGAACCTCTAAATAAACAGATCAATTTACATGAAATAGAATTGCGAGTCTCTTTAGCTTTGAATCAAAGGACTTTTGCTCACTTTATAACCCACTAATTATGTATGCGACGAAAGCGGCTGCAAACAGTCGTAAGACCAACGTGTTCAGTCAGGTGTCCCTCGCTCGAAAAATACAATGGTGTAAAGCACTTTATGATCTTGGGGATCACATCTTGTGACACGCTAACGATTATAAGGGTCGGTAAGTCAGCATAATTTCGAAATGTTTCAAAGAGGATCGCCAGGCAAGATCACACGAACCGGTGATTTCATGTATAGACTGGATAGTAAAAACATACAGATGGGTATGCGGGAATGATGCTCCGAGTCCGATAGTACAAACGTGCAAAGGAGGAATCGCAGAACAAAAACACGCAACGTAGATTATGCAGCCAATTTTGTAGCCATCACCTCCTTCTTCAGCACATCACACTTGATTTCTTGCGCTTCAGCATGCTCAATTGTCTTCGCGAGTTTCTCCTCCCTGTTCTGCAAGCGCTGCTCCATGCCGAGGACGAGGAGACGAATCTGTTCCACCTGCGTTAACGTAGCTTCAACCACAGCTTGAGAGACAGGCGCAGAAGTAGAGGAATCGGGAGTGCCTGACTGAGGTGTCGGTGTCCCTCGAGAGAAGACGGACCCCATGACAGAGCGAGCCGCGAATGTTGAAGAAGATGGTGCTATGTCGAGCGCAGTCTGAGGGTACATCAGATTTATACGATTTATGTTATTTAGCAGGAGTGTATACCTGCCAATTCTCGCCCGCGAATTTGGCCAAAGCTTGCTCCAACATTTTCTCCCTTGACTTCACCCTATGACAACGTACCGTCTGGAATGAATGATAGGCATGCGCGCATGTACTCACCTGACCAATTCGGCCATGCACCTTTCATTCTCTCTCTGAGTCCCCTGCAGAATCAGATCAAGATTTTTATATTCTTTCTCTAGCTCCTGGATCCTTTCAATGGGTGGCCTCAAAGCAAGTTGTTGTTGTAGTGTCAATATCGTTGATTGAAGCTAGTGAAAAAGTCCAACTCAGCTCATTTTCGCCGCACAGATCATCGCCCACGATTAATTAAGCTCACCTTATCATTCTCGCGATCTTTGTCTAGGAGCTGCCGTCGCAATACATCTTCGATAGCAGGCTCGTCCCCCTCACGAAGAATGCCGAGATCATCTGCAGGTAGTGCAAGAGGTGTTTTTCCGTAGTTGCGCACACTCTGTACACGACGCATGTTCGCCATCTGACTTCAGGTTGTCGTTGAACGAAAAACTCTCCCCAGAACGCGTGTTGAGAAGCTCAAAACTGCATGCACGTGACTGACGCGTTCAATGAGATTTACGAAACTATCGAATATCTTGTCAGCACGTCAGGACTCAGCACAGAACATACAAAGTTTGATTGAGCTACAACAACAGTGGATGCCGTGGTACATAGGGGACACCAGAAAAATTAAGATCTCTGTGATACATCCAAGCCATACTCACACATCGAGTGTGCCCACGACACAATCAAAATACAAAAACCGTTACAACAAGAGTGAACGGGAAACTATCATAAGTATGCGAGAGAAATTGAATCCCCGGGATGATAATACAATCCTAAAGGAATTCCGTGCGGCAAGCTCTGTGATTCTCTGCGGCACGTCCTAGGAATCATGCTGGCACCACAAAGGAAGAAAATGGCTGCGAAGTCGATGTCCGTACGATTCGATAGGTGTGAATGTTTGGAGAAACGCTTCGGTGGTGAAGAAACACCACGATTGGAGTCAGGGATGGCAGAAACACTTGCCAGACGTGGAGAACTGCCTCCTCGACCTGGTGACATCTTGATCGCGGACGGAACTTGCTCCAGTGGTGAGAAGTGGCGCAGACATCCTATAAGTAGCACGGGAACCTTGTTCGCGGCCGCCTGAATCTTCAACGACCGCTACGTTACTTGTTACGGCATGCCGCAGTCTTGACCAGATTCGTTTTGACGGTGATGCATGAGGAGCGCTAGGTCTGGATGGATCATGACTCATGGATGGAACAGTATTGATGACTGGTGCCTTGGTGAAGTTCGCTGTCGACGTTCGTGCAGGCAGGGGAGTTGACGGTGTGAGGTTACACACTTGACATCTCGCCATCGAATATCGCTGAAACAACGACAGCACAAATCGGATTGGCTTTATCGCGGTCGGCAGCGCCAGTTCCAAGCACACGATGTTTCTCAGTGTTTCAAATAATCTCCAATTCAGCCGTAACAGGACATCCACAACGCAAGGATCCTCATCCGAAACATGCCCAAGGAGCTTCTATCCTCGAATTGCATATTTGAACAGCGGATGGTCTTTGCTGACATCGGCAACATCAGCACGACCTGCAAGACGACGTGTGGTTATATAGCTGGATGATCATCTATACAAAAATCAGTGTCTTAGCTCACATATGTGAATAATAGTATCCCACCTTTTACGCAGATCTCACCCACAAAGTCGCAAAACATATATGCGGTCGAGGGCTCGCATGGGCGTGCACGCATGTCTGGGATCGATTTTAGGTTATTAGGGCGACAACTGATCAGGTATTCCTGGTTGCAAAGTGTACCAGTGGACGAGTGGGATGAAGGGAGTTGATATTACATACTTTGACACTAATGGGATAGAGCAACCACACTCATCATAGGTACGAGTTGCAATCGGAATGACTGAACATACCTGAATGAGCATGACTTTGCGCTGTCATTCTGGATAGTCATGCAAAAGCTTCTCAAACGCGCGGAGCTGGGATTATAACGTCAGTTTGGATGACGTAGAGACGTCAGCCGATGGCGCAGGAAATGGTTTAAACGACACAGGCATCAAGTAAGAAAGAAAGCCACCTTTTGAAAACTCCCCTGACAACATCCAACTTGTCTCTTCTTCTTACGGTGATCTTCTTGTCTGAGTGGAGCGCGCAGAGGGCTTCGATTTAGGTTGGATATCTGCGGGGAGGCTGGCTTGCGTGCGTGCCCATCAGCATCATTCAACACAAGGAAAAGTCACCCCAACCGGACAACATATAACAGCACCCACATGGCCCTGCACGTTGATACCCACATATTTCTCTACACCTGCACCTCTGCCACCAGCACCACACGGAACAACGCTCGCACCCCGCGCCACACTAGCAGACGTAACTATACCTCCCCTACATGTGATCTCAAACCCACATACACGAACGCAGGCGGAAGTGAAGTGGCGGGTGCAGGTTTGGAAACGGGTGAGGTTGGCGCCTAGCACTGCATCGAGGATGTGTTTGCGGCCTGTGGGTTGGGTTTTTTCGGGAGGCGGAGGTAGAAGGACGAAGAGGGTGAGGGAAGGGAGGGAGAGGGACACATCTAAACACCTCCAAACTCGGGAAAGGCGTAAGAACGAAAAGACCGATGATCCTGCGGTGTAGTACATCAGTACGTACTTTTGCTTGTCATCGTTCAAAAAACACTTACAGAATGCATAACATTCCTGAGTATGTGCGGAACTAAGAGGAGATGGTAGTCGTGGATCCAGACGAGGTTACCTGGCTGGATGACGCTAGCGAGGCGGCCTGCAAATGCTTGGTTGACCTTTGTGGGTGATGCCGTGGTGTTGGATGAGATGGTTGGATGAGATGATTAGATGCACCGCGCACGGTAAGATGAATAAATACACAACAAGATTATCAGATCGTTGAACGTGCTCCAGCAGAATATAGATTGAGCAAACGTGACCGTGTGCGACGGCTTCTTCCATCGAGATAGGTGGTTGGTTTGTCAATTTCGGATTCGGGTATGGTAGGCTCGTTCAATAATGAGCGAGCTCAACGTCGAGACCGTCCTTGTCCTCTTGAGAGTTGGAGCAGCAGATTGTTACGTACCCTGTTGGTACCCTTGGATGATTCATCCGAAGATTTTAGATGAACTTAAACTTGATATCACATACTCATCCGAGGAACTCGATGCTTGACATGATCCCTGCAACGTCCCCAGCAATACAAGTTCAAGTCACATTCTTTTGACTGCTTGTCCGAAGTTCTGTGCCTTCTTGCGTAACATATTGTCTGACAGTACTAGTAGGGTGGGGTTGAGGCCTAGGCCTGAGGGCGGTAACATTCAGGCAGTGCCTGGCAACACGCGAAGGCTTGGAATCATGAATCTACGTCCCTGCCGTGCAAATCTGATGGGCCCACTGCTGTAAATGAGGCTTGGCTCGATATCCTGCGAATCGCTTTGTCTTGTTGACTCATCGGCGCAGCACGGTGTGGATGCCATGTGCATGCTGTGGTTCCCTCTTTCATAATACATCAGGACTTTACAGGTACTGCAGTGTTTCGTGACCTCCGGCAGACATTTTACTACTCTCAAGTCTTGGTTTGGATCCATCCCTCAGCCATAGTATGGCTCGTCGTCGGCGTACCACCTTCGAGTCTTCAAGCTCATCAGAATCAGACTCTGAATCTGATTTTTCTTCCGCGCCATTGCCTTCCACAACTCCAGTAGAGAAATCTGCTCCCAGTACCAAACCCCATAAAGCCAGAAAGCGTAAGCGTACGTCGTCAGATAGCGATAATGACAACAAAACGAATAGTTCAAAACGTCCACGAACGTAAGTTATTTGTGTTATACAGTACATGTATGTATGGACTTAATCCTGCATTTTCAGGCAAACAATGGATGTCAGCAAGAACAAGTACGTATATGCAGTACTTATCGTCTAAACGCTAACAGCCACATTCACAGAGAAGCTTTGCTTGCGATCGAAACATCCGCTCTGCATCCGGCTGGAAGCATCGATGCAAATGATCTTGCCCAGGAGCGGCCTGCTGCGTCCATGCATCCATTATCCCCGAGTCAACTTGCTGCCCAAGCAGAGTGGTGTTTGGAGAGAGATGATCCCCATGTCTTGGACGAAGTGATATCCCTTCATTATGATGCACTGGGATACTACAACACCATGCATACCTGCCGAGGGCAATTGCTATGTAATCTGGGTGTAATGCTGGACACTCGCTTCGAACGTCAAGGTAATGACGAAGACTTGGATGAAGCTATCGCACTTCAGAGAGAAGTGTTGGCTTTGCACCCGGTCGGTCACACAGATCGGTCCACGTCATTAAATAACCTTGGGAATCAACTCTCCGCTCGCTTTAACCACCGAGGCAATGACGGAGACTTGGATGAGGCTATCGCACTTCAGAGGGAAGCGCTGGCTTTGCGCCCTGTCGGTCACACAGATCGGTCCATGTCATTAAATGACCTTGGGGATCAACTCTTCACCCGCTTTGACCACCGAGGCAATGACGGAGACTTGGATGAAGCTATCGCACTTCAGAGGGAAGCGCTGGCTTTGTGCCCGGTCGGTCACACAGATCGGTCCATGTCATTAAATGACCTTGGGAATCAACTCTCCACCCGCTTTGACCACCGAGGCAATGATAGAGACTTGGATGAGGCTATCGCACTTCAGAGGGAAGCGCTAGCTTTGCGCCCTGTCGGTCACACAGATCGGTCCACGTCATTAAATGATCTTGGGAATCAACTCTCCACCCGCTTTGACCACCGAGGCAACGACGGAGACTTGGATGAGGCTATTGCACTTCAGAGGGAAGCGCTAGCGTTGCGCCCGGTCGGTCACACAGATCGGTCTACGTCATTAAATAACCTTGGGAATCAACTCTCCACCCGCTTTGATCACCGAGGCAACGATGGAGACTTGGATGAGGCTATCACACTCCAGAGGGAAGCGCTAGCTTTGCGCTCTGTCGGTCACATAGATCGGTCCATGTCATTAAATAACCTTGGGAATCAACTCTCCATCCGCTTTGACCACCGAGGCAACAACGGAGACTTAGATGAGGCTATCAGACTTCAGAGGGAAGCACTAGCTTTGCGCTCTGTCGGTCACATAGATCGGTCCGCGTCATTAAATGACCTTGCGAATCAACTCTCCACCCGCTTTGACCACCAAGGCAATGATGGAGACTTGGATGAGGCTATCGCACTTCACAGGGAAGCACTGGCTTTGTGCCAGGTTGGTCACACACATCGGTCCATGTCATTAAATAACCTTGCGACTCAACTCTCCAAATGCTTTGACCACCGAGGCAACGAAGGAGACTTGGATGAGTCTATCGCACTTCAGAGGGAGGCGCTGGCTTTGCGCCCTGCCAGTCACACATATCGGTCCGCGTCATTAAATGACCTTGCAAATGGACTCTCAACCCGCTTTGACCACCGAGGCAACGACGGAGACTTGGATGAGGCTATCACACTTCAGAGGGAAGCGGTGGCTTTACTCCCGGTCGATCACACATATCGGTCCACGTCATTAGATAACCTTGGGAATCAACTCTCCACCCGCTTTGACCACCGAGGCCACGACGGAGACTTGGATGAGGCTATCGCACTTCAGAGGGAAGCACTGGCTTTGCGCCCAGTCGGTCACATAGAGCGGTCCGTGTCATTAACTAATCTTGCGACTCAACTCTCCACCCGCTTTGACCACCGAGGCAACGACGGAGACTTGGATGAGGCTATCGCACTTCAGAGGGAAGCGCTGGCTTTGTGCCCGGTTGGTCACAGAGATCGGTCCATGTCATTAGATAACCTTGGGGATCAACTCTCCAACCGCTTTGACCACCGAGGCAACGACGGAGACTTGGATGAGGCTATCGCACTTCAGAGAGAAGCACTGGCTTTACTCCCGGTCGGTCACGTAGATCGATCCATGCCATTGAATAACCTTGCAACTCAACTCTCCAAATGCTTTGACCACCGAGGCAACGACGGAAACTTGGATGAGGCTATCGCACTTCAGAGGGAAGCGCTAGCTTTGTGCCCTGTTGGTCACACACATCGGCCCAAGTCATTAGGAAACCTCGGGAATCAACTCTCCACCCGCTTTGACCACCGAGGCAACGACGGAGACTTGGATGAGGCTATCGCACTTCACAGCGAAGCGCTGGTTTTGTGCCCGGTCGGTCACACAGAGCGGTCCATGTCATTAGATAACCTTGCGAGACAACTCTCCAACCGCTTTGACCACCGAGGCAATGACGGAGACTTGGATGAGGCTATCGCACTTCACAGGGAAGCGCTGGCTTTGCGCCCGGTCGGTCACACATATCGGTCCACGTCGTTAAATAACCTTGCGACTCAACTCTCCACCCGCTTTGACCACCGACACAATGGAGAAGACCTCCACGAGTCGCGAGCGAATCTACAGTGTGCATTGACTCTCTTGACGCAACCTGATCCTCGTCAATTAAATGTCCATGTTTCTCTCGCTACCGTTTATCTATCATTCCATCATTCAGGGCTGGACAGCGCCAGCCCGGGCGAAGATAATCATCTGAATGCTGCCATGCATCATTTCAAGGCAGCAGCAAATGTTGCCTCTGGAAGTCTGCTCTCTCGCCTGCAAGCAAGTCTGCACTGGGTTCGCTATGCTAGCCAATGTTCACATGGTACTGAACCTGAGGCTTATGCAACTTCCATGCAGTTTCTGGACACCTACATGTCCGCGACTGCTTCGATATCGTCTCGCCATAGTGCCATGAAGGACTTTCCACGTACACTTGCCGTGGATGCTGCATCATGTGCTCTTCATAGTGGTGATGTGTCTCGCGCTGTTGAGTTGTTGGAACAAGGCAGGACTCTCATCTGGACCCAGATGGCACGACTCCGCACACCTCTTGACAGCCTCCAGACACGCGGCGATCATGCTGTGACCCTGATGAAGAGATTCAGAGACCTCAGCTCCCTCCTTGAGAAACCTCCTGTGAACCGTGCAGATGGTACCCCGAGAGTCGATGTAGAAGCCGAAGAAGCGCGGTACAGACGTCTAGTTAAGGACTGGAATAGAGCTGTAGAAGAGATCCGGAAGATCGAGGGCTTCTCCCGCTTCCTACTTCCCCCCTTGTTTTCCGATCTCCAGGATGCAGCTTGTGATGGGCCTATCATCGTGCTTATTGCAAGCAAGTCGTCTTGCAATGCCATCATTATCCCACATACGCAACCTCCAACCAGCATCCAACTCACAACCAGTTTGGAGAAACTCCAGTTATTGGTGGCCAAATTCCAACGCACAAGTGAAGCAGTGCTGAAAAATGCCTTGACGGAGTTATGGGACGACGTCGTCCGCTCGGTGGTCGAAAATCTGGGCGGATTTGCACAACGAGGTTCCCGAATATGGTGGTGCCCAACGTCTCTCTTCAATTTCTTGCCGTTGCACGCTGCTGGCGAGTACCACAGGAAACATGGACAGTTCCTTTCACGGATCTACATCTCTTCATACACACCATCGCTTACGGCGCTGCTCAAGGCTCGTAAATTGCATGACATTTCCCTACCAGTGCCCTTCGCCGCCATAGGTCAGAATCGCCCAGACGGTGCTTTGTTCACTTTGGATAGTGTTGAGCCTGAGCTGGAATTGGTGCGGAGTCTTCTGCCCCCTCTTCCTGATCCCCCAAGTCTCCCAACTGTTGCCTTCACCAAAGTAACGAGCGTTGATGCAACGAAGTCGAGAGCATTGCGCGCGTTGCAAGATAATACTTGGCTCCATTTCGCGTGTCACGGGACACAGGACTACGAAGAACCCTTCAAGTCGGCCTTTCTCATGCGCGACCAACCGCTTTCACTCCACGATATCACACAAATGGATCTGTCTCATCACTCATTCGCGTTTCTTTCTGCCTGTGACACCGCAGTTGGTGACCGAAGTACACCTGACGAAGTGATACACCTGGCGGCTGGCTTGCAATTTGTTGGGATAAAAAGTGTCGTTGGGACATTATGGAAGGTCAATGATAGCACTGTGCAGCGCTTAGTCGAGGCATTCTACAAAAACTTGTGCGGGGATGGTAAAATGAATTCCAAACGAGCTGCGCGAGCGCTGCACCGAGCAGTCCAGTCATTGGCTTCGGACAAGGACATACCCTTGGAACAGCGTATAGTGTTCATTCACATCGGCATATGATCAATTGGGTACGTCCTCCCACCTTGGTGATTAAAGCTCTCTGACGACTTTGCGTGTAGAGTCCAGCCGTGGTTACGTGCAGCCTGTTGGCAAGCAGATGTATTTCGATATTTTAGACTTTGGGACTGTATACCTCTCCGATATGTACTACATCTGCCTAAGTTTCGCTGGCAATTTGTGGATAGGCCTTAATGAAGTTCAAAGCTGTACAACTGGTTTGAACACTGACATTAGTTATCTCACGGCTCAATTTCAAATTGGCACACAACGCCTACATGATTTTTGGACTGCCATCGAGCATTCGAATATTCATCATCTAGTGCGCACCTCTAGCTATGTCTGGTTCATTAATTCTGTCATGACCCGCTCTGTACGAAGAAAGAGCTCTCAGTTGACGCAAACGAATTCTGCAGATGAGTCTAATATCCTATGGTTTAATCTCGGACTCCTTGCTTCGTGCTTCCAACTTGAAGCCGAGGTGTCCTCCGCGATGATTTCACGATTTTCTGCTCGTTATGATCAAATTAATTATACTGCAAGCTCAATGATTCACCCCGTTAATACTTGGGCAACGGGCCTTGGGCGTCAGCCGACTACTTGGTGGCTGACTTGCTGGAACGAATAACATGGGTGAGGCTGACAGCCCCATGCACATAAGTACCCTACCCTTCTCTTCTTATCCCGAACTCCCGGAACGACAACGAGACAAATGGCTGCCACTGAAGACGCGTTTGAACTTCTAGGTAGAGTTGCTGATGCTTTCGACAATCCTTCCTCCCGCGAGTCACGCAAAGACTTTCGCGTAAACACCATCAAGATACACAAGCCCCAGACAGTATGTAGTCTCACCATGCACGCCGGGGCTAACACCATACCTGCTCATCAGAATCGCTCCAGCCAGGGAAGTCAAGTTCAGCATGCTCGCTATGCCTGTCGCGATCCCTCTTTCTTCGACGTCAGCTACATCTACGATGATGACGAACTTGCCGATACGTCAAATATTGCAAACCGTTCATGCGCATCGTCTGAGACAATCAAGAGCCTCAGCAGAATTACTTCATACGACGATGCGTTCTATGCTTGCGATGATACGATTGCCTTGGTATTTCCATATCTATCTCAACAAAGATCGTATTTGACAGATTTCAATAGGATGAATCACTGTGTGGCGAAATGACCAAGATGGTTTGTGAATCCTGACCAACATCTCACCATTTCACCAACATCTACTAGCTTTTTTCCAGCAGCAGTCCGCTTGACAGACTCAACAACCTTGCTCGTGTTGAACTCAAGAAGACTGGCTGGTTCGAACGACCGTATGTACATACGATGTTTTAGCCCTCACTCGTTCATCTTCGTCTAGTGACCAGTGGTCCATCGTCAACATGGGCCTTTCAAGTCCAATGACGCACACACGCGGACCCACCTCTCCTCCCCAAACCCCTTCAATCATCCTTTCTCCAATCCTCCCATCCACACCCGCTATCACAGCCGTCCCACCTCCATCCTTCACCCAAATCATACCGTCCCCATATTCACCTGTGAAGATGCATTCCCCCACCTCCTTTAAAACCAGCACCCCAAACGACAAATACAGCTCAAGCTCGCATGATAGTTTTCCAGATTTCAGCACGCTGTCGTACGCCCCACCTGGCGAACCTGAGCCACCGAAACGTTTTGGTGTGAGCAACCGTGTTAAGGAGCTCGTGAAACGCGTCCTGCATGTCAACGTCGGTGTGCATCCGAGCAGGAGGTCGAGACAATCTTTGCTTGTGGGAGTGGGCTTGCGGCCTGCTTCGATGGCTGGAGGGTCTTCGGGTACATGGGCGTTTGCTAGTCTTGGATCTACGCACACTCAGGCGGGGAACCGATGGAGTGGGCTTTGGCATTGATGCTCGACACGTATTCGTTTATAATTTATTTGTTGTATTTATTTCTGAATTACTGTATCCAAAATCCTTCTGTTCAATCCAAACAGTTCTGTGATATTTACGATCAACTGGCCTCCATAAAGGTGCAATGTGCTCGAGATACGATATAATTAAGTGGTGCGCATTCCACGCGCTCATCATAGCCCACGGATGGGACAAGACATTCACATACATGCATATCACCCCAGTACGTCCACCAGCCCACAAACGCATCCCGACGCCCTCAAGACTCAGCATATCTGACGAGCTTACTTTGACAACATCCATGCACTCGGGTCCGGAGTCCGGAGGCTAGATTACAGATGCTGATGAACCCACCCTGTGTCCGAGATAAGTAAACTCCGCGTGTGATTGGAGGAGCGTGCCGCTTGTGACTGCACCGACATTATGAGGGATATTGGGGAGGACGCTCGCAGTGCGTGCGATGCTGCCTGGGGTGAAGACGTTATAGATCCGGACTATGGGTACTGTAGTGGGTCCGGAGCCGTTGGTATCGCTGCGTACGCTCGTCCAGAGACCCCCGAGCAACTTTAAAAATACTCGCTTTTCTGCGATTCGGTACATCTGCGGGGTGGCATATGTGAGACTTGGGACTTCGGAGCCGGATGTAGCTGTCGGTTCGAATACGAGCATTTTCGCGCTCTCGTCTATGCTGACCATTGTGTTCTGGTGTTGGAAGATGTGAGTCACGATTACTGCATGTGCACCAAACCTGGTCCCCATTACTTCTCCAGCATCCAAATCCAGTTCAATCAAATGCCCCGGCCCAAACAACGCCACCCACACTCTCAGCCCGAACCCAAGCGCAGTCACCTTCGTATCGCGTACTCCCATTTCCATCGTGTCTCCCACCCATATCAGCACATCAGCATGCCACACAAGATCGAAGCACTGCAAATGGTGGTAAGTAGCGACGAGCACGCGTGTACCAGATAATGCAGGAACATGTATCTTTGGGGTGCGCAAGGTGGGTGGACGACGAAATGCACGACTCGCGTTTGGAAGAAGTATGTGTGGGTCATCTCATCCATCTTCTGCAGATTCTTCGTCTGATGAAGGGGTGTGTGCGCCGTGCGGAAGGGAGTTTGTCGCCTGGTGCGATCATGCGTGTTGGTGGGGGTGGGAGTTTGCTCCTTCCGAGGGGTTGCGGTCAGAGATGAAATCTGTGGGTAAGGGTGTGCATATATTCATGCTGTGGCGTGCGGAGGGCGGGAGGGGTTAACACGACGTCAGGGATGTCTTCGGGGGTTGGACGGCGCTAGGGGAGGGGGGGTGTAGGACTTGAACTGGCTGAGAAGTTGTGGCTGATTTCGTTACCGGTCCGTCGTTGAGGGGGAGGGGGGGAACTATTAGACTTGGCCGTACGCTGTCGTTTCAAGAATATTGGGTTAGAAGTGTGATGGTCATTGCGGGGAAGAGGTTTAGGTGTGTACTGGGACGGTGTATTTAAACGACCCAAACACCAAGTAAGAAAGAAAACCACCTGTTGAAAAACCCCTTTGACAACATCCAACTTGTCTCCTCTTACGATGATCTCCTTGCCTGAGTAGAGCGCGCGGAGGGCTTCGATTATAGGTTGGATGTCTGCGAGGAGGCTGGTTTGCTTGTGTGACCTACATCGCCGCCACCGTGCCATCTGCATGGCAGGGCTATACAAATATCAGCAGACGATTTGACTGCCAGCGCGTGAAATTACAAAGGAACCTGACTCTTAAAAACAGAACGTGGCCGACCAAGAAGGATGGAATCTTCATAGGAGGGGCAGGCATTGGGGCAGGTTGTCTATTCGTATAGCCATCTTCCATTTTTAGGAGGTACGTGCCTGTGTAGCTTGCAGTCAGAGAGTGCGATTGACGAAGCTTAGGTAACACGGGTCACGCGCTCAACGTTGCAACGTCGAATGCTAGATAATATTTTCACTCCCAATTTCTCTTACAACACTCGTCATAGGCGTCTCAGGCCGACGAATGATCACAAAGGATATGCCAGGTTCCTCTCATGTTCCCAGTGAGGAACCATCGATGTCATAGGGCGGCTCAAGCTGACAATCGACTTTTCTGTCATTTCACAACAGCAAATGCTGCTGGTTAACGTAAATAATACACAATGGTATGATATGTTATTCATATAGTCAAAGGCGAACATAGATTGATGCCATGTTATCCTTGTCAAATCAGACTGTTAATTTTCAGGGATACTTTGCTTTGCGTTTCAATTGTGAAATCTTCGTCGTACTATTTGGATCGACGTTTGTTGTGTAAGTACTAGTCGATGAGATCTAACGAGGGTCGTTCGCTTTTCTTTTTTATCCTATTAGATGGACACAAGACACAGATTGCATTTCATAGTGTCTTGAAGGTAGTTCCCATGACACATGCGTCGAGGCTTCATATGCGTTGTGCTTAGTGTGGTTTGAGTGTTCTAATGTGCACTTCGCACCAAATGAATGTGAGTGGGTCAAAGACACTTTTTGTGCCAGTGTGTCATCAAATCTGTCTAAAAGTCAGGGCAACGGATGTCTTTCAATTTCAAAGGTAACATGCTTTACAAAACCTCAATCCCCGTCGATGCCTCGCAGTACGGATCATTCTGTTGCCAACTCAGATCGACTGCGCTTTTGGATTGGATTATGGCACTCACCGAGTCGGGGATGGAGAAGCAGCAAGATGCTACATAGCCACTCGCACAAGGATCTGAGTAGCTTTGGCACTCCGTACTGTTAACTCCTGTTAGGCCAATTTCATCCTTTACAACACATGTAAGCACTAAGGTGTTTCGCCATTCTTCAATCCCTCTCACCTTTTCGCAGCAGCGAGCTGTGCCTTCACCACAATCAGTGGAATTTGTTGATGCCTTAACACTCGCTTGTGAAACGAGAAGCAAGATGGAAAAAACTGTGAAAGCACGAACGAACATGTTGTTTAGCCCATTGAAGGTTCGAACGAGTGCTATTTAGGCAAATGCGGCCAGTAGTTATCCGGTTATCACCCGAACACGTCCATTTTACTACCGAACTGAAATCATAACTAACCCATACTTGATGTCCCGCGGCGCTTGCCCATAGGCTTCCATGTCAGAAAGATTGCCACTGCAACCCGGGGTGTCCGATTGGTGCTCCGAGGAGGAGACGAACAGGAAATTAGGGTTCCGACTTACGCAATAGAGCCTGGTCAGGGACTTTCACGTCTGGCTAACCCTGCACGCACCTTACAGCTGTTCGCCCTGGGGCTTCGTTGTCCACCTTCCAGGATCATACACAGACCAGGCCACCAATTCAAAGGCGGGATCTGACTCTACGTGGACTGATTTGTCCGTTTGTGATTAAAGGTGCAACTAGGCGATAAAGCGATTCCTTCGCAGCTCCACCTGGAACGCTCGATGAAATGACGACCGTATTGTAATTATACGTCGAACACGTACTAACAAGCAGAACGTTCTTTCAATCGCGTCCTTGTAATCATAAATACAACCTTTCCGTGTGCCCATTTCTCGTGTGCCCATTTTGCCAGTATCGTTGTCACAGCCGCAATGAAAAGCCACCGAGCCAGAGAGCCAGATATGTGGGGTCAGTCTCGCACTGTGATGAGTTGGTATTAATGAAGCTCTTGACCTTGTAGGCCTTAGGCTCAAACTAAAACCGGGTGACCATTCTGGTTCCGAAACGTTTCATCGATTTGCCTCCGGTCTTGCCAAGTCCAGTCTCTGGCAGTGCAGGCTAACCTGATAAACTGACAGAACATTGGTTATTGTGCTGTACAGTTAAAATTATAGGGTCGGTTACCTTCTGTTGGAAGCGAACAAGGCTTCAAGTTGGAACAGGGCACACATCACCCCTTCACTCTTGCAGACAAAGACTCCATAAACTCTAGCTAAACTTGAACGTCAGCAAGCCAACAGACCTTAGGGCTATGCACGTGCTGCGAGGCTGCCCGGGCCCGGAATGTGATGCCTGGGCCCCAGTGCACCAGTACAATGACGCACTTTGCAAAATCAAAAGAACCGGTGACATATCGCAGTCCTGCCTATATACCCAAATACTCAGTGGCATGAATAGTGAAACTGGCCACGTCAGGTGAGCAACCAGCACAATGTCACCCGTGTCCGAGTGACCAGAATAACTAGTGAGAAGCAAAGCCTGTTAGATGGCGATCAGCCATGTCAGCTTGTTTTATTTGGGCTAAACCTCGTCTTATCTCAAACGTCCGTTGGAGGAAACACTCCCCTATGAGTTGGGATAAATTTTGAATGTCCATTTGACAACAACATAAACTGCTGTTATAACAATGCCTGGTATTGCCGTCGTTGTAATTCGGTACGTCTGAAGGGATTTAGCCATCCCAACGCGATTATCAAAGTACACCGAAGAAAGAGAAGAATAGAATCAACGGGTTAAGTCGTCGATCAAGCTGCTCGGAGTCACTCGATTTGATCGATGATCTCTTGCTAGACACCGCTATCAAGTGGGGGTGGGATGTCGAAGATAAGAATGACGTCTTCTCAACAACCCCCGTTCCTACTACCCGTGAGAGGCTTAAGTGCAGTCCGTCTAAGTTATACTATTATTAATAGGACTGGTCACTGTAACCGTATATGGTTACGGCCGTACAATTTACGGCGGTCTTACGGGTACTGGACGAACAAGTACTATGATACATGATCATTAACAAACATACTGCCTACATAGGGCACGCCCGAAGATGTGATTTACATTGAGCACACCTACCCGCCGGTGCAGGTGCAGCGTCATCCACCCCTGCATTTAAGAAAATGAACACAAGAACAGTCATCCACTCCCAGCAAGTATCTCCGGAGCTTCGCATCAAGAAACAAAATCCAACACCAACCTACTAATGGTGAGAGGAGTTCGCGGACTGTACATTGACCCTGGTAGTAAGGATAAGGATGCTGGGGCCGTCGTCCTGGGCGGGGGTGGAGAAAATGCCAGCGTCGATAGATTTGTGGAGGTTAAGCATCAGCCGAGAGATGAGAGTAACGGACATGCTGGACGTCATATTTTAATATCAGCCAGAGTTTATCGCACCAACCACTCACCAACTAGTCAATACGGTCAGACTGCCTCTGGTGGTAACCTTACCAATCGTCAGGAAATAGTGAACCTAAATACAAGATACGGCTGTATATGCTTACTGAACCAGACTGATTCAAACAGTGAGCACTTTGTAGCTCCGTTAGTGTTCATTCGTTAACTCACGTAGAACGTCAGGATGTTCGGTACATTAATAAGCACCATGGCTCTGAAGGTATGCGGATGATCGGATCAGATTCACTTGAATCACGATCTCGCTAGCAACCTCACCCAAAATACATCACACCTGTGTTTGATTGATTTAGTGTTTACAATGCAGATGCAACGAAATATTAATATTACCATCTTGAAATATAATGTCGATGATACTTCTCCTGGTGACCAGAAACAACCGCAGCAAGCCTCTAGTTTTGCAAATTCTGTACATTATGAGGATGAAGGCAAGTAATTCGAAGACCAGTTGGGCCAACCACGCCAGCCCAAGACCTGCAATTGCATAAGGTTGGATATCAAGTTGCATGCAATTGAGACTTAGAATTCACTGACGGGTGGCTCTGCAACAACTTTTTAGCAGGCACGTAGAACGGCAGAGATGATGACGTACGTCTCCGCTGAATATGTTTCATAGCAGCCAAGTCCTGGTAAGATGGTCGTACTGCCTGAAAAACGCCCCAAAGATCCCACCTAGAAATGATCAGTACAAGAGTGTCATATTCTATGCACACACGTACAGAAGCTGCTACCGCAAGAGCAATCATGATGATCGTCATCCAAGCAAGCAGGCGCCTGCTACCGCCGTAGAGAGCATAAGTGCGAATGGTCATTATAACTGCAATTTTCAGTATATGAATTTCTCGCATTAAACTTTCACTCACGGCAAACAATGACAGCTTGGAGAACAAAGGCCAGTTGTCTGTATAGTGTATAATTCGAACAGCTAAGGTTTTGTTGAGCAAAACAACTCATATTCGAGAACCAGAGTGAAACAAACCTCTACAGAAATAAGTTGTGAACATGCTGGTCGAGTATGAACGAAATCATATAACTTCATCTGAGATTGGCACAAAACCCACAACTAAGTTGCAGATATTGCCAAGCAGAGCGAAATAGCGATTGAGTAGAAATAACATTGCAGACAGGGCTTTCGGACGACGCCAAATAAAAGCGATTTCTTCTGGTAGGGTCGCCATATGGTCGTATATCAGGATACCTGGAATATTGTGTTATTGGCTTGATACCAAAGATAAAGCTAAGATCTAATACTATTTCCTGCCAGAACAGCATACATGCAAATCAATCTGTAAATATTTCGATCAAGATACATGGTCAATTCTGTACGTGTATCACTCACATCTGCTGTGCTTCTGAGTCAATAGTATCCATTGTGATGGGCCAAAATACAACAGGAGAAATGCAACGAGAAGGCGCAGTGATCCATTATATACCAGCCACGTTTAACGGCCCTTCCCGTGTTCATTAATCAGGTGTTATGTATACAAGCCTGCAAAGGCACGACATTACCTTCCAGGAAACTAAGGAGTCGACAGTGCATCCTAGACGTAATTAGTGCTGTGCATCAACATTCCAGATAGAAGTGTTACTAGCCTCGCATAGATGGATGTTTCATGAACTCCGCTGTTAAAAAGTACATGTCATTCCTTGCTGGAAGACAGGAGTCTTGCCACCATGGCAATCGAACTTGTCACATTGGGCTAAGATCCAAGTAGGAACAGCCACTTTTCACTAGGCATCAAGGGGGATGCGAAAGAATAGCAACTTACAACAGTTGAACGTTGATGGCAACTTGATGATACATACGGCTATGAATAGAACGCCATCTGCGGATATCGTGAACGTAATGCTTCATGTTGATAGATCTTAGATCGTCAATTGAATTACATGTTGATACAGGCAAGGTCACACTGGCATCAGCAAATGCACTGAAATGAACGCTTGACTTACGCGCGTTACGGACACTTACGAACCCTTACGAATTCAGTAGCGCAGCCATCTGATTGGTGGAGAACTGGGACGCTGATATATTTCATGGAAATCGAGTTGATTAGATGTAGATAGACTAGATTGTACTATCATACTTATCAATCAACACGATCAGATCAGCGCGCAGACAATCACAGGTAACACGGCGCAGATAATCAATTGCAATTGTACTATGGGCAGCAGGTAGCGTCTACATTAAACCAGAGTGCATTGTATTGAAGACCTCCTTGTCCGAAAATGTATTCAAGTAGTACTCGTCACAGATCTCCATCACGTTCGCGGCACTTATCGTGCGGTCCATCTTCAAGCCATACACAGGAATAAGCTCGATGGCACAGGTGACCACTGTGAGTGGGATGATGCTGCCGGGTCGGAAGACCCGGCCTGTTCCATCCCGATGATAGATGCGTTTCACGCAGTACATGCCAGCACTCGTGTCCTCAGTAGGCGTTGTTGTGATCTGAAAGTACTGAACGTATAGAAGGGGAGAGTCTTCAAGATAGCGTGGCAGGGTATGACCTTTCTTCGCGACGGCTTGAAAAATACAACGAACTTGTGCGATATAGGTATCTGCACAGGCTTGTAAGCACATGAATGACGATGGCAGTCAGACACTCACCATTGTTAGCAGGCAATTGCACGAGGACTAGTGATGTTCAAGGCCCGGCTTCAGGCCGTGAGCCAGGCCTAGCCGGGCCCACTTAGGCCAAGCCCAGCCGGGCTTTGTAGACGGCCTATGAAGGCTTAGGGCCTGGCTCAAGTTGTGTCCAGGCCAGAGCCGGGCTTTCAGGCCACGGCTTTCAGGTACGTTTTCGTTCAGTCGGCTATGACCGTGAAACTGCAATAGTTTCAAAGCCTCAGCTGTCTAGGATAAACTAATTTGAGTTTTTGAATTTTCAACAGGTCACATCCGCATATGGTGCTGCGCGTCTATTCCGACGGCGAGGAACCACCTACTAGTACGGCACGCCCTAAACGTGTTGCTGTGCCATCAGCGAAGGTAATTTGTGTGGATAACGCTGCTGATCAAGAATTAGCTTCACACAGGCGAGCTCACAATGATGCAAGTCGTGCTGCCAATGCTCCCTCTGTCATTTCTGTGGCAATACCTCTGAATCCCCCAAGTACCGCATCTCCTACGAGTTCTCGTAGCCACAAAGTCACCGTCGTTGAGGTTGACGATAATGACAATGATATCGAGCTAACAGGCAGCACACACAAAAAGCGACTGACGAAAGGTGTGTTTATACTATTTTGTTGGATAAGTACTGACTAATGCCTACATCACTACAGGCAAAAAACGAGCTTATAGCCCTGATCCTCCCGAACACGCAAACGAGACTGAACACGATGCAAGTCCATCAACTGGTGAGTTTTCCTACCGAACGAAACAGATACATAATACTGATATCTATTTGACATATGTAGTCAACGCACCGCATGCAACTAGTTCAGCAAACCACTCTGACGAAGTTGATGCTGACGGCTTCCTCAAGGATGTTCAAGTCATGAGCATTGACGAGGCCTCTGAAAACCCACGTCAAGAGCAGCGAAGTCACGACATCACCAAGTTTTTTTCCGAGCCTTACACTGACAAAGGCAAGAAGCACCGGAATTGTCGACTGTGCAGGTAAATTTACATTTCTGTCTCATGCACATTGTACTGACTACGCTATAGCAAGAAAATGAAAAAACCTGTTGCTTTTGTCAATGAGGTGACGACTATGCGACGCCATATGGACGCTTCGCACAGGGTAAGTATTGCCAACCCGAGAAAACATGCCACTAACTGTTCATTATAGAATGAATATCTTACATGGGCCGAAGCTGAGAAATTTGTCTCGATGTTACCAAAGGACACCAAGCGCCGCAAGCTAGACGCTGCTGCTGACTCTCAAGCACGACTCGATGCCCACCTCCGTGAGCCGCAACCAAAGGAACAGATCATCCCATACTCAGATGCAATCTTCCGCGAGGCCGCCATTGAATGGCTGATTGAAACTGACCAGGTATGTTTTTTTAATTTAATTCTGGCAATTGGACACTTATCAGTTCACTGCAGCCTATTGACGCACTCAACCACAAGTCCTTCGAATATATGATTGATGTAGCAGCACGAGCTACCAACGGTGTCAAGCTACCTAGTCGATCAAAGACGCGCCGAGCCATTATCGACCTCTTCAAGCGTAATCTCACCAACCTTCGCCGATGGTTACTTGTAAGTCATTTGTTGATTTTTTTTGTCGTTATTTCTAACACGAACCACAACAAGAGCGACGCTGTCAAAGGACGGATCAATTTGACATGCGACGCCTGGCAAGCGTCGAATGTCGATCGCTATTTTGCCCTCACTGGTCACTGGATCGAAGAAAGAACAGTCGGTGTTTGGAGCGTTCAAAGTGCCCTTCTTGGCTTTACTCGACTGAACAACGCTCACAACGGTGTCCGTCTTGGTCAAGCGCTGTTCAAATTAGTTAAACGTGTTGGGATTGAACATAAGGTAAGTAAAATTCTAGCTTCATAACAGTGTGGCGCTGATGAAGTTTCAGATTGGCTACATTACGTGCGACAACGCAGCCAACAACGATACCATGATGGAACATTTCGCCGTCCACATCGAGGCACACACCAAGAAGACATTCAATCATAAAAAACAGCGCCTTCAGTAAGAGTTTCTATGTCTTGTTTATTACTACCAATTCTCACATATATTCAGGTGCTTGGCCCACATTATCAACCTCGCAACTCAGGCGCTGTTGTCCACACACAGCAAGTCGAGGCACTACGATGCCACCCAACCTAACGACGATTTGCTTGCCCCCGCGACTCACTCCACACTTGAACGAGACGAGGTTGGATTAGTCCGGTCAATCTGTGTCAAGGTTTGCCGTCCGTCAAATGCACATATGTTTTGTTGACATTGTTCATTGTAGGAGCGCTCCTCAGCTCAACGAAAGGAACTTTTTCAGAGTGTCCAGCATCGAGACGAAGATGGCCACACGCCAATCAAACATCCACGACAGCTGCTTCTCGACATGAAAGTAAGGTGGTCCTCAACATACACTATGCTTCAACGTGCATTCGAGCTGCGAGATGTAAGTTCAATTTAGGATGTCAATGTTGTTCCCGCTGATGTATATTATTAGGAAGTTGACTATTTTGTGGGCCGGCTCGGTTTGCAAGAGAAGGACTCAGCTAAACGGAAAAAGATTACGGACCTTGAGCTATCATCTGAAGAGTGGACCCGTGTTCAACGTCTGCTCTCAATCCTTGGTGTATGTATTTTTATCTTACAACTCGAGTCGCGGCTCACGTTGAAACTACAGTTTGCCGAGTTGTCGCAGCAGTCCTTCTCATCTGAACAAGGACCAATGCTTCACTTAGCATTGCCTGCATTGGAGTCATTGCATAGCACATGGTCTTCACGTTCTGGACGTATCAAGTATCTCGATTTTGCGGAGGGCCTCGATGCTGGTATTGAGAAGATTACGAAGTATTACGAGAAGTCGAGTAGTTCTGACGCCCATATTATGGCGATGCGTGCGTCGTTCTTTCATGTACATAGTATTACTCCCACTGACTTTCCAACGACAGTTCTCGATCCGTCACAAAAGGAGACCCATCTTCGCAAGTATTGGGGCGAGGAATTGCTTGTCGAAGCACACAGACATGCAGAGGAGATGGTAAGTACAATTCCAAAGCTCTCGTCACAACACACTCACTAATGGTACATCTAGTACAAAGAACGGTATCTCGAAATGTACAGCAACGATCCCGACTCTAGGAATGGTGTCGAAGTCAAGGTCAGGAAGACAGGGAATCGCAAACTCGATGCTCTGCTGCAAGAGCTCTCTGATGGCGAGGATGACAGTGACTCGATGCTGCAGCCCACCCTAATCTCTCGCGCGAGTTCCACAAATTCTGTCACTCCCTCCGAAGCTGCGAATGAGCCGTGGCAGCACGACTTTCACGCTTACCTCAACTCCAAGGACCACCTTGGAGATATGACTATTGTGCAGTGGTGGGGCATCAACGCACCTCGATACCCAGTCTGGGCGTCACTCACGCGTGACTTCCTTTCCATTATGGCCACGTCCGTGTCCAGTGAACGTGCATTCTCATCTGCTGGTATTACTATCTCCAAGCGCCGAAATCGTCTCAAACACAACATCGTCGAAGCACTGCAGTGCTTGAAATGCATGATCAAACATGATCTCCTGTTTCGCAAGGACCCATCTGTTGCAACCGAGTTCGTAGATGATGCATTGTCCGAAGATAAGACTCCTGCTGCTCTCAACAAAGATGATGGGTGGGATGATGTTGCTGAGGATTTATGTGAGAATGAGGAGCTGTTAGAATCAGATGATGAAGATGTTTCTATTCAAATGTTAGATGAAATTTGATTTACTTGCTACGTTTTTTGTATCACAAGGCCCTAGGCCCAAGCCGAGCCAAGCCCCAGCCGAGCCTGAGCCCTACCATAGGGCCTGGCCTTGGTTTGAAGCAAGCCCCAGCCCTCCAAGGCCGAGCCGTGGCCCCGGCTTTTGAGCCGAGCCGGGCCTTGAACATCACTAACGAGGACTGCGTCGCAGTTACCCAAAGGGAAGGTGTCTGATGGTGGAAACGCTTGGACAATTTGACTCGGCATCACGACTCAGGACTGGAAGGTAGATAGCAGCTGTAAACGAAACTTGTTCCATGTCCTGACTGAATCTCGCGTACATGTCCAGGCCGTTGTCGGGGTGTTCTGGGACGAATCATTGATGTATTCTGCGAGCACCATGCCGAAATCAGGGAGAGAGTAGAGCGATTGCAAATCGGTGATAGAAAGTGACTTGCGATCGGGAGAGACAGTGACATGAAAAGCGGCATTGGATTCAACAGACAAGACTCCCTTCAGAAAATGGTTTCGGATGGGACGTGGGCCATGGAAGCGCTTCTGCTCGGCGGGGAGCACACGCGCTATCCAGGCCAGGGTAGGATCTGTCTCTGCGACAATACTACATATCTTCGGTTGCAATGGCATTCACGAGCGGTGTACCATGCGAATGCAAGAGGGTATACAGATTGAAACGACGCATGGTTTCATCGCGATTGAGTATCTGGACGACCTGTAGGGTAAAATTTCTGGCTTGGCGACTAGTCCTTTCGAAAGGATATTTACAGTGCGTGATCAGGAGCCGTTCACTGACATCTGCTGAGAACTGTAGCAAACTACCGAGATCTTTGATAGACCCTGCAAAGCTGTGAAACAATTCAATCTTTGGGATGGAGAAGTTGTTGATCGTTCCACTCTTGCCTCTCCGAGCACCAGCATCGAGTATCGCTTGCTTCAGCCTATGAAACTCGTCGAGGGAGCGCACCATAGCATCAATGGACGAGTCGGTGTGCACGGGGCTCTGTGCCTGGTAGATGAACTCGGTGAGGAAACGGATAGCATGTACGAAATTGGGGGTTGTATTCGCTGCACCAGCGATCGTGGCAACGATGGTCCGTTCAATGTCGCAATGTTCCCGACAAGTCATCTGGCTGATGTGGGAGACACCGGACCCAAAATGACGTGTCCCGACTCGTTTATGATGAGCCTTGTAGCGAGCATCAAGTTCATCCTCCCCAACAACTTCCTTGCACCATTTTAAAGGATGGTCGCCAAAAAATTTGTGACATGTGTGAAGCAGTTCGCCGGGCAAAAAAGAACTTGGATCTGCATACGGCCAATCTCTCCAATATGGCTGATGAACACCGCTGAGCAGTAATGCTTTGGCTTCGCGTTGGAAGAGCGGTACATTCCATGGATCAACACGTTGGCAAAGGTCATAGATGAGCTTGAGTGTGTGGTCACCTGTTCGACGGGGGAAACCTTGAGCACTACCGAAGTCACTTTGGGTAGCCATCGTGAGTGGTGATGCGTTCTTTGAGACACAAGCGATGAGCTGTGCCTCAGGGAGATCAGCTGTATATGCGACGAGTGGAGTGAAGCAGTGCCGGATATAGCCCATGGGGTCTGACATATATTCGCCAATCCTCGTAGCCATCTTGCATTTGGCGAATATCATATCCATGCACTTGTGAAACAAACGAGCATGGAGGAGCATTTGAAAATCCGCGTGAACGTCGAACTTTGGAATTGGGATAAATGCGACACAACGCCATGCATGAGCGGTGGCCTTCATTCGAACCTCGGATTGAATATTGCCGATCGTAAGGAACACCGGGTGCATTTCTAATCCACCTGACATCTTGGTTACGGGCGTCTTGTCGGATGCGAGGATGATTGGTATCATGGTTGCGCCTTCTGGAAGGTTGTTCTGTAGAGCATTGAGCGATTCCACCTTACTACTAACACAGAGCCATACCTGAATGGTGAAAGCCCTGTTGGCAGTAAAGAATTCGCCGTATTCACGTTCTGACCTGGTCATAACGATGTGAGGATCGTACATCATATGGTTGGAGAAGATTGGATTTGCAAAGAGATCTTTGACGACTTGGAGGCCGTCACGCCAGATTAGCTCGATTGGCCTTGCAGTTGTGTAGTTGGTGAACTCGAGTGTTGTTGATTGCCACTCTGGGCCATCTGGTAATGCATCGATCCAACCAAATAGCTGATCTGCGCTCTTGAAGGATGGGCTGGGTCTAGATTTAAACTTGCGGGGCTCAGGGTCAGTGCGGTAAGAACTGCAGAGACAGATAATGCTGCTCACCCAATCTAGTTTCAGAAACTTGTTAATATCAGTTTGCGTCAGTCGCTGGACAAGGAATTCTGCTAGTTGCCATTCAGCCTGATCAACGAAAGGGTATGATGTATTTATTGCTCTGCGGCGCTTTTGGTCTGGATCATGATCCTCCATTTCCTGCAAGATATTTCGTGCCCGGCCAAAGATGTAACCTGATTTCGAATGGTACTGGCCAGTGACCTCTTCCCCGTTGTTATTGCCTCATTGGAAAGCTGGAGGGATTGGCAAGCGGTAAGTGGGCTTGCGGCTCCAACAAGAATGCGTCTGATCGTTTAGATGGTCTACAACATCAAGGTTTGAGGGAAATTCTAGTTCGCAATTTGGACAATGCACAGAGGGACTAGTAACAAAGTCGGTCAGTTACTGCTGTACCATTTGATACAACTCACCTGTGATGATTGCGTACTTCCAGCCCAGTTGCAGCGCACCCTTCAGCCTGTTCCATTGCGGTGCGCCACTGCGCTTTGCAGCAGCCTGTGTTAGAAAAAAACACTAAGTTCTTCAAACTCCGACATCTCTTGCTGAATGCTCACCACCGATAACGGCGCCTACGCAGCACTATGATTCCAGGTTCTCTCTACAATACTCTTTCGTCGTCTGCATCTACTACATCAGGATCCAGTGGACGAACTCGTGTCGACTCCTTCCAAAATTTTAACCCTTCCAAACAAGCGGAAGAGAAGGTCACAACTTTGACCTCCTGCCTCACGCCTTCAGAGCCCAAGTTGTTTCCCTTTCCACGCTCAGTAACCTCCTCTCCAATTTCAACCCGCTCTGATGCCGAATCACTTATCGGCAGCACTCGCAGTTCCCGGGGTGGAGCACGTCCTGCAAACAGAAGCCACCCGTACTCGCGTGTTAGCGCTCCCACCCAGCTGGAGCTGCGTTTTGCCCTGAAGGCAATCCAAAGAGCCCCTGACATCACTCTTACTGATGCCATAAAGGTAAGCAGGCCAAATGAGTTTGGAACTGATAAATTATTGAACTGTTGCAGGGGCGAGACATTTTTTTGAACGGTCTCTCATCTTTATCAGATGACACTTTGACATTAGCAGCGCATGCCAAACATGCTGCACGAGAAAGTCTCCGCCACAAGGTTAAGCAGCTCGGTTGGGAGATCCGGGAGGCACAATACAACAAGCAACTTCTCAAAGCGTTTGAGCGGAAGGAACAGAAGCGACTGAGCATGGCAGAGTCGGATTATCGCCTGTTCCAGAGGCTCTTAGTGGGCAGAGAACTTCCGGTCTTACAGCAGGACACTGAATACTTGGAGGAATCACACGATTCTGAGCTCGAATCCCTAGCTACAGCTGACGAGCAGCTATACCAACTCTCATCAATCTCACCGCTTGCAAGAAAGTACATCTCACACAGGCTACCAAACTCTAGCGACACGGAGTACGAGCCTGGTGACGATGTTTACTCGGAGGAACGATCTGATGGTACCGTTGATAGCGATGATGAGGTGGAAGGTAAGAGAATATTCTCTACCCCTAGAGTACGTCAAAATAGCTCACATTCTTACCCTTTCAGGTTAATCATAGCCCACGAGTACGGTCAGATGACTATCTGTAAATACTTTTCTCTTTCACGGCGCGTTGTGACTTCCTATCGCGAAACCCTTTTCATTTGTAAATTGTACTATAGTGGGTTTGAATAGTATAGGCTCGCATTTGATCACTTATCGATGTGACTACCCTACGCTGCAACTTCGATGAGCAACTCTCTGCCGCGATCAGCGAGATCCACTGCCAGGCGCAAGCCCAACACCGCAAGAGTATGTATTTCTCGAAGTCTTGTCATTCGTTTACTGACCCCATCGAATCTACAGAAGGGTTACCGGCCAGGCCTACATTCAGACCTGAACCCAAGCGGCCAGCCAGTTGCGAATCAACTTGGATTGCCTGGCGATCGCGCAGAAATGCCTGTGGGATTTCAGGTACCAGCGTCTCAGCAGTATCAGGCACCGGCGCCCCAGCAGTATCAGGCGCTGGCACTCCAGCATCAGCCACCCCCGCCTCCGCAATATCATGTGCCCGTGCCCCAGCACCACCATCAGCCGCCTCCACAGCACTACCATCAGCCGCCTCCGCAGCACTATCAGCCACCCCCGCCTCCGCAGTATCATGTGCCTGCGCCCCAGCACTATGTACAACCCCAACCCCAGTACCACGAGGACATAGGAGTAGCAGAGGCATATGCAGTGGTATCCGCGCTCCTCCAAGATGATTCACCATCGAGGGTCCCGTCATTGTCGAGGGTTCCATCCTCGTCGAGGGTTCCATCCTCGTCGAGGGTCCCATCATCATCGAGGGTCCCGTCATCGTCGAGGGTCCCGTTACAGCCGGATCCCACCGAAAGAGAGCCTTTGGCCCCATGGGGGACAGCGCGACTTGTCGCTATTGCGCCCCTCCACCCGGGGGAGAACATCCGTGGGGAGAGAACCCACGGTGTTATTCGAGTGAGTGATCCCATTGAGTGTATGATCGCGCGTACTTACTAATGATATATAGACTCAAAAGCACATATCCGACACCGGGAGATGACGACAAAACGCCCGACTCCCCCCCACACCCGAGATACCGGTCGCCGTCGCACCCAATCCCACCGCTGTGTCTGCGACTGATGCAGACCCACCTCTTTCAACGCGCGTCAAGCTCTCGACAAAAGACGCACGCAAATTGAAAGAGGGCGCAAGGGATCGCCTTCGGGCCCTTATATTGAACGAGGCCGCCGATACCGATGGTGCCCCCAACGACAACCTCCGCGACAAAATGATTGAAATAGCCCTACAACAGGCAAAAATCAAGTCTTTCGGTCAAGGTACACTCCACTAATCCCCGCATAACCAACACGCTAACGAGTCGTTTTAGCGGAGATCGAGGAGATCGATGGGATCCATAACTTCATGGTCGCTTCATTAGCAGACCTGCGACGCAGCTTCAAATCGTATGCAGCGAAGACCGTTCCAGTCGGTTATGGGCTGTGCCTACCATTGTTTTCCGAAGAGGACGAGCCAGCGCATAGGCAAGGCACAGTCAAGGTTCTGCTTCAAAATCTAAAGTACCTACACCAAATTGAAAAGGTAAGTATCTTCATCAAATCAGTGGGGGTCTTACTCACTTCGCCACAGACCATCGACGGCACGGAGGTTGAACGCCCGCTGGAGAACGAAGTCCTCATCAACATGGTCATCGACATGTTGAAAGGGGGCTTATTGAGCATCATAGACAGTCGACTCGACCGTCTGTTTGCAGCGTGTGGTGCAACGATCCACTGCGTGCTTCAGGCGTATCGAAACGGTCACTTCGCTGATGTCTCGGTGAACTCTGATACTTTTGATGATGCTTACCATGAAATTATAGATTACATTGATACAACTATACGTGCCTCAGATACATTGTCCGAAAGGTTTGACGCTGCGCAAGAGGCAGTTCGCAAACGAGCACTCGCGAATTAATAGTACTACGTAGATTTGTGTAGATAATCCAATCGATCTCTGATAATCACGCCTGAATGATCATATCTGTTTCTCGCTTGCACCGTTTGATCTAAGCACTTCCCCGTTCACTTTTTTTGGCTTAGTGAGTTCTCAATTCAGCTCGTCCGATGCTATACCAAACACGGATCGTTCAACGATGCTCTAACGACGTTTTAAAATATAGATGAGCCTGGTTTTCTCAAAATATTTATAATGCCACAATGTACAAGTTATTCATGACAAATAAAAGTATCTTCTTGTTCCGAACCTTTCTGCATTAGTTATGTCTTACACCGTACCACTGGCGGCGATCTTGATCTCGGCCTTAGGCTTGCCACCTCCTCTCCGTAGTAGTGTCTTTCCAAAGTTCTGAGTGTGGTGTCTTGTATAAGCAGGCGCATCTCTAGATTTCTGGAGTGCATCAATGTAGCTATGATGCATGTCTGGCATTATCGTGGCATCATGTCCATGTCTTCTTACCGTCTGTTCAACTGCGTCAGCTTGTTTTCAACAAATTTGAGGTTCTGTCGGAATGCTTCATGAAGCCCAGTATCTCAAGAGTCAATTTACTATAGTACATCAGAAAAACCCATTGCTACAAATTTATTAGTGACCAAATTTTCACTCACGGCTGACCCAGAGTCTAGAGAACCTGATATCGCTATTGTATTAGATTCAGGCTGGCAACAGGATCCCACTTCGTACCTTTCAAGTGAGACATACCTGCTACAAAAAATAGAATTCATCCGGTCTCGTTCTTTTAGTCCCGTTGCATTGGAAAATCGGAAAAGATATCATCAGTGCTCTCCGTTCTCGTCTTGAGACCACCCATGACTCCCACATCAGGACTCTGATTAGAGGTGATAATATGCAAGCCAGAAGTAAGGTAAGGATGCAGATAACTGAGATGTCGATTGAGGGATTGCACGAGTCCGCCAGTGAACAGAAGAAAGAAATAGTGTAGCCTTTGATATAGGGTGACACTGATATCCAAAGTATGCGGTATTGTGGATGACTCGGAGTGGATGTTCTCTCCCAAAAATACTTGAGGCAGTGTTAGTACGAGTGGAGGGTATGAATACCTGCTTGTTTCTGGTCCCAATACAGATTGAAAGCTGGAAGAATCATCCGCACAGAGATGATCTCCTTCTGCATAGTGACCACGCATATACACACCAAAGAGTGCCGAACTGACCTTCAAGTGTCGTCCCTACAGAAATTGGGCGCACGCATGATTCAGCACGTAGCTATATTGCCTCAGACAACTGTCTATCTTTGGTGTGCTTGTTTTTGTGTCGGATGGGAAGGACTGAGGGATGTGCACATGAATAGTGAGGGCATGGAAGAGGAAGTCGTGAATATCTTGGGAGCTCCACCACACGAAGACCATGAAACTGACTCAACAAATTATGAGGGTTTGCTTTGACGTACTCCCAGTACTGCCGGAGAACACGAAGCAGGAACCTGTGTTCTGCATGTTGGGGGGTCTTGATGATGAAGCAGGAGAAGTAGAAAACAGAGCCACTTTTGCCTGGAGAGGTCAGTTCGGAGAGGATGTATTTGGATGTGAGGGAGAGGAGGTAGTCGAAGTGGTCTTCGCTGAGTTTGCGGAAGACCCAAGGGGCGTAGTCTTTGAATTCGAAGTCATATCTCGCAGAGGGAGTTAGTTCCCAAAACTGGGGGGATGTGAGCTCTGGGTGGGGAGGAGAATGGATGGGTAATACGTACATATCGAAACAATATTTGTGCCTCGCTGTAAAATCTTGGTTGGCGAGGGGTCGTTTTATCTCCGCCTGGCATCATGAGATCTGGATGGAGTCAGAACCTGCGGCACATAGGGAGACAATCGGGGACGCACTGCTATCCTGAAGCCTGTGAACATGTTGTACATAGACCAAAGCAGCTGGAGCCTCAAACCCATCCCGACCTTTGTTCAGCAACGTCCACAACTGAAACGCATAGAATCGGTTTCAAAGTCCGCTTGATGTTTGCTCTGTTCGTCCTTCGAAATTTGCCTTCACCCCAAGCTCAAGCGCGTCCTGCCATGTATGTCTTGCATCATCTATAGTCTCGGGTTATCTTTGCCCCCACAACACTCTTGATCATCCTCCCATGACATGCGCACAATCTCACTCGTATATTGGTTCAGCTCCTCTGTGCACGTCATTTTCAGCGGGTTGTATTGTTTGCCCTATGAAATATACTTGATTCTATATTTTGCCTTGGTGTGCTAAATGAGTACTAAGTATAAACCAACCTCCGATGACCGTAGGGGTTGGGTCAGCATGACAGGACACTCTGAGACTCATATGTCCCCTCGAACCTGGCGTGTCACTTTCGCTGACCTTCACATTGCCTACTTCTTTAGCACAGTCTCCCACAAACCCTAGTCAGTCATCTTTTGACCGGAGCACTTAGTGCAATCCTATCGTGCCGAACAGCCATCAACAACATGGAAATACACATGCAGCATGACCTGAACGTTCAACCTCTTCTCCACTCCCTCTCACTGAACTTCATTCACAGTCCTGATATCTCTACCTGCGTCTTCCCCCACCCATTCTACCCACCACTCAGCCCATCCTCGATCCTCCTTGTCATCATGCTGCGTCATTCCACCATCATGCCCGGTAGCTGGAAAGGCCAATATATCAGACTTGAACGTGGGTCTCTCCATACCACCTTTGTATTCATTTCCTGCCTCATCCTCACGCCCTATCTACATTCATCAAGATAAACGATCTTCCACTCCCTTCTGAGCGCATACCCGCAGGCTTTTACGTGTCTATTAATGTCGATTCGAGGAGGCGCTAGAAATCACCCGTCCGACTAGTATCATCCAACGAAGCTGAAATATTGTGCGATATCGTGACTTTGTAGAGTACATAATAACTTTCAGATGTGTTTCGAGGACTGATCATCTGTTTGTAGATCATTACGCGAGGCCCCTGAATTATTGGTAGAGATCAAGGTACCCTATGAGCTCGCTTGAATACTAGGCGGTGGAGAAGTCGTCAGAAAACTTAAAATGTCGTGGGATGAGCTGCTCGATCATGGAGATGAGGCTTTCGGTGGGTAACCTATTTCATTCATGCACAACTATTAATATTTCATCGAATCGTCCATCCCATCCGTTTATAGCGGTTACCCTTTATTCATGCCAAAGGCCACTGCTCTACATACATGCAACGACCAGGATGGCGCACTGTCTGACGTGAGTGACATCAGCCTCCGTGCTGCCGGTTCCTGCTGACGGAACACCTACCATAACGCATAATAGACTGCGACACTGCTCGAGACACGGACGCGGGCCACGCACGGCTTGCCCAATACGCGACAAGCAAGACGGGCTCTCACCTGAACGATACTGTAGAGCACTTTCAGTTGGTCCTAGATCAGTGTCCGACCGGCCATCCTGACCATACAGCTGTTCTCACCAATCTCGCGTGGGCCCGCCTTGAAGGCTACAGTGGCTCAAAAAACTGTCCACATGTTTGCGCTATTTTGACTGTTTACATCATTGTACAAGAATGGATAGGTATTCCCAGGACATCCTGCCATGGCCTGGGAGTACTACATCAGGGCTTCAAAATGAGCCCTTACCCGTGGGAATTGGTGGTCATATGGTGGCACTATGTGGTTTGCAAAACAATGACTCATGTGGACAGTTTTTTTGAGGCTAGATTGAAACTATATAAATTAATGGTTATGACACCATAAAGTCATACCATTATTAAATAAATTATAATGTGGTGTCATTATGGCATTATTAAACCTATCTCTCACTATATAATGAAGGGAGTCTCATGTATGATAGTCATAATCACCATGAAAGCCATCTCCTCTGCTCAAAGGGATAACATCCTCTCTCTCTCTACTGCTGGCCTCTCTGCTTGTCAAATAGCATCTAGAACTGGTGTATGCAAGTCTACTGTGGCCAAGCTCACCAAAGAATGTCACCCAGACAAAGAAAACTCTAGTGGAGGTCGTCCATCCAAACTCACCTCTACTGATAGGAGGGCCATTATTCAGCATATTACTACAGGAAAGGCTGACAATGCTGTCCAAGTCACTCA
Organism: Suillus lakei; assembly: GCA_016628065.1. Taxonomy (NCBI): domain Eukaryota; kingdom Fungi; phylum Basidiomycota; class Agaricomycetes; order Boletales; family Suillaceae; genus Suillus; species Suillus lakei. Next base: position 152,154 of record JABBWA010000033.1, read on the forward strand.
TCACATCAATTCCATCATCACTACCCCTGTATCTTCACAAACTGTGAGAAATGTTCTCAAGGCAGCCAACCTCAAGGCTGTAACAAAGAAGAAGAAGCCTCTCCTTTCTATCAGTCATAGAAAAGAAGACTGGACTTTGCCCTGGCCCATCAAAACTGGACTGTAGAGGACTGGAAGCGTGTCATATGGTCAGATGAGACTAAAATCAACAGGATTGGGTCAGATGGAAAGGTATATGTGTGGAAAAAGAAGGGGGGGCCTCTAACAGACAGAGAGATTAATGGGACACTCAAGTTTGGAGGAGGTTCTCTGATGGTATGGGGGTGTATGGGGTGGAATGGTGTAGGAATGCTTGCAGAGGTTGAGGGGAGGATGGATGCTGAGCAGTATGTGGACATTCTCAACCACCACTTGCTGCCTAGCATGGCAGAATCAGGAATTGATGAAGAAGATATCATTTTCCAACAGGATAATGATCCCAAGCATACATCCAGGAGAGCCAGAGAATGGTTTGAAGAACATAATATTCATCTCCTTGACTGGCCAGCACAGTCCCCTGATGTCAATGTCATTGAACACCTCTGGGGAATACTCAAAAAGAAGCTTATAGCCTATGAACACCCCCCTAAAGGAGTATGGGAGTTAAGGGAGAGAGTGGTGGTAGAGTGGGGACAGATTACAGCAGAGGACTGTCAGAAGTTGATTGAAAGTATGCCTAGAAGGATAGAGGCAGTAATCAAGGCCAAGGGAGGCCACACAAAGTACTAGAATACCTGATTTCCTATGTAAAATATCTGAGTCAAAAAACTGTCCACATGAGTCATTGTTTTGCAAACCACATAGTGCCACCATATGACCACCAATTCCCACGGGTAAGGGCTCATTTTGAAGCCCTGATGTAGTACTCCCAGGCCATGGCAGGATGTCCTGGGAATACCTATCCATTCTTGTACAATGATGTAAACAGTCAAAATAGCGCAAACATGCGGACAGTTTTTTGAGCCACTGTATGATGAAGACACATGTGACTCCGTCCTTCGCGGTGATCGGACAGGGTCAACCGGCTGCAGGGAAAAGAAAGGCGCTCTTGGGTATCGACAGCGAGCTCGAGCCCGTCCGGAAGCTCGTCCCTGCGACAGCCAACCGTACCAATATTTCTGGTGACGCAGCCACACGAGTAGGTGCACTCGAAGCTTTGGAATAGAACACCTGGGTGCACCTTGCTTGTCATGGCAAGCAGGACCCTACGCAGCCTTACAACTCCCATTTCGTCATGAGAGATGAACCTCTGACGCTGCTTGATGTCACGGAGAAAGATTTTCCGCACGCCGAGTTCGCGTTCTTATCCGCTTGTCACGCCGCAGTTGGCGATGAGCAGATGCCCGACGAAGTCATCCACCTCGCAGCTGGTCTACAATTTTCGGGGTTCAAGAGTGTCGTTGGTACACTAGGAGGTCGATGATGCTGTCACAAAACACTCGTTGAAGCTTTCTGCAAGAATATGTTCGAGGATTTGAAGGGTGGTGGTGTCATGGACTGTACGAAGGCAGCCTAGGCACTCAACCGTACTACACGCACCGCGAAGACGAAAGTGCCGCTCGAGCAGAGGATGGTTTTCATTCATATTGGTGTGTAGTTCTATGATGTCGTATTACTTACAAGTTGTTGTTATTAGATTCTCTTTCATTCCGCCATTGTATCTGGTGTAGGCCGTTGTAGGATTACCCTGATACCGCAGTTATTTTACATGTCATACCTTCTTGTACTATCATATCCACTCTCAGAAGAGTTTTTGCAATGTCATTAATTGCTTGAGTATCTGAAGTATGTTCTTACACTGCGCAGTGCGAGAACATTCGACTCTACCATTGGAGAGACTCGCCTCAAGCTATGGTCGATGCGTGCCGCGAACCCAAATGCCACACATCGAGAAATATGTACAAAAGTCTACCTAGGATGATCGACGTTGAGAAGTCAAATGCTGCTCATGGATGTACACCAAATATCTCGGTAAAAAAGGAAGGTCAGAATTATTGTAAGTATGGAGATCTTCGGCAAGAGACAGGATCGTCCTGGTTCATAATGGCTTTAATGACCTACTAAGCTCACTCTTCCCTCCTGACTGAAAGCAGCTAAAACTGTACATAAGCCGAACAGCCCCTGTTCTGAATGGCAAGGTAGGTACGTATCGACCTCGCTCTTCTCAAGACTCCCAGCATCGACGAGATTAAACAATAACGATTGGTCTGTAGAAACTCTAAGGCACAAGCATATCAATGTTCTTAATACATTCCAAAAACAAGAGCATCTCGAGATGAACAAAACTCTATGCTGCAACTCACAAGCTACGCAGTGGGACTCACAACGCGACTCACAAATACCCCTTCACTTCCTCCCTTGGAGGCGTCTTCCCAACCAAATATAATATATGCTCCACCACCTCCTCTGGCGTCGTCACATGCCAACTCGCGAGTGTTCTCTTGCTGCTATGTCCGACAGCAGTCGTGAAAACCGCTTCTGGAGACACTGCGAGCTTTACGTCGCTGTGCTCCTTCGTGCTATCGAATGACCGTCACCGAGCGCAGGGGCTCCATCGTGGCTTTACTATTTAAGGAAAGGCAGGAAGAGGAGCAGGGCGCGGAACATGTCTTTGTCGGTCTGTTGGAGGGGTGAGTGAGTGAGATGGGAGGCGGAGTACTGGAACAGATCTTGTCGTCACCAGCGCAGAAGATGAGCCCGACTCCAGGGTTCTGGTATAATATATACTTGATGATCTCGCCCTTGAGTGAACGTTCAGTCTAGATATATCAAAGACCACGCCCACAGACCTTGTTCACGGCAACAAGGACCAAAAAATAGGGAGAGAAAAGGAACGGAAATGAAGGAAGGAGATAACCGTCAGGGCCAAACAAGGAATTGATAATGAAAAGCGAGTGAGAAGGGCCAAAAGTAGACGATGGACGTAAATCAGTGTGCCGGAGGTGCGAATGTTGAAGATGGTGCTATGTCGAGCGCAGTCTGAGGGCACATCAGGTGAGTACGATTTCTATTATTTAGTAGGAGTGTATACCTGCCAATTCTCGCCCGCGAATTTGGCCAAAGCCTGCTCCAACATTTTCTCCCTTGTCTTCACCCTATGACAACGCACCGTCTGGAATGAATGATAGGCATGCGCGTATGTACTCACCTGTCCAGTTCAGCCATGCACCTTTCATTCTCTGAGTTCCCTGCAGAATCAGATCATATTTTTATATTCTTTCTCCAGTTCTTGGATCATTTCAATGGCCTCAAAGCAAGTTGTTGTTGTAGTGTCAATATCGTTGATTGAAGCTTGAATATAAGTCCGACTCAGCTCATTTTCACTGCATAGATCGTCCCTCATGATTAATTAAACTGACCTTATCATTCTCGCGATCTTTGTCTAGGAGCTGCCGTCGCAATACATCTTCGATAGCAGGCTCGTCCCCTTCACGAAGAAGGCCGAGATCATCTGCAGCTAGTGGTGCAAGAGGTGTTTTTCCGTAGTTGCGCACACTCGGTACACGGCGCATATTCGCCATCTGACTGCAGGTCGTTTAACGAAAAACCCTCCCAAGAACGCGTGTTGAGAACCGCATGCACGTGACTGACGTGTTCAATGAGGGACTGATTTACGAGACTATCCTCAGCTTGTCAGCATGTCAGCATAGAACATACGAAATTTGATTGACTTACAACAACACTGGGTGCCGCGGCGCATAAAGGACACCAGAAAATTGAGAATGAACATCTCTGTTATACATCCAAGCCATACTCACACATCGAGTGTGTCCACGACATAATCAAAATACAAAACCTGTTACAACAAGAGTGAACGGGAAACTATCATTAGCATGGGAGAGAAATTGAATCCTGGATGATAAGACAATCCTAAAGGAATTTCGTGTGGCAAGTTCTGTGATTCTCTACGGCACGTTCTAGGAATCACGCTGGCATCACGCTGGCATCACAAATGAAGAAAATAGTTGCGAAGTCGATGTCCGTATGATTCGATAGGCGTGAATGTTTGGAGAGACGCTTCGGTGGTGAAGAAGCACCGCGATTGGAGTCAGGGACAGAGGGGGCACTCGCCAGACATCCTGATTTGGAGAGCTGCTTCCTCGACCTGCTGATGTGTTGATCGTGGACGGAACCTGCTCCAGTGATGAGAAGTGGCGCAGATATCCCATAAGTAGCACGGAAACCTTGTTCGCAGCCACCTGAACCTTCAACGACCGCTACGTGACTCCTCTTTGAAAAGGTCTTTGTTATGGCGTGCCGCAGTCTTGAACAGATTCGTTTTGATGGTGATGTACGAGGAGCGCTAGGTCTGGATGGATCATGACTCGTGGATGGAACAGTATTGACGACTGGTCACTTGATGTCGTTCGCTGTCAAAGTTACAGAAGTGCAGGCAGGGGAGTTGACAGCGTGAGGTTACACACTTGACATCTCGTCACCGAATATCGCTGAAACAACGATGGCACAAATCGGATTAGCTTGATCGTGGTCGGCAGTGCCAGTTCCAAGCACACGAGGTTCGTTGGTGTTTCGAATAATCTCCGAGTTCAGCCGTGACAGGACGTCCATAACGTAAGGATCCTCATCCGAAACATGCCCAAGGAGCGTCCATCCTTGAACTGTATAGCTCAACAGCCAATGGTCTTTGCTGACATCGGCAACATGAGCACGACCTGCAAGAAGACGTGCTGGTGATATATCCGGATGTTCATCTGTACAAACGTCAGTGTCTTAGCTTACATATGTGAAAGATAGTACCCCACCTTTTGCGCAGATCTCGCCCACAAAGTTAGAAAACATATGCGTAATCAAGAACTCGCAGAGACGTGCATGCATGTCTGAGATCAATTTTATGTTAATAGGGCAGCGACTGATCAGGTATTCCTGGTTGCAAAGCGCATCAGCGGGCGAGTAGGATGAGGAAACTTTGGCACTAATGAGATAGAGCAACCACGCCAGTTTCCTCGTCATAGGTACGAATTGCAATCGGAATGACTAAACATACCTGAATGAGCATGACTTTGCGCTGTCAATCTGGATAATCATGCAAAAGCTTCTCAAACGCGCGGAGCTGGGATTATAACGTCGGTTTGGATGACGTCGAACGTCAGCCGATGGACCGGCGATGGTGCAGGAGATGATTTAAGCGACACAATCACCAAGTAAGAAAGAAAACCACATTTTGCAAAACCCCTTAACAACATCCAACTTGTCTCTTCTTATGGCGATCTTCTTGTCTGAGTAGAGCACGCGGAGGGCTTCGATTTTATGTTGGATGACCTGCGGGGAGGCTGGTTTGCGTGCATGTCGGTGTTGGGATTTGGGTCTGCGTTAGAATTACCTGCGTGCGTGTCCATCAGCATCGCTTAACACAAGGAAAAGCCACCACCTGCGTCCGCGTATGTGGGTTTGAGACTACCTGTAGGGGAGCTATAGTTACGTCTGCTACTGCGGTGCGGGTGCGAGCGTTGTTCCGCGTGGTGCTAGTGGCGGAGGTGCAGGTGTAGAGAAACATGTTGGTATTCACGTGCAGGACCATGTGGGTACCGTTACGTGTTGTCCGGTTGGGGAAGTGAAGTGGCGACTGTAGGCCTGGAAACAGGTGGGGTTGGCACCTAGCATTGCATCGAGGATTTGTTTGCGGCCTGTGGGTTGGGGTTTTCGGTTGGGTTTTCGGGAGGCAGAGGCAGAAGGGGAAGGGTGAAGGGGGTGTAGAGGTTGGAGGGACGGGAGGGAGAGGGACATACACGATAAACATCTAAACACCTCCGAACTTGGGAAATGCGTAAGAACGAAAAAACCGATTGGCATCCTGCGGTGTGGTACATCAGTACGTAGTTTTGCTGTCGTCGTTCAAAAAATACTTACAGGATCCTTAACACTCCTAAGCATGTGCGGAACTAGGAGGAGATGGTAATCGTGGATCCAGACGATATTAACGGGACATCCATCAATGCTTCCCAGAGGACCTTAGCCTGGCTGGAGGACTAGCGAGGCCCGTAGGATAAAGTTAGTTACGTACCCTGGTTAATCCGAAGATTCTAAACGAACTTAAACTTGACATCTCATAATATTATATAATAACCTCAGCATCCGAGAACTCCATTGGACATGATCCCTGCAACGTCCCCAGCAATACAAGTTCAAGTCACATACTTACACAGTCAATCATTGACCAGTGCTTGTCAGCTCTGTGCCTTCTCGCGCAACATACTGCCTGACAGCAGTAGGGCGGGGTTGAGGCCTGAGGCCGGTGGCATTCAGGCAGTGCCTCGCAATACGTGAAGGCTTGGAATCATGAATACTCTGCTTTTCATGAGCCCGTGCCGTACAAATCTGATGGGCCCACTGTAAAATGAGGCTACGGGTGTTTATAAAAGCCATCAGGACTTTACAGGTACTGCAGTGTTTCGTGACCCCCAGCACACATCTTATTCTCAAGTGTTAATTTGGATCCGTCCATCAGCCATATGTCAAGCTTCGTTCCTGGTCATTTCGATGATTACCCTCCACCCATGGGAGAGGAGCCGAGCCACCTAGAACGACACCAGGACCCACGACAGACAAACCTCGTTATTAGTGAAATGCTACAAGTCGCCTTGAATAGTATGTGTCATCTATCTTCCTTGAGCACGTTACCGACAAAGCAATTCTGGCAACACTTTATTTCGTCATTACTTTGCTGTTTCGTTTCGTGACAGACTCCGAGCCGGACTCACTCCGTGATACCCTCCCAGCCTTGGGTGAGGAGCCAAGCTACCAAGAACACGCCCAGGACCCGGGAGAGATACACCCCAGTGGAGTGCAACAAGTCGTCATTACTAGTTTGTGATATATATCTCCATTCAGCTCGTATTGACGATTTCCCCCAGCCATCCGCGCAACTGATCTCACTCTTGGTCTCCGACGGATCCCCGCTGGCTTCCATGTGGTGGTAAAGGCTGACAGTGCCGAATGCCAGACGAGCAACAAACCTGTACACGTAGACCAGGCTGTCGTTGAATGGAATGAGCGCATACTTCTGTAAGTCGTCCTAAACTCCGTCTTTCCTGCAGGTATTGAGAAAGACTCTAGGCCATGCGAGCCATCTTCTAAAGTTCGGGTCGGTGTGTACGCCTCATTTGAGTTGGGTCCCATGCTCTGTCATGGAGAACTCCTCCGCACATTCGAAATCTCCGTCGGAGAATTACTAGATCGCAGTGAAAATTCACTTCGTCAGTAATGTCAATTTCAAATCACACCTGACGCATGCTAATGAGTATTCCAGTCATCATCTTTCAGCCCAAGCAGCAAGAAGTCGCATCTCCGTGCACTTCACTGTTCATGACAGTGGAACAGCGACTTTTTGATGAAAATGATGCCACGGTGCTTTGCCCCCTTGCTAGCGTGAGTGATCAATACAATTTGATATTCTGATACTGAGAGTTTGTGATGTGTAGCTTATGTCCAGCGATATGGATGCGTTAATACTCAGGACGGACGCCGGTCATGGTCTTCTCGCACGATACCGCAGGACGCAGAACAGTAGGGATCTCGACCAATCTATAAATCATTTCGAACGCGCTTCTGATCTCTGTCCCATCGATCGTCCCTACCGCCCTGCAGCACTATTCAACCTGGCTACCGCGAAGTATGTTAGTTGCCAAGTTAACAGAAGATACCTCGACGTCGACATCCCTATCACTCTTTTTGAAGACGCCCTTGATTTGCATCCCACTGGTCATCCGGACCGCACCATCACCCAGCTCTATCTCGCCATTTCTCTGCTCTCTCGCTTCTCGTATCGTGGATTTCAAACGGATGCTGATGCAGCTGAAGAGTTACTGAGTAAAGTCCTGGATGTTTGCCATGCCAATAGCCACATTCACAGAGCAGCTTTGCTTGCGATCGAAACATCCGCCCTGCATCCGGCTGGAAGCATCGATGCAAATGATTTTGGGCAGGAGTGGCCCGCTAAATCCATGCTTCCATTATCGCCGAATCAACTTGTTGATCGGGTAAACTGGTGTTTGGAGAGAGATGATCCCCATGCCTTGGACGAAGTGATATCCCTTCATTATGATGCACTGGGATACTACAACACCATGCATGCCTGCCGATGGCAATTGCTATGTAATCTGTGTGTAATGCTGCTCACTCGCTTCGAGCGTCGAGGTAATGACGAAGACTTGAATCAGGGTATTGCACTTCAGAGGGAAGCGCTGGGTTTGTGCCCGGTTGGTCACACAGATCGGTACATGCCATTGGATGGCCTTGCGACTCAACTCTCCAAACGCTTTAAACACCGAGGCAACGATGGAGACTTGGATGAGGCCATCGCACTTTACAGGGAAGCGCTGGCTTTGCTCCCGGTTGGTCACACAGATCGGTCCTGGTCATTAAATAACCTTGCAAATCAACTCTCCATTAACTTTCACCACCGAGGCCACGACGGAGACTTGGATGAAGCCATCGCACTTCACAGGGAAGCGCTGGCTTTGCTCCCGGTCGGTCACACAGATCGGTCCGGGTCATTAAATAACCTTGCAAATAAACTCTCCACCCGCTTTGACCTCCGAGGCAACGACGGAGACTTAGATGGGTCCATCGCACTTCAGAGGGAAGCGCTGGGTTTGTGCCCGGTCGGTCACACAGATCGGACCATGTTATTAAATAACCTTGCAAATAAACTCTCCACCCGCTTTCACCACCGAGGCAACGACGGAGACTCGGATGAGGCCATCGCACTTCACAGGGAAGTGCTGGCTTTGCGCCCGGTCGGTCACACAGATCGGTTCGGGTCATTAAACAACCTTGCAAATCAACTCTCCACCAACTTTCACCACCGAGGCCACGACGGAGACTTAAATGAGGCTATCGCACTTCAGAGGGAAGCCCTGACTTTGCTCCCGGTCGGTCACACAGATTGGTCCATGTTATTAAATAACCTTGCAAATAAACTCTCCACCTACTTCCACCACCGAGGCAACGACAGAGACTTGGATGAGGCCATCGCACTTCAGAGGGAGGCGCTGGCTTTGAGCCCGGTCGGTCACACAGATCAGGCCATGTCATTGAATAACCTTGCAAATCAACTCTCCACCCGCTTTCGCCACCAAGGCAACGACGGATACTTGGACGAGGCCATCGCACTTCAGAGGGAAGCACTGGGTTTGTGCCCAGTCGGTCACACAAATCGGTCCATGTCATTGAATAACCTTGCAAATGAACTCTCCACCCGCTTTGACCACCGAGGCAATGACGGAGACTTGGATGAGGCCATCGCACTTCACAGGGAAGCGCTGGCTTTGCGCCCGGTCGGTCACGCATATCGGTCCACGTCATTAAATAACCTTGCGGCTCAACTCTCCACCTGCTTTCACCACCGAGGCAATGACGGAGACTTGGATGAGGCCATCGCACTTCAGAGGCAAGCACTGGCTTTGCGCCCGGTCGGTCACACAGATCGGTCCATATCGTTAAATGACCTCGGGAATCGACTCTCCACCCGCTTTGACCACCAAGGCAACGACGGAGATCTAGATGAGGCTATCACGCTTCAGAGGGAAGCACTGGCTTTGCGCACTGTCGGTCACACAGATCGGCCCATGTCATTACATAACCTTGCGAATCAACTCTCCACCCGCTTTCACCACCGAGGCAACGATGGTGACTTGAATGAGGCTATCGCACTTCAGAGGGAAGCGCTGGCTTTGTTCCCGGTCGGTCACACTGGTCGGTCCGCAGCATTAAATAACCTTGGGAATCAACTCTTCACCCACTTTGACCACCGAGGCAACGACGGATACTTGGATGAGGCTATCGCACTTCAGAGGGAAGCGCTGGGTTGGCTCCCGGCCGGCCACACAAGTCGGTCCATTTCATTAGATAACCTCGCGAATCAACTCTGCACCCGTTTTGACCACCGAGGCAACGACAGAGACTTGGATGAGGCTATCGCACTTCAGAGGGAAGCACTGACGTTGTGTCCGATCGGTCATACACATCGGCCCATGTCATTAAAAAGCCTTGCAAATCACCTCTCCACCCGCTTTGACCTCCTACACAATGGAGAAGACCTCGATGAGGCGCGAGATAATCTACGCTGTGCATTGACTCTCTTGAGGCAATCTGATCCTCATCAATTAAAGGTCCATGTTTCACTCGCTTCCATTTATCTATCATTCCATCATTCAGGGCTGGACGGCACCAGCCCAGGTGAAGATACTGATAGTTTCAATGCTGTCATGCATCATCTCAAGGCGGCAGCAAATGTTGTCTCTGGAAATTTGCTATCTCGCCTGCGAGCAGGTCTACACTGGGTTCGCTATGCTAGCCAATATTCACATGGTACTGAACTCGAGGCTTATGCGACTTCCATGCACCTTCTGGATGCTTACATGTCCGCGACTGCTTCGGTATCGTCTCGTCATAGTGCGATGAAGGATTTACCACGTACACTTGCCGTGGATGCTGCAACATGTGCTCTTCATAGTGGTGATGTGCGTCGCGCTGTTGAGTTGTTAGAACAAGGCAGGACTCTCATCTGGACCCAGATGGCACGACTTCGTACACCTCTGGACAGCCTCCAGACATGCGGCGATCATGCAGTGACCCTGATGAAGAGATTCAGAGACCTCAGCTCCCTCCTTCAGAAACCTCCTGCGAGCCATGCAGATGAGACCCCAAGCATTGATGTAGAAGCAGAAGAAACGCGGTACAGACGTCTAGTGGAGGACTGGAATAGAGCTGTAGAAGAAATCCGAAAGCTTGACGGCTTCTCTCGCTTCCTACTTCCTCCATTGTTCTCTGATCTCCAAGATGTAGCTCGTGATGGGCCTATCATCATGCTCATTGCAAGCAAGTCATCTTGCAATGCCATCATTATCTCACACACGCAACCTCCAACCAGCATCCAACTCACAACCAGTTTGGAGAAACTCCAGGCATTGGTGGCCAAATTCCAACGCACAAGTGAAGCAGTGCTGAAAAATGCCTTGACGGAGTTATGGGACAATGTCGTCCGCCCGGTGGTCGAAAATCTGGGCGGATTTGCACAACAAGGTTCCCGAATATGGTGGTGCCCTACGTCTGTCTTCAATTTCTTGCCATTGCACGCTGCTGGCGAGTACTACAGGGAACATGGACGGTTCCTTTCACGGTTCTACATCTCTTCATACACACCGTCGCTCACAGCACTGATAAGGGCTCGCAAAAGTCACGACAGGTCCCTACCAGTGCCCTTCGCCGCCATAGGTCAGAATCACCCAGACGGTGCTTCGTTCACTTTGAATGGTGTGGAGCCTGAGCTGGAATTGGTGCGGAGTCTCTTGCCCCTTGCCCCTGATCCCCCAACTCTCCCAACTGTTGCCTTCACCAAGATAACGAGCGCTGACGCAACGAAATCAAGAGCACTGTGCATGTTGCGAGGTAATACTTGGCTCCATTTTGCGTGTCATGGGACACAGAACTATGAAGAACCCTTCAAGTCGGCCTTTCTCATGCGCGACCAACCCCTTTCACTCCACGATATCACACAAATGGATCTATCTCATCACTCATTCGCATTTCTTTCTGCCTGTGACACCGCAGTCGGTGACCAAAGTACGCCTGACGAGGTGATACACCTGGTGGCTGGCTTGCAATTTGTCGGGATAAAAAGTGTCATTGGGACATTATGGCAGGTCAACGATAGTACTGTGCAGCGCTTAGTCGAGGCGTTCTACAAAAACTTGTGTGGGGATGGCAAAATGAATTCCAAACGAGCCGCCCGAGCGCTGCACCGGGCAGTCCAGTCATTGGCTTCGGACAAGAACATACCGTTGGAACAGCGCATAGTGTTCATCCACATCGGCATATGATCAATTGCGTGCGTCCTCCCACCTTGTTGATTAAAGCTCTCTGACGACTTTGCGTGTAGAGTCCAGCCGTGGTTACGCGCAGCCTGTTGGCAAGAAGATGTATTTTGATATTTTAGACTTCGGGACTGTATATTTCTCCGATATGTACATCTGCCTAAGTCCTGTTGGCAATTTGTGGTTAAGAATGAAGTTCAAAGCTGTATGACTGGTTTGAACACTGATCTAGTACAACACCCCACAGTGGCTGAATACAGTTGCGATGGACATGATAGCCATGTGTGAATTGTGTGAGAGGGTTCTTGAATGTACTCCCAGCCACCAAATTCCAGTGCTCATGAAGAACTTGGTACTAGCAGGATATACAGAACATAGACGAATGGAGTCCAAGAGGCACTCGGTCTCACTATTCAGAACACTAAGATTTCCGTGTACAGCAGAAAATTAGATTGAGCGAATGCAAAGCGTTGAGTCAAGTCGCAAATTGTACAGAGAATAATGGTGTGGTAAAATGTGCGCACTGTGTGTCAGAAGAAAAAACAGATGAGTAACCTATACATCGTACGGCCAGCAGCCTTCCTGCAGTATCGTTCCACCGAAAAAACAAATGAATGATCTATGTACGCCGTACAAGTGTTGTCCGACGATATGCGAATCCCCAAGTTATAATGTTCATGGGCTCTGCTTAGAGGAAGAGGGTGAAGCAGCCTGCCACAGAGTAAGCAATACAGGGATGTTCTTGATAGCAGAAGCAGATCCAGAGCTTGTGCCGAGTTACCACTCCCACTTGAGCTTGCACACGTACATGTACTAGTAGGCAGGGGCGTCAAGCCAGCCACCTGCACCGGGTTTGGGTTGGAAGATCCAATTGAAGAGCCCAAGCCACGGGCAAGCTGTGCAAAGCTGACGACAGCGGGGCTAGCACGGAAGATGGAGTACACATTCTTCAGGAGTGTCACCGACAATCCAAGCAGGAGCATTACCAATGCCAATAACAGAGATGCAGCCAGCACACGTCTGAGACGTGGTATTCGCATTGTGTCGTTGAGGGTGCCAAGATTCGTGTCGACAGTACCACCGAAAGAGATATGAACCGTGACATTAGTGTCGCATGCTAGAAATAAATGAGCATTCTGCTTATCCTGTGGTGTGCACAGATACTGACAGAATGCATATAAGCCTTGCCAATCTCCAGTAAGCTCTGTGGAGTCAGGCACTTGGGCCCAAATACTTGCAGCGATGGGTGTGGTGCCCCGATGAAGGTAGTGCCTGTGTCGATGCCAGCAAGAGTGCTAGGTGGGTCAATGGTGGTCGTCTTGCCTTGTACAATAACTGCTACAAATTTATGACCATTCAGTATGCTGATAACATGACAGAATGACGGTCCTTACAGCTAACAGCAAGTGACCAATGTGATGGCGGATCAGCGAGGTTCAGGTACTCGATAGAGCCCTTGTACAAACTCGAATTTGTCGTCTGGCAGCTTTCGAGGTCGACGAGTTCTTGGAATCCAAAGAAGATGATGTCGGGTGAAGGAGAGACGGATGTGAGAGCGTCATTTAGGAAGGTGAGGTTTGCCATGTCGTCTGTGAGGACTTCGGGTTTGGTAGCGTCTACATTCCAGGAAACGACGAGGACGTTGATGGTTCGGAAAGAGCTGAATTCGCTCTCGCGCTTCAAGAGCTCGTTACTTGCATCGGCTCATCAGCCCACACACAAAAAAACACAACAAAAGGCAGGACGCACCAATCCAACCAATCCCCAATAGCCCATCCCAGAACCTCATCTGCTAATCCCTACCAACACTTGCCACCCTCAACTTCTCCTCCTTCTCAATCAACCACGGATCCATGAATATCCGCATCACTGGTAACCCAGAATGCGCATTCCACGCGTTCGTCACGACCCATGGACGAGACAACACATCATATGGACATATCACCCCAGTACGTCCACCAGCCCACAACCGCATCCCGACGCCCTCGAGACTCAGAACGTCCGTGCACTCGGGTCCTGAGGCTAGGTTCCAGATGCTGATGAACCCGCCTTCATGCCCGAGATAAGCGAACCCCGTGTGTGATTGGAGGAGCATGCCGCTTGTGACTGTGCCGATGTGATGGGGGGTGTTAGGGAGGACGCTCAAGATGCGAGCGATGCTGCCTTGGGTGAAGACGTCGTAGATCCGGATTATGGGTACTGTAGTGGGTCCGGAGCCATTGGTGTCGCTGCGCACCCTCGTCCAGAGAAGACCCCCAAGTAACTTTACAAATTCTTGTTTTCTGCGATGCGGTACACCCGCGAGGCGGTATATGTGAGACTTGGGACTTCGGAGCCGGATGTAGCTGTCGGTTCGAATATGAGCACTTTCGCACTTTCATCTACGCTGGCCATTGCGTTCCGATGTTGGAAGATGTGTGTCACGAGACCCACATGCACACCGAACTTGGTCTCTGTCACTTCTCCAGAATCCACATCCAGCTTGATCAAATGCCCTTCCTTAGTCCCGGCCCAAACTACGCCACCCACACTCCCAGCCCGAAACTCAAGCGCAGCCACCCTCGCATCACGTCAACATGCTGCGCGACATTGAAACACCGCAAATGGTGGTGAGTAGCGACGAGCACGCGCGTATCAGGTACCACGACTTGAGCTGCGTACGCAGGAACGTGCATTTTTGGGGTGCGCAAGGTGTGTGGATGACAAGATGCACGACTCGCATCTGGAAGAAGCATGCGTGGGCCATCGCCTCCCTCTTCTGCACTGGATTCTTCGTCTGATGAAGGCGTGTGTGTGCGTTGTGCGGGATGGAGTTCGTCGCCTGGTGCGATCGTGCGTGTTGGTTGGGGTGGGATTTTGCTGCTTCCAAGGGGTTTGTGGTCGGAGATGAAGTCTGTGGGCGAGGGTGTGCCTATGTTCATGCTGTGGCATGCGGGGAGGGAGGGGGTAACATGACATCTGGGATGTCTTCGGGAGTTGGACGGCGCGAGGGGAGGGGAGGGGGACTGCTGGGTGTGGGAGTGAGCTGGCTGAGGAGTGGCGGATGTTTTCGTTGCCGGTCCGTCGTGGAGGGAGAGGAGGGGGAACTGTCAGACTTGGCCGTGAAGAGCCCTTGTGTGAGGATGAGATACTTCCTGCGCCGTCGCTTAAACTGGTGCTCTCTGAGTAGCCGCAGAAATGGGTTCCACGAAGGGTATGGGGTAGAATCGCGGGTGGCAGTTATATATCAGAAGTCTCGGATCCGTCAGCGGGTGGTTATTAATTATTGGTGGACTGGGTGCTAGAATGTTGGGTTCTGAGTTGAATGTGAGATGGTCATTATGCGGAAGAGGTTTAGGTGTGAACTGGGGTGTGTTTGAACGACGCAAACACCAAGTTAGGAAGAAAACCACCTGTTGCCCGCGGAGGGCTTCGATTGTAGATTGGATGTCTGTGGGGAGGCTGGTTTTCGTGCGTGACCTAGATCGCCACCGGTCATCCGTACCATCTGCATGACAGGTCTATACAAATATCAGCAGACGATTTGATTGGCAATGCTTAAACTTACCAGGGAACCTGACTCTTCAAAATCAGGACGTGGTCGACCAAGCTAATAAACAATCTGGCAGCCATAGAATCCGTCACAAGGTCGGCGTCGAGTGTGATGGATGGAATCTTTGTAGGAGGGGCAGGCATTGGGCAGGCCGTATAGTTATCTTCGATTTCTTTAGGAGGTATGTGCCTTTCTAGCTTGCAGTCAGAAAGTGCGAGGTTACGCATGATTGGAAGACTGACACCGTGACTGTGCATGTGACATCACGCGCTCAACGCATTTTTGTCACGTGCTAGAGAATATTTTTACTCCTATGAAAGCCCTCAGTTGGCAGCGCAGGTCTCCAGCCCATAATGTTATATTGATACATCAAAATACTACTATAGCCCTAAAATAGGGATACATTGTCCAGTCTACTTATCCACTGTCCAAAATAATATATCCAATGGTGAATCACAAAAAGCAGTCCCTCCAGTGCTCCCACATTATTCCCACACATCACATGTTCGCATTTTTCAGCCACAATGTGGGGATTACCCCACAACACCAAAAACATCGCCCATTTTGGGAATCTCCACAATATCAATTATTCCCACACCCTCCCCACCTCACTGCAGCTTCACCACCACCCCACAGTAGGTCCCCCTTCATATATAAGTAATAGTTTGGTATATATGTATATTATAATATAATAGACCGCTTTTTTTGTTTATTTGTGTGCCTGCTCCTCCTCCAGGGCCCTTTCAAAATAGCCTAGGGTACAGATCACTTTCGCATATTTCACATTTTTGATGTTTTGCACTCCCTTACCTTTGCACAAATAATCCAACCTGCTCATATATCATTAGTTGGGCATATATATATGCTTTTCATACCAAAGATCAGCTCAAAATAGGCAACAGCTTTGAGATAGTGTGTATACTTACTATATCTACTGATTAGGTTCCCATACCTTCACAACATCGAAATCTCATGATCAGACACCTGGAGTACATTTCACATATCTTCAGTATCATAGGCCTACACTTATAAAAAGATCCACCCAGAATTGAGAGCTGGGGAAGTGAAATAGATAAGAAATTGAGTGTGGAAAACTTCAAATGCCCAAAACATCAACAATAGGCAGTTGAGTAGTTATTGGACTTTAATGCTGGATCAATTCACTTTCACACTACATCCCTTCCACCCACCCTGTATCCTCAGGGCAGTATGTAGTATAGGTTTCTTAGGTGGTCTATCATGTATCCTACACATCTATAATGAAACCTTCGACCTGTCTCATATATAAATGTGACTTTGTGTGCACAAAGGTCAATTGTCACTTTTCACACATATGTTATTTTCCTTGTCTTTCACTCAATCCTTGATGGATCTTTCTAAAGCTTTAAATATATCATCAAGGATATATATATATGGTATCACAGGTGCCAGATCACTGATAACACCCTTTTTTACCATGTAGTCTTCTAATCAGTAGAAATACCCCCTTTATATCAGATCTCAAATTCTCGCTCTAAATACAGCTGATCCTTAGCATAGGAAACATGTATACATGTATAATTGATGGTATATGAGTATATTGGATGATTTATATAAGGATGGGGTGGTAAGAAATGTCAGAAATGTCAACAATGTGATCATTTATGGTTTTGTTCCTGTTGAAGGACCCTATGGGCTTCCTGTGGTAGTTATGTGATAGATATACTCTAACTATGCATAGGAATAGACTCCCTGCCATCCATAAGGCCCAGTCCTACAAGAAAATGTTTCACAGGGGGTAAACCACTAGAAGAAGGGGGGTATACTACACAACAAGGTTTTGTCCTATGGTCCTGATCTCCTGATACATTCTTCCTGCTGTTGAATAGATGATGGGGATACAATTTCAAAGTCTATTCACCTAGAAATCAACACATGGGAACATATTCTGTATTTCTGTGTATATATGCTATATACTTTGATTTAGGGCACTTCAAGGGGTCAAATGGAAATGAAAATCCATTCATATATACCCCTAAACATGTTCTGAATGCCATAGAACGCTTCCCTATCAAAAGGGCAAAAATGCGAAAGTGATCTGTACCCTAGGCTATTTTGAAAGGGCCCTGGAGGAGGAGCAGGCACACAAATAAACAAAAAAAGCGGTCTATTATATTATAATATACATATATATACCAAACTATTACTTATATATGAAGGGGGACCTACTGTGGGGTGGTGGTGAAGCTGCAGTGAGGTGGGGAGGGTGTGGGAATAATTGATATTGTGGAGATTCCCAAAATGGGCGATGTTTTTGGTGTTGTGGGGTAATCCCCACATTGTGGCTGAAAAATGCGAACATGTGATGTGTGGGAATAATGTGGGAGCACTGGAGGGACTGCTTTTTGTGATTCACCATTGGATATATTATTTTGGACAGTGGATAAGTAGACTGGACAATGTATCCCTATTTTAGGGCTATAGGCCAAAGGGATACATCCATCCCCCATCATCAGGTGAGGTCTCATACTTCTGTATAAGTGGTATTGTTACCAGGCATTCCTGAGGTCGAACCTTGTTCAAGCCAGCATGTTTTCTGTTGGTTCTCATCTGGGTTTGGCAGTGATCACCAGGTGAGGCACGGCAATCATCATGGGCAAAGAAAGGGTAACACCTTTCTGGCCTTTCTTTGACAGCTGTTTCAAGGCCAAATACTGAATTGGAGTGAGATCGGCTTCTGCTGAAGTTGGTTTCTTGGTATGTATGATGCGTCTCTGATCGTCTGCCATGCATTTTGATGAAGTTTGGTGTATATTAATTAACAGCAATCAGTATCTATCATTCTCTCAGCTCTTGCCAGCGCAGCTGTCATCTTGCCTTCTCGCTGGTAGGCTGGAAATGCTCTCCATCCAGCAGTAACACAAGAACATCGTGGGGCGCCATTTGGAGCTGCCCTGTGATGTTATGTGTACATATGTGTAGACTACATTCCACCCGAACATTCCAGCTATAGACCAGGGGAAAGTGTTTGTTTTCAATTGTCGCCAGTTTATCATGGTTGTGGTTCTGATCACTCTAGAACTTGCAACCACCTGGGCTACGCAACAGTTTGATAGTCCTCGTAGAGCTGCAAAGGACTTCAATGATGTCCTGTGGTGCATGATATCCCCAATCCTGGCACGACCACTACTTGAATACAGGAGAGAGCGCAACCTCATGCTTAGTAAAATTCTGGGATTAAATGAAAGAACTCTCCAACCTGCAGGTTGCAACTTTAGAGGTCGGTTGCAACCTCCAACCATTCGGTCAACGGTAAGTAACATAACCAATGCCTTCACAGGATGGACAATGATCGATGATCTTTGTATATCCCTCATGCAATGTTTCATTCCTGTCTGAATCAACACAGAAGATAGTTTATGCTGGTTTATTTTTGCCTTCTGGCAATCTGTTCGGGGAAGTATTAAGATCCTAGCGCTCCTCGGATTTGAATTTTGGTAGAGTGCATAAGCAATGGTCTGTCTCAAATTTCTGTTGAGCATGCGTTCATGATGCAAAGTTTTAATTTGGTTGCTCTGAAGCATCCGATGTTCCATATGATACAGCTTGGCAACCTTTGCATTGGTCAATGTGCCAATCTATGCTTTCATTGGTTGCTTTCCACGGACAACTTGTACACGCCTCAAAACACTTTCACAATGCAATGGGCATGCCTGGTATCTTATCTGATCCCCGATCTGTGTCAATATGAAATGATGTTCAATGCGTCAAAAGCGGCTATCCCGTGTGGGGATTCCGTGTTGAACATTGAACTCTTACCCATATGAGGTGGATTCATTGTTCAAGTTCAGCGAACATCCACAGGTTTTCGTTCGGGAAGGATGATACCTCTGGGTGTCACAGAAAAGACACTAAAAAGTGCTTATCAATGTCTATGACGCTGAACATGGTGAACTGCCTGACACTGCTGTCCTGCTTCTGAAGACACCACTTCAACAACACCTGAAGGGGTGTCATGTTGCTATGATCAGGCAAGTCGTCATCTTTAACACATACATGTGTCTCACGATTTTGTCATTAGCATTGGAGGTGTTATTGGTACGGGCTTATTCCTAGGCACTGCGACGGCATTGCTGGAGGGTGGACCTGTGGGACTTCTACTCAGGCATACATTCATGGGGACATTGTGCTACTGCGTGATGGTGAGCTTGTCTTTGGCGTGCCTCTGTGTTCTCAGTTTCCCGGTTACATAACAGATAACTGCCAGGGAAATGATTGCTCTTCTTCCCATTCCAGGCGGTCACATCAGACTTGCGGAAAGATTTGTTGATCCAGCCTTCTCCTTTACAATGGGTTGGAATTGCTGGTACTGTTGGACAGTAAGATGTCACATTGCTGTAAATGGCTCAAAAGTTCTTATTGCATTAATAAGTTTACGATACCTGGCAAGCACGACCATGCTCAGATTACACCTATTTTACACTTGATGAAGCTGAGTTATCAGCTGCCGCTACCCTCATCGACCATTGGAACCCTGGAGTTAACAATGGTTTGTGGATTACCATGTGTTTGGTGGTTGCTGTTGGAATCAATCTTTTCAGCATTGGTTTGTCCCTTGCTTCAGTGAATGTCAGTCATACATGTTGACATGATCTTCAGAGACATATGGAGAAATGGAGTTCGTTTTTGCATGAGCAGCCATTTTGCCTCACGCTTGAATAGACTTAGCCTCAATCATGTCCATCAAAGTTGTCATGATAACAGGGCTTCTCATCCTTGGCATTGTGCTTGACCTGGCAGGCAGCCCAAGTTATGACTGTATTGGGTTTCGATACTGGAAAGATCCCGGACCATTTGTACAGTTCGATGGGATAGCTGGAGCTAAAGGGTGGTTTCTAGGATTCATCCATGTACTCATCCAGGCTACCTTTTCTTTCATTGGAACCAAGGTTGTCACTGTATGCAGGCTCTCCCTATTATTATTGACATGAAAATTATCATGACTATGTTTTTAGATGGCAGCTGCAGAGATGAAGAACCCTCAATACACCATGCCACGGGCGATACAGATGGTATACATCTGAATTCCCATATTTTATGTCAGGGGTGTTTTTGTCATTGGGTTGCTCGTCCCTTCTAACAATCCTCTCTTGAGTCTTAACTCTTCCAATGCCTCATCATCTCCATTGGTGATCACTATCAATCAGGCTGGCATTAGATATCTACCCTTGGTCTGTCCTTCTATGCTTGTCATGGCTCCCTTCAATAAGGCCCAGTCCAGAATTTGAATGCAGTTATCCTAACTCTTGCTTGGTCTGCCTCTTCAAGCAACCTGTATTTATCATCAAGGGGATTATGTACGTGGAGAAATGTACGAATTTATTTTTGGATTCTCACTTTTAATCTACAGATGGCCTTGCTGCCACTGGGAATGCTCCCAAGTTTTTCATGCGCACGTCACGTTCAGGCCATCCATATGTGACCATCGTTTTTTGCTCCTTGTTTTCCCTTTCATCATACGTGGTTGTAAGCACCAGCTCCGGCATTGTTTTTACCTGGTTTGCGAACATGACTGCCACCACGGGGCTCTTAGCATGGTTCTGTATTGGGGTGACCCACGTCTGGTTTTGTCAGAGATTATTGGCGCAAGAGTATGACAGGAAACATTTACCATATGCATCGTGGTAGGTGATCACTTCGTCGCTGGTGACTCCCCTGGTAGTATGTGATGATTAGACTGCTCTTGATATCCTAGGATCTTTAACTACAATCTTAGTTTAGCAGACGGAAAGTCTTTTTGAAGGTGAATTGGTCTAATGTGATGTTCATGACGACATGTTTACCCGTCATGCTGCTTCCAGTGTTGTATATGTCTGTGAAATTTATGATGCGGGTGCCCCTGGTGAAACCGTGCAAGATGGGCTTCAATTCCAGGACAGAGGATATAGAGCCTGAGAGGTATGTGACATCCTCCATTGTTTTTCCCTGTGACTGGTGTTCACCTTTCTGGATCTAAAGAACCCTCGCTGAAAATTGGAGGGAGGCGGTCTGGATGAATTTGGTGTGTGTTATATTTCCCTTCTGAGCTGCTTGCTTATTGCCAGAAACACTGCAGACATGATGTAGTTTTCACGTGGTCATGCTGGGGTATAATGCGCAGCTAGCGCTACAGCAGTTGGGTCAATTGTTTGTTGTGCAGAGACACTCAGACAATATTATTTTACTTTCCTCATGTGCCACCGAGCAATTCTCCACTGTTCTAGGTACTCAGCAATCTCATTATAAATAGTGAAGAACAGTTGTTGAACTGAATGAGTCTCGTCCATGATACCTCTACACACAAATTCGCCTCCCAAGTATTGCTGAGCCTTCTACACATGCCAGACAAATCAACCATTATGCATATTGATTCAATAGATCAGGGTGCCCATCCACGTACTAGTCGAACCTTCTTTGGCAAAAAGAATGAGCATGGCTTGGACTTCTACAAGTAACGAGGCACAAGGCATGTAATGCAGATAAAGGTGCCCAATGGCGGCGTACACACCAGCTTAGAGCAGACCATGATTCATACACCACATGAACTAGATTCATAACCAGTCTGGACTATGCTTTTAAATTGAGATGTCAGGCTCGATTTGTCCATGGTAGTACACGCCAGGCTGGTCATGAGCCTCCACATGAACACTGTTAAGCTTTACCAGGATGTGGCCTGTTCCAGTGTTTGCATGTCAGACATACAATGTAGAGGCAACTTGTGAGCTCCAGGGACCAGGACACATCTTGTTCAAGTTCTGTGCTTCTTCCCGACGTTACATGTCCTCATCAAGATTGGTCTCTTGCACGCCTTTCCCTGGTAATGATTCTGCAATACACTAAGGACCTACAGAGTATGTATAAATCTTCATCGAGTCTGTCGAGCGTCACCTATCAATGTCACCAGCTCCTGAAAACCTTTGACAACAAGATCCACCTCACCACCATCTTTCTTGTTATGCATAATCTCTCTCACATCACAGATATCTTCAGCAGGTGATGGGATGTATATCATCTTGAAGCCGACAGCCAGGAGGTCAAACATGTGTACAACGACCATTGCTGTCTTGTGGAGAGGTAAATAAAAAAAAGGTGGTATGTTGTGGATTGGTAGGCCTGTATGTTGCTGCATGGGTATTAGAGTGGGAGAAAGACGTAAAAGTGATAGAGATGTACAGCTTGTAGGATCCGAACATTTCTGACGAGAAGATCTCACCCCAGGGAATACCTTGGTTCTTCTCCTGTGATGTGTATTAGGGAAAGGCCAGATACATACCGTGGCGAGTCAAAGGCCGAGGAGTAATCTGACATTCCCGTGTGGTTTGAGTTCACTTCTCGTCTGAGTAGAGCACGCAGAGGGCTTCAATTTTATGTTGGATGCCTGCGGGGATGCTGGTTTGCATAAGTGTCAGTGTTAGGATTTGGGTATGCGTTGTAATTGTGGGCGTGCATGCCCATCAACATCATTAAACACAAGGGAAAGTCACCCCAACCAGACAATGAGTAACAGCACCCACATGACCCTACACGTTGATACCTACATGTTTCTCTCCACCTGCACCTCCGCCACCAGCACCACGCGAAACAACGCTCGCACTCCGTGCCGCACTAGCAGACATAACTATGGCTCCCCTACAGGTAGTCTCAAACCCACATATGCGAATGCAAGTGGAAGTGAAGTGGCGGACGTAGGTTCAGCAATGGATGAGGTTGGCACCTAGTGTTCCATCAAACATTTCTTTGCAGCCTGGGGGTTGGGTTTTTTAGGGAGGCGGGAGGTGGAGGCAGAAGGGGAAGGGGAAGGGTGAAGAGGGTGAAGGGAAGGGGGGAGAGTGACATACATATGTAGTAAACACCTAAACACCTCCGAACTCGGGAAAGGCGCAAGAACCAAAAGACCGATGATCCTGCGGTGTAGTATATCAGTATGTGCTTTTGCCATCGTCATTCAAAAAACACTTACAGAATGCATAACATTCCTGAGCATGTGCAGAACTAAGAGGGGATGGTAGTCATGGATCTAGACAAGGTTGCCTGGCTGGGGGATGCTAGCGGTGCGGGTTGTGAATGCTCGGTTGACCTTTGTGGGTGTTGGTGTTGGTTGTGGGGGTTGGATGTGATGGTTGGATGTGATGATTAGATACATGGTAAGATGAATAGATACACAACAAGATCATCAGATCAACCGACAAAGTATAAAACGAATGGTTGTGTGCGATGGTGTCTTCCATCGAGATAGGCAATTGGATCAATTATTGCCAATTTCGGATTCAGGTAGGCTAACACTGCGTGTTGTCCAAAAATTCTGACGTCTGAGACTTGGCAGAGATTCTGGGGGGTCCCCAAGGTTTCAGCCACGTCACCACCACCAAGTATCAGCCAGCAGGTACTGAGTCATCAACTTGATACTCTAAGTTAATGCTTCGCACAATGATGGCGGATATTGTCGGGCCTCCTCGCCTTGATTTCCGCTCAGTATATGTGGCGTCGACTCAACCCTTCAACGCATACCCAGCTGCAGACCTATCACATTAGTGGTGTTTCCATACGAGCGAGCCATTGGTGTCCTTGGAAAGGCTAACCACAATGGACATGGAAGTGGCGAAGTCGAGGGGACATTCATGAGGGCTTGGTGGAAAAGCATTTTGATACAGGAGTTGGTGGGGCACAGTTTCTAGTAATTCATTGTGTCTTTACTGATTGTCCATTAGTTGATGCACCTACAGGCACGGCCTAATCCAACAGACGAGGACGAAGAAATTGTCCAGTTATTGTTAAAAGCAGTCAAAGGTGGTGCAGAACTCAATTGCCAGAGAGGAACACTCATGAACTACCTTGCCCTTCTATCTGCACTGGAAGACTCAGGTTCGTGAGTTTTTTTATCAATCACAGACATGAATTAAGTCAAGAGTTACTAGTCAAGATCATGCTCCCCAATCAATTTAAGATAATTGCCTTGCGACCTCTCAACATCTATCCTATTGTCCTACATTTTCTTCAACTGCAGTTCCCTCACCTAAATTTGATCTTGGATGCTGGAGAAGCATTGCATGGGATTCCATTTGAATCCCATGGTGTGAGATCATATGCTACAGTAAATATCGGGGCTGCAAAGTATGGATCCTCACTTCATCACCGCGGCAAGGGATTCTGCTATGGTTATGTTGATGGCAGACATGCAGCTCAAGTCGACTACATCCTGTCTGTCACTATCCCTCATCAAAATCCTCCTCTAATTGTCAATTTGGCCCTTATCCGACGGTTTCAAGAGCCTGCTTTCGACATTGAACATCCGTGGTCTTTGTCGGCAACTGATCTTGGAATCGCAACTTGGAAATACAATGAACTCGGCAACCTTGAAGCTTGTCGTCTCGAGGACTTTACAGGTCAGTTTGCATTCGCATGAATCTGTGTTCCTCATGCTGGTCATTTCTGGGTTACATTCTCCTTGGACACTGTGAGTGCACAAGTTGAATAACCTCTGTCAAATCAGCTGAACTTCAGATAGACCACTCAAGAACCTGATAGCAGTGACAACGAGCCTCATGAGTGAGCCTCATGAGAGTTGATCAATTACTGGATGCTGTTACAAAGAAGAATCTATGGTAGTATAATGATAACAAGCAATTCCAAGTCCAAAATATAGCAAACCTGATCTAGTCCATGAATGTGAGTAACCTAAACTGACTCAGATGATGAGCTTTCAGAGTATGATATGTCTGCATCATGATTGTCGGTCATAAGTGCCTCCTGCTGTTCGCAGTCCTCTCGCATCAGGCTCTTGAGCCATCATGTCGAGACTGCCCATCATGGAGTCTTGAGGCTGTTGTGTTGTGGCAAAGAGTCTGCTGGCCGAGGTTGACCTTGAATCCGTGGCACTCATTTCTTCATCCAGTTCTTCTTATCAGCCTCCCTCTCTGCAACAATCTTTTCAACTTCGTCCTTGATAAGCTGAGAAAGAGCATGATACTACATTGGCAGAGGTAAGAAAATAATCAAAGATACAATCAAAACATGACCTACATCCTTTGAACGCCATGCTGGAGGATGTGTCGTGAAGATGTCCTCCTTCTTTGGCTTCTTGTAAGCTTTGCGTCTCTTGTTAACGACAATGTTGACCTCATCACTTGAACTCTGGTGTGAAGTGTCGGAGGCACTATAATCTGTCGACTGCCATTTTGGTGCAAAAGCGAAGTCGTACGTCTGGTCCTTGATGTCTGGGATATTTCTGCAAGCCTCAATTGTGAGTTTGGATTTCTGTATCAATAGTTTGTTAGTGCAGGTATGTCAATACATTCATGCTCACATCAATTTGGCACTTCTCGCGATGAGCAATGGCAACATTCAGAGACTGAAGTCCAATTGGCCTGTTTCCCTCCTTATAGCCCTCCTTTAATGTCTTGAATACTTTACCAGCAACACTCCACAATGTCTTATCAGGTAAGCCTTTGACTGCATCCTGCGAGAGAGTTGGTTCATAGATGCTCGCATCTCGATGGAACCGCTCAAAGAATGATTTGTGCCACTTGGAATTATGGGTCCATGAGTTGGCCCATTTCGGTCAAAGAACAGAAGTCGCTGTCGTTGTTCCATCGACCTTGAGCAAATCAATTTCCGTCCAGTAGGTATCCTTCCCATCCATAGAGTCAGGAAGAGCTTCATTAAACTCGATGCCCATCATCTTAAACAGCACTTGACGGATGGCACTCTAGAAGCACAGTAAGATGGGTAGCAGTCAACAAGGATAAAATGACGTACATTCATTGCATTGTTCCGAACACCAGTGGCAACAAGTGCTGTGGGTTCACATATCTCAAGGGCCTCAATGTGCTTGATGAGGCTTTCGATCTCTCCCTCGAGCCACATTGTTGTTGCAGCATGGTGATCTGAGAGCCTGGCTTGCTCTTTGTGAAGTCGTAATATCTCTGACTGTGAGCTCTCAATATAATTGTGTTGGCGACTCGCTTGGAGCTGAGTCTTTGAATGAGCAGAGGCTCGTTCCTTCTGGCTTGGTCCCTTTGCTGATCCAAGCAGGGTACGTGACTCGAGCAAGTCATCGTCAGTGTCATCCTCGCAAACAGGGGGGATGCGTGAAACTTCAGTCATATGCTGCAAAGACATTGTAGGATTTGTGTTGTGGGGTGCTGCAAATCCAACAGGCTGCATCAGGTTGGTAGCACCATTCATTGGCTTCGACTTTGAAGCCTTTGAGGGCAGGCCCTTGTCTGTGAGGAAGGGACGCGCTGTCGATCTTCGTTGCCGGTCTGTTGAAACCTTCAACAAAAACAACAAAACCAGACAACGCTACTGGTCAGCGGTCCTTGTGCTTAGAAGCGCTGTGTTCAGTAGTTGTTCAAAATAGGGTGGGCTGACCCTGATAGTGCTCCAAACACTTCGAGTTGTTGAAGAGTTTGGGTGGGAGGTGGAAAGACGAAGCTGCACACAAAGCAGCTGACTGGAATAGATGCTGGACTGGAATAGACGTAGAAGCAGAGTGACAAGGTTCCAGATGAACAATGTCAAAGAAGAATGAGGACTGGAGACTGAAAAAATGCGAAGCCTATCTGAGGCTTCAGAGGGGAATGGACATGGAATGGTGAACTGGATAAGTTGATTGCTCTGTAGCTAAAGTACAGGGGTTTATATAGAGTATAGTACCTGCGTACGTCTGTGTATGCAAAGCAACGCTCCAGGCAATGAGTAGGGCAATGAAGAGGGCAATGAAGAGGGCAATGAAAGGGGGGAATGGAATGAATGTGCTGCGCTTCAGGGGTAATGACTGAGCAATTTCGAAAAAATAGAACAAATCCTATGCATAAGAATGGAGAATGAGTCATAGGGATAAAGAATGAGTCATAAAGACAAAGAATGAGTCAGAGAATGAAAAAGCGATGATAAAGCAGGGCTGTGACCATTACAAACCATGACTCATGACCTGAGTCATCATGACCAATTGCTATGCAAGCATGACAAAGTGCTGTGCGGTGATGATGCAAGAGCTGTGACGCAGCAATGACGCAGCATATGGGCAGTGGAGAATGGAATGGAGTGATGATGCTATGATGCCATGATGGTGTGATGATCCGAATGCTCTGCTGCAGAGATGTCATGTGGTTGTTGGTGCAGAATGTCGACATGCAGGGATCATGGGATATACACAGTCTGTAAGACGCTTCCCCAACATGATAAAGGGATTGGTCATCTGCATAGGGACTTGGTTGTTTGCAATCTCTGGTGAGTGTTAGGATGGAATGGCATGGTGTCCACAGTGATCATGAAGGTGAGGTGCGAGTGGATAATGGTTTGAATGGTTCGATGAATATAAACCGCTGAAGAGGATTGGAAATGGTAGGGTGATGAGGACAGGATGAATAAAGACGCGGTTTTCGACGTATTGGTGCAATTTGGCATGGTCTGGCTGATGCTGAGGTTGTCTGAGAGTGTAGTGGGTGAAGATGGGAGAGCGTTGGAAGCGTGTGAATGGGGGAAAGGTGAATAAACCTCGTTGAATGCAAAATGCCGTAAAAATGCGGGATGCCGTAATACTGTTGAAAATCGCTGAAAAATCGAAAAATTAAAGGAAAGGAAGGGAAACAAATGAAAAGGTGAGTAAGGAATGATATGGGAAATGAAGATATAAATAAAAAACCATGTTCTCGCTACCAAACATGTTTGGTGCGTGACAGCGCTGAGGGGACTGGTTTTGGTGCAGCAGTGCGGCCCGCCACTGCAACTGCTGGTGGATGGGATGATGGAGCAGAGTGAGGTGCCAAGGGTGCAGCTGGTTTCAAATACAAAGTTGGCTTAGACGAGAAAGTTTGATGCCCCAATGGGGGTGGCATCACGGAACTGGGACATGTGCTCGCTGTGGGATTTTGCGTCACTGGGGTTCTATACAATTTAATTAGTGAAATGCAATCAAAAATAGACTGAGGCATACCTGGAGTGTTGCATCTGCTTTAACCTTTGAAGGACTTGAGATTGCTTGCTGCAATTTCATGATCAGCAGTAGTACAGATAACATCAAACCCAAGCTTACTTCACTGACGGTTGATTTGTGCATGACTCGTCTAATCGTTTCAATTTTTGTGCCATTGCAGGTGATGGCGAACAAAACTGAGAGCGGCCATGGTCTTCAATATGGACGTGAGAAGAGCGATAAAGTGTGGTCGCCTCTGGGTATGTGCTCAGTGCCTCGATCTTTCACTTCTTTGAAGAGACATTGTCCTGAGAATCAGAGTGCAGGGAAGGGTCTATAAAATAGTCTGGCTCGGCATACTGATGTTGATAATCAAGTGACTGATTGGAAAGATGAGGGAGTTGCTCAGGCTCCAAATCAGAGCAAGGGGTAACAGGTGAAGTGAAGCTTGATGTGTCGGCTTCGTCTGAAGTACCGGTTGTCATATCAGACAGAAAGACATTGGGGCTCCACACTGTAAGGGCAGCATTCAAAAGGTCACCGAGACGCACTGATTATGGTTACAGTTAGTCCTCGATACAGCAAACAAACTAAAGCAACCTACTCATAGATGCGCTCTGCAGTGCTGTGAATGTATGCGCTTGCAGACCGTATAGAGTCAGAGGTTAATGGAGGACCCCACACTCACGGAGTTTGAAATTACCTTTGCTCTCGACTTCCATGACAACATCCACATTTTGGCAGATCCCACTTCCTAGAACGACGATTCCCTCTACTGGAGTCGTCTGTGATCAAGGTTGGGCTCTAATGTATGCGTATCTTGTCTGCATTTTTCCAACAAAACATTGCATGTAGGTTACTGGCAAAGGGTGAGCCTCCCGCTTTTCTATACTGGACCTGGCTGAGTGAAGTAGGCAATAGCAAGCCATCTAGAATCAACCACCAAGGCATATGTTAGTTTCGCATTTGCGGGCTTTGAAACATGCTGACAAATTGACAGATGCTTGGTGGTATTTCTTGGTTCGCTGTTCCATGGGCATTTGCATCTTGTCTCGGTCTGAGTGCTCGTGCTCTTCTGACCAATGCAAGTCCAGTTCCAGTATACCCCATGGATGATAGCTCACCAATATTTGTAGCCGAACTTTCCCATCTATCCTTCTCCGCTTTCTTCAAGTCAGATTAGCACAGGTCTTGCAGCTCCTGCTGCAGCTGCTGTGCTCCTGCGATCACCGTGCTTCTCGTAGTATTGTACATATAGACCATGATGGGAAGATGCAATATTCTGACAGGATATCAGTATGGCCGTGACTTCAGCTGCAAGTGCTGAGCTCATCGGCATATCCAGTCTATTGTGAGTTGTTGGGTCATTCTTCCACCAAGGCAATCACCTGATCATACATGATCAGTTTGTATGAGTAGGTGACATGTGTCGTTGACATTGTTGCTGGGAATGACCTCATACATCAGCATCTACCAGACCTATTTCCGCCCCAATGCAACTGGCGACGTGATAGTGAGGGTCTCTCACTACTTCATATGTTTCTGGGCTGTCTGGATGGGCTGTTGAGCGACCATTGTAAGTGTCATTCACCCCACTGTTTCCAGCATAGGCTCAAACTCAACAGCTGAATGCTGGTGACATCGACCTTGGATGGGTGAGTGAGATTGCTCTCAATGCTGATGGCCTCGACTGATGACATGACGACAAAAGCGGCCGTATGCCTCCAAGTGCTTTCTCACGCTGCTGGAGAATACATGTGTGCAATAGGAAAGGCTGTCGAGGCGAGAGTCACGATTCGGAGCTGGGGGTACGGGTATGGGTTGATGTCTGCGCACCGTGGGTTTACCCCCGCTATATAGTCACGCATCCTGTATCTAGCACTGAGCAGTGGGCGCGAGTACAAATACCATTGATTCATCCAGTATTTTAATGCCCTGGCTGGCTGGCTGAAGCTGAATCCGAGCGGCTGTGCATGCAGGATCGAGGTGCTGTATGATTAATCAATATATATATACATCAGGAAAAGTGCACTCTGCTTAATCAGCTTAATCAACTTTGCTCAAAACTGTTTGCACTCTCACACATCATTCACTTGGCATATCTCATGTTTTTTTGGTGTGAACTATAACAAAACATGCATGTTAATATAACTCGACAATTTTTTTCTGAATATGTTAAAGTTTGAATTTTGGCAAAGTAGATCCCTTTTCACAAAGTTGCTAAAGTGCGAGTTAAGTCTGTTTAAGGTAAGCTTAAGTACAGATGTTTCGGAAAGTCTTGACTCACGTGTTTGTAATGGCTCAAAAATAGTAGAAATGTTGAAAAATCATTTAAATCAGTTTCAAGTTTTGTACGCCTCTGAATGGCTTCAAACACACCATCTGGCACATATTTCTTACCCAGACTCCCCATCGTCTACCGGAGGATCAGTCCTGATCAAGGAGAATGAGCTCTGTACTTGCATTTGGAGGATGGATGGTTTACTTGAACGGGGCAGTGACTCAAATTATATTCTGTCGCTCACACCTTCTCCACTGTGAAAGAGGTGGCTTCGACGGCTCTCTGACACGGCCAATTCCCTGAGCAGGACCTTCATGAAGTTTGCTTCAGGCGACGACGCGCAACGGCAACCCTTTACCCTGCCGTCCTTCTTCCTCTCCTTCACGCAGCGTGCAGAATGTCTGTGTTCATCCGTGCACTTTCTCCTTAGGACTCCTGGTTCTCCTTCCTGGTTTCTCTCTCACACCCACCCACCCGAACCGCTGGGATTTTTGGGATTTCTCTGCTGTTTTGCCTGTCGAGCCGTTTGGAGTGGTCTTCATGTCCTCCTCACGGTTCACTCTCAGATCTTTAGTTTCGGACTGATAGTACTGATTTCCTTTGTAGCTTACACTGCTGTACTCTAATCTGTCCCGTAGTCTGTCCGCACCCAAAACACGCAGGCGCGACTTGCACATTCTCCCTCGCATGCAGGATCTCTCCCCACTCCTAATACCAGGGACTCGTTAGCACGAGAATATGAATATTCATGAATGTCAGATAATATTATCAGAGTGTAACGAACAGTAAACGTACAAAGGAACAGTGTCGTTAATTAATCGATTATCACTTGCATTGCAAGTGGATCTCAAGTTCGTTCCTGAGAAGACCTAGACCTACCTCGATGAAAGGGTTCGCTCAGCGCTGCTCCGTTGGCGGCATCGAAGGATCCAAAATGCGTATACGAGTGAGTAGATTTGCTAGAATTTGCCTCCCACCACTCTATACGCTCTATACTTTGGGCAATACCCCAAGAACAGCAGCATGTGCTCGATCCCCATCCTTCCTCCAAGTGCAGGTACAGAGCTCGTTCTTTTTGGTAAGGACTGATCCTGTGGTAGACCATGGGGAGTCTGAGTGAGAAATATGCGCCAGATGATGTGTTTGAAGCCGTTCAGAGGCGTACAAAACTTGAAACTGATTTAGATGATTTTTTAACATTTCTATTATTTTTGAACAATTACGAACACGTGAGTCAAGACTTTCCGAAACGTCTGTAACATGCGCATTTCCTGATGTATATTAATATACAATATACAAATATTAAACCTCGCGAGGTCGCCCTATCGAGGATAGACCATGGTTTCAGCTGGTATTGACGAGAGGGCGAAACCTTGACTCCCACATGGAGGGAATGCGACAAAACCGCCATGTCGACGTTGGTATCCAACGAAGGCGCTGACGTGGCTGAGACCTAACCCTAGGGTCAGGTTCTGCCCTCGTTTCAGACGGCTGAAATTTTTGATAACACGCAGTGTAAGGTAGGCCCGTTCTACTGAGCAAACTCGACGTTCAGAGTGTCCTTATCCTCTTGAAAGATGCGGGGTCGCGAACGGAAGGGATGGCATAGAGAATATTTTATGGCTTAATCCGGCCAAAGATTCAAAACGAACTCAAAACGAACTTATGTAAACTTGACATGAAATAATAACCTCAGCATCGGAGCTCCATGCTTGACTCGGACATGATCGATCTGATCCCTGCAAGTCAACGTCCTCAGCAATACAAGTCCAAGTCACATACTTACACAATCAATCAGTCTGATTGACTTCTTGTCAGTTCTGTGCCTTCTCGCGCAACATACTGTCTGACAGCAGTAGGGTGGGGTTGTGGCCTGAGGGCAGTGACATCCAGGCAGTGCCTCGCAATATGCGAAGGCGTGGATTGCTATAAATGAGGCTATGGGTGGCTCGATATATATCCTGCCAGTCGCTTTGTCCTGTTGACTCATCGGCACAGCACGGTGTGGATGTCATGTGCATGCTGTGGTTCCCACTTTTATAATAGCATCAGGACTTTACAGGTATTGTGGTGTCTCGTGACCTATAGCACACATCTTATTCTCAAGTGTTAATTTGGATCCATCCATCCGCCATATGTCAAGCTTCGTCCCTGGTCATTTCGATGATTACCCTCTACCCATGGGAGAGGAGCCGAGCCACCCAGAACGACATCAGGACCCAGGACAAACAAACCTTGTTATCAGTGAAATGCTACAAGTCGCTGTGTATAGTATGTGTCATCTATCATCATTCAGCACGTACCAATGATTTCCCAAAGCAATTCTGGCAACACTTTATTTCGCCATTACTCTGTTGTTTCGTTTCGTGACAGACTCCGTGCCGTACCAACTCGATGATACCCTCCCAGCCTTGGGTGAGGAGCCAAGCTACCAAGAACATACCCAGGATTCGGGAAAGGTACACCTCAGTGGAGTGCAACAAGTCGTCATTACTGGTATGTGACATATATCTCCATTCAGCTCGTATTACGATTTCCCCAAAGCCATCCGTGCAACTGATCTCACTCTTGGTCTCCGACGGATCCCCGCTGGTTTCCACGTGGTTGTAGAGGCTGATGGTGCTGAATGTCAGACGAGCAACAAACCTGTACACGTCGACCAGGCTTTCGTTGAATGGAACGAGTGCACACTTTTGTAAGTTGTCCTAAGCTCCGTCCTTCCTGCAGGTGTTGAAAAAGACTCTAGGTCATGCGAACCATCTTCTAAAGTTCGGGTCAGTGTGTACGCCTCATTTGAATTGGGTCCTATGCTCTGTCATGGAGAACTCCTCCGCACGTTCGAGATCTCCGTCGGGGAACTACTGGATCACAGTGAAAAATCACATCGTTAGTAATGTCTATTTCAAATCATTCCTGACGGATGCTAATGAGCATCCCAGCCATCATCTTTCAGCCTAAGCAGCAGGAAGTCGCATCTCCGTGCACTTCACTGTTCATGACAGTGGAACAGCGACTTTCTGGTGAAAACGATGTCACAATGCTTTCCCCCCTTACTACCGTGAGTGATCAATACAATTTGATATTCTGATACTGAGAGCTTGTGATGCATAGCTTACGTCCAGCGATGTGGATGCCATGATACTCAGGACGGACCTCGGCCATGGTCTTCTCGCACGATACCGCAGGACGCAGGACAGTCGGGATCTCGACCGATCTATAAATCTCTTTGAACGCGCTTTTGATCTCTGCCCCATCGATCATCTCTGCCGCCCTGCAGCACTATTTAACCTCGCTACCGCGAAGTTTGTTAGTTGCCAAGTTAACAGAGCATACCTCGATCTCGACGTCCCTATCACTCTTTTTGAAGACGCCCTTGATTTGCGTCCCACTGGTCATCCGGACCGAACCATCACCCAGCTCCACCTTGCCATTTCTCTGCTCTCTCGCTTCTCAAATTGTGGATGTCAAACGGATGCTGATGCAGCTAAGGAGTTACTGAGCAAAGTCCTTGATGTTTGCCACGTCAATAGCCACATTCACAGAGCAGCTTTGCTTGTGATCGAAACATCCTCTCTGCATACGGCTGCAAGCACCAATGCAAAGAATATTGGGCAGGAGCGGCCCACTGCATCCATGCTTCCCTTATCGCCGAATCAACTTGGTGATCGAGTAGAGTGGTGTTTGGAGAATGATGATCCCCATGCCTTGGATGAAGGGATATCCCTTCATTATGATGCACTGGGATACTACAGCACCATGGATGCCTGCCGAGGGCAATTGCTATGTAATCTGAGTGTAATGCTGGGCTCTCGCTTCGAACGTCGAGGCAATGACGAAGACTTGGATCATGCTGTCGCACTTCAGAGGGAAGCGCTGGCTTTGTGGCCGGTTGGTCACACAGATCGGTCCACGTCATTAAATAACCTTGCAAATCATCTCTCCACCCGCTTTGACCACCGAGGCAATGACGAAGACTTGGATGAGGCTATCGCACTTCAGAGGGAAAATCTGGCTTTGTGCCCGGTCGGTCACACAGATCGGTCCATGTCATTAAATAACCTTGCAGCTCAACTCTCCAAATGCTTTGACCACCGAGGCAACAGCGGAGACTTGGATGAAGGTATCGCACTTCACAGGGAAGCGCTGGATTTGTGCCCAGTCGGTCACACAGATCGGTCCATGTCATTAGGTAACCTTGCAAATAAACTCTCCACCCGTTTGGATCACCGAGGCAATGACGAAGATTTGGATGAGGCTATCGCACTTCAGAGGGAAGCGCTGGGTTTGCGCCCGGTCGGTCACACAGATCGGTCCACGTCATTACATAACCTTGCGACTCAACTCTCCGCCCGATTTCACCGCCGGGGCAATGACGAAGACTTGGATGAGGGTATTGCACTTCAGAGGGAAGCGCTGGGTTTGCTCCCGGTCGGTCACATACATCGGTCCACGTCATTAGGGAACCTTGCGACTCAACTCTCCATCTGCTTTGACCACCGAGGAAACGACAGAGACTTGGATGAGGCTATCGCATTTCACAGGGAAGCGCTGGCTTTGTGCCCGGTCGGTCACACAGATCGGTCCATGTCATTAAATAATCTTGCGACTGAACTCTCCACCCGTTTTAACTACCGAGGATACGACGGAGACTTGGATGAGGGTATCACACTTCACAGGGAAGCGCTTGCTTTGTGCCCAGTCGGTCACACAGATCGGTCCACGTCATTAAATAACCTTGCGACTCAACTCTCCACCCGTTTTGACCACCGAGGCAACAGCGGAGACTTGGATGAGGGTATCGCACTTCACAGGGAAGCGCTTGCTTTGTGCCCAGTCGGCCACACAGATCGGTCCACGTCATTAAATAACCTTGCGACTGAACTCTCCACCCGTTTTCACCACCGAGGAAACGATGAAGACTTGGATGAGGCCATCGCACTTCACAGGCAAGCGCTGGGTTTACGCCCGGTCGGTCACACAGATCGGCCCACATCATTAAATAATCTTGTGACTCAACTCTCCGTTCGCTTTCACCACCGAGGCAACGACGGAAACTTGGATGAGGGTATTGCACTTCAGAGGGAAGCGCTGGCTTTGTGCCCGGTCGGTCATACACATCGGTCCGCATCATTAAATAACCTTGCGAAACAACTCTCCACCCGCTTTAACCAACGAGGAAACGATGGAGACTTGGATGAGGCCATCGCACTTCACGGGGAAGCGCTGGCTCTGTGCCCGGTCGGTCACACAGATCGGTCCATGTCATTAAATGATCTCGCGAATCGACTCTGCACCCGCTTTGACCACAGAGGCAACGACGGGGACTTGGATGAGGGTATCGCACTTCAGAGGGAAGCACTGGCTTTACTCGCGGTCGGCCACACAGATCGGTCCACGTTATTAAATAACCTCGCGCGTCAACTCTCCACCCGCTTTGACCACCGAGGCAATGAAGAAGACCTCGAGGAGTCGCGAGAGAATTTACGTTGTGCATTGACTCTCTTGACGCAAGCTGATCCTCGTCAATTACATATCCATGTTTCGCTTGCTACCGTCTATCTATCACTCCATCATTCAGGGCTGGACGGCACCAGCCTTGGCGAAGATACTGATAATTTGAATGCTGTCATGCATCATTTCAAGGCAGCAGCAAATATTGTCTCTGGAAGTTTGCTATCGCGCCTGCGAGCAAGTCTGCGCTGGGTTCGCTATGCTAGCCAATATTCACATGGTACTGAACTCGAGGCTTACGCGACGTCTATCCAACTTCTGGACACTTACATGTCCGCGACCGCTTCGGTATCGTCTCGTCATAGTGCTATGAAACACTTCCCACGTACACTTGCCGTGGATGCTGCATCGTGTGCTCTCCATAGTGGTGGCGTGCGTCACG
Source organism: Suillus lakei (assembly GCA_016628065.1). Lineage (NCBI taxonomy): Eukaryota > Fungi > Basidiomycota > Agaricomycetes > Boletales > Suillaceae > Suillus > Suillus lakei. The sequence goes on from JABBWA010000033.1 coordinate 188,667, forward strand.
CTGTTGAGTTGTTAGAACAAGGCAGGACTCTCATCTGGACCCAGATGGCACGACTCCGCACGCCTCTTGACAGCCTCCAGACACGTGGTGAGCATGCAGTGACCCTGATGAAGAGATTCAGAGACCTCAGCTCCCGTCTTGAGAAACCTCCTGTGAACCATGCAGACGGGACCCCAAGAGTCGATGTAGAAGCAGAAGAAGCGCGGTACAGACGTCTAGTGGAGGACTGGAATAGAGCTGTAGAAGAGATCCGGAAGATTGAGGGCTTCTCTCGCTTCCTACTTCCCCCCTTGTTCTCCGATCTCCAAGATGCAGCTCGTGATGGGCCTATCATCGTGTTCATTGCAAGCGGGTCGTCTTGCAATGCCATTATTATCCCACACACGCAACCTCCAACCAGCATCCAGCTCACAACCAGTTTGGAGAAACTCCAGACGTTAGTGGCCAAATTCCAACGCGCAAGTGAAGCAGTGCTGAAAAAAGCCTTGACGGAGTTGTGGGACGACGTCGTCCGCCCGGTGGTCGAAAATCTGGGCGGATTTGCACAACGAGGTTCCCGAATATGGTGGTGCCCAACGTCTCTCTTCAATTTCTTGCCGTTGCACGCTGCTGGCGAGTACTACAGGAAACATGGACAGTTCCTTTCACGGCTCTACGTCTCTTCATACACACCATCGCTTACGGCGCTGCTAAAGGCTCGCAAATTTCATGACAGGTCCCTACCAGTGCCCTTCGCCGCCATAGGTCAGAATCACCCAGACGGTGCTTCGTTCACTTTGGATGGTGTGGAGCCTGAGCTGGAATTGGTGCGGAGTCTTTTGCCCCACCCCCCTGATCCCCCAAGTCTCCCAACTGTTGCCTTCACCAAGATAACAAGTGTAGATGCAACGAAATCGAGAGCATTGCGCGCCTTACAAGATAATACCTGGCTCCATTTCGCGTGTCACGGGACACAGAACTATGAAGAACCCTTCAAGTCGGCCTTTCTCATGCGCGACCAACCGCTTTCACTCAACGATATCACACAAATGGATCTGTCTCATCACTCATTCGCATTTCTTTCTGCCTGTGACACCGCAGTTGGTGACCAAAGTACGCCCGACGAAGTGATCCACCTGGCGGCTGGCTTGCAATTTGTTGGGATAAAAAGTGTTGTTGGGACATTATGGCAGGTCAACGACAGTACTGTGCAGCGCTTAGTCGAGGCGTTCTACAAAAACTTGTGCGGGGATGGCACAATGAATTCCAAACGAGCTGCGCGAGCGCTGCACCGAGCAGTCCAGTCGTTGACTTCGGACAAGGACATACCGTTGGAACAGCGCATAGTGTTCATTCACATTGGCATATGATCCACTGAGTACGTCCTCCCACCTTGTTGATTAAAGCTCTCTGACGACTTTGCATGTAGCATCCAGCCGTGGTTACGTGCAGCCTGTTGGCAAGAAGATGTATTTCGATCTTTTAGACTTTGGGACTATATACTTCTCCGATATGTACATCTGCCTAAGGTGCGCTGGCACTTTGTAGTCAAGAATGAAGTTCAAAGTTGTACGACACTGATCTGGCACAACGCCCCATTGCGGCTGAACGCAGTTGCGATGGACATGATAGCCATGTGTGAATTGCGTGAGAGGGTCCTTGAATGTACTCCCAGCCACCGAATTCCAGTGCTCAAGAAGAGCTTGGCCCTAGCAGGATCGACATACCATAGACGAACGAAGGCCAAGACGCACTCGTTCTCACTATTCAAAATAGACACTAAAAATCTTGTGTACAGCAAATCAGATTGAGCGAATGCAAAGCGTCGAGTCAAGTCATGAATTATACAGGGAGTAGTGGTGTGGTAAAACGTGCGTACTGTGTGTCAGAAGAAAAACAGATGAATAACCTATGCATCGTACGACCAACTGCCTTCCTGCAATATCGTTCCACCAATAAAACAACTGAATGATCTACACGTCGTACAAGTGTTGTGCGACGATGTGCGAATCCCCAAGTTAGGGTTCATGGGCTCTGTTTAGAGGAAGCGGGTGAAGCAGCAAACAGAGTAAGCGATACAGCAATGTTCTTGATAGAAGAAGTAGATCCAGAGCTTGTGCCGAGTTTCCACTCCCACTTGAGCTCGCGCACATACTAGTAGGTAGGGGCCCAATACCAATATCGAAGATGCAGCCAGCGCTCATCTGAGAAGTGGTATTCGCGTTACCGATCATTGTGTCATTGAGGGTGCCAAAGTTCATATCCACGGTACTGCCGAAAGAGATATGAACTGTGTATTAGTGTCGCAAGCTAAAAACAAATGAGTTTTCTGATTATTCTGCGGTGCGTGCAGATACTAACGGAATGCATATAAGCCTTGCCAGTCTCCGGTGAGCTCTGTGAAGTCAGGCACTTGGGCCCAAATACTTGCGGCAATGGGTGTGGGTGCCCTGATGAGGGTAGTGCCTGTATCGATGGCAGCAAGACCGCTAGGTGGGTAAATGATGATCGTCTTGCCTTGTACAGTAACTGCTGCAAATTTACGACCGTTCAGTATGCTGATAGCATGATAGAATGACGGCGCTTACAACTAACAGCGAGCAACCAATGCGATGGCGGACCAGCGAGGTTCAGGTACTCAATAGAACCCTTGTACAAATTCGAGTTTGTTCCCCCGAGAGTGAGTACTCCGCCGAGAGCAGCACTAATCTGACTGGCTTGGTTGACGTAGTGTTTAAGATAGAAAGAGAACGGGTATCGTCTGAGAGTGCGTTGGCATAGAGGGGTAGTCTCTGGAGGGCAGATATCAAGGCAAACCCAAGATCCATAATACCTGAGATCAGAGCCCATCATCGATCAAGCCAATTGGTTGATGGTGCCTTATGCTGGATTAAATTAACTTTGGACTTTTCTTTGCGAGGTGGTGGTGGGTGAAAAACTGTAGTCTCAGAGTATCTCATGGCCCTCGTGCCCTCGATATTGTGACTGCGCCGACGTGATGGGGGGTGTTGGGGAGGACGCTCACGGTGCGTGCGATGCTGCCCTGGGTGAAGACGTCGTAGATCAGGACTATGGGTACTGTAGTGGGTCCAGAGCCGTTGGTGTCGCTGCGTACGCTCGTCCAGAGGAGGCCCCCGAGTAACTTTACGAATTCTTGCTTTTCTGCGATGCGATACACACGTAGGGCTGTATATGTGAGACTGGGGACTTCGGAGCCGGATGTGGCTGTCAGTCCGAATACGAGCACTTTCCCGGTTTCATCTACGCTGACCATTGCATTCTGGTGTCGGAAGATGTGCGTCACAAGACCTGCATGCGCACCGAACTTGGTCCCCGTCACTTCTCCAGAATCAACATCCAGCTCGACCAAATGCCCTTTTTTAGTCCCGGCCCAAACTACACCACCTGCACTCCCAACCCGGAACTCGAATGCAGTCACCTTTGCATCGTGCACTCCCATTTCCTTTGTATCTCCCACCCATATCTCAACATAGCAAATGGTGGTGAATAGCGACGAGCACGTGAGTACCAGATACCACGACTTGCGCTGCATATGCAGGAACGTGCATCTTTGGGGTGCACAATGTAGGTGGACGACGAGATGCACGACTCGCGTCTGGAAGAAGCATGTGTGGGTCATCGCCTCCCTCTTCTGCACCGGATTCTTCGTCTGATGATGGGGTGTGTGCGTCGTGCGGGAGGGAGTTTGTCGCCTAGTGCGATCGTACGTGTTGGTGGGGGTGGGAGTTTGCTGCTTCTGAGGGGTGTGCGGTCGGGGATGAAGTCTGTGGGTGAGGGTGTGCCTATTTTCATGCTGTGGCGTGCGGGGAGGGACAGAGGGGGTAACATGACGTCTGGGATGTCTTTTGGACGACGTGAGGGGAGGGGAGGAGTACTGATGGGTGTGGGGGTTGAACTGGTTGGGGAGTTGCAGCCGTTTTCGTTACCGGTCCGTGGAGGGGGAGGAGTGGGAACTGTCAGATTTGGCCGTGAAGAGGCCTTGTGTGAGGATGAGATGCTTCCTACACTGTCGCTTGAACTGATGCTGGAGTAGCTGCAGGAATGACTTCCACGAAGGGAGCAAGAATGTCGCCCACACAGCAACCACACAGCCTGTTAAGTTTGGAACAGAAGCCTCGAAGCTTTGGCAGTACTTCAGTTGGCCAAACGTACATATACAAACAAACTCTAAGTTAAGCATCAAGCTACGCACATCAGCTAACTAGACACTTTTTGCGTCACAGCATGTGTCTAACCAGACTTATTTAAGCTTCAATCTGACAGTATAGCCTGTCGCGCAACATACTGTCTGACAGCCACAGTAGGGTGGGGTTGAGGTCTGAGGGCGGTGATGTTCAGGCAGTGCCTCGCAATAGAAGGTGTGGAATGCCCTGATTTCTTGAGCCTCGCAGCCTCCTCGTTTCAGCTGTTTCCACCAATGCCGCACCCCACAACGTGCCCCTGCCGTGCAGATCTGATGGGCCCACTGTAAATGAGGCTATGGGTGGCTCGATATCCTGCAAGTCGCTTTGTCCTGCTGACTGATCGGTGCAGCAGTGTGGATGCCATGTGCATGTTGCGGTTCTCTCCTTTATAATAGCGACACTGCACTGTTTCGCGACCTCCAGCACACATTACTCTAAAGTGTTCGTACCCACCCCTCAGCCACATGACAAGCTTCGTCCCTGGTCATTTTGATGACTACCCTCCACCCATTGGAGAGGAGCCGAGCCACCCAGAACGACACCAGGACCCAGGCCAGACAAACCTCGTTATCAGTGAAATGTCACAAGTTGCCGTGAATAGTATGTGTCGTCTATCTTCATTCAGCACGTACCAATGATTTCCCAAAGTAATTCTGGCGACACTTTATTTTGTCATTACTCTGCTGTTTCGTTTCGTGACAGACTCCATGCCGGACCTTTTCATTGATTACCCTCCACCCTTGGGTGAGGAGCCAAGCTACCAAGAACACATCCAGGACCCAGGAGAGACGCGCCTCAGCGGAGTGCAACAAGTCATCATTACTGGTATGTGATATCTATCTCCGTTTAGCACATATTGACGACTTCCCCTCAGCTATTCGCGCAACTGATCTCACTCTTGGTTTACGACGGATCCCCGCTGGCTTCCATGTGGTAGTGAAGTCTGACGGGGCTGAATGCCACACAAGCAACAAACCTGTATACGTAGACCAGGCTGTCGTCGAATGGAACGAGCGCATACTTCTGTAAGTCGTCCTAAACTCCGTCTTTTCCTGCAGGTGTTGAGAAATAGTCTAGGCCATGCGAGCCATCTTCTAAAGTTCGGGTCAGTGCGTACGCCTCATTTGAATTAGGACCCATGCTTTGTCATGGAGAACTCCTCCGCACGTTCGAGATCTCCGTCGGAGAATTGCTGGATCGCAGTGAAAAATCACTTCGTCAGTAATGTCTGTTTCAAATCACACCCGATGGATGCTAATGAGAATCCCAGCCATCATCTTTCAGCCCAAGCAGCAGGAAGTCGCATCTCCGTGCACTTCACTGTTCATGACAGTGGAACAGCGACTGTCTGATGAAAACGATGCCACAATGCTTTGCCCCCTTACTACCGTGAGTGATCAATACAATATGATATTCTGATACTGAGAGCTTGTGATGAGTAGCTCACGTCCAGCGATGTGGATGCTTTAATACTCAGGACGGAGGCCGGTCATGGTCTTCTCGCACGATACCGCAGGACGCAGAACAGTCAGAATCTCGACCAATCCATAAATCACTTTGAACGCGCTTCTGATCTCTGCCCCATCGATGATCCCCGTCGCCCTGCAGCACTATTCAACCTAGCTACCGCGAAGTTTATTAGTTGCCAAGCTAATAGAACATACCTCGACCTCGAGGTTCCTATCACTCTTTTCGAAGACGCCCTTGATTTGCGTCCCACTGGTCATCCGGACCGAACCATCACCCAGCTCCACCTCGCCATTTCTCTGCTCTCTCGCTTCTCGAATCGTGGATCTCAAACGGATGCTGATGCGGCTGAAGAGTTACTGAGTAAAGTCCTGGATGTTTGCCACGCCAGTAGCCACATTCACAGAGCGGCTTTGCTTGCTATCGAAACATCCGCTCTGCATCCGGCTGGAAGCATCGACGTAAATGATTTTGGGATGGAGCAGCCCGCGGCATCCATGCTTCCACTGTCGCCGAATCAACTTGCTGATCAGGCAAGGTGGTGTTTGGATAGAGATGATCCCCATGCCTTGGACGAAGTGATATCCCTCCATTATGATGCACTGGGATACTACAACACTATGCATGCATGCCGAGGGCAATTGCTATGTAATCTGAGTGTAATGCTGGCCACTCGTTTCGAACGTCGAGGCAATGACGAAGACTTGGACAAGGCTATTACACTTCAGAGGGAAGCGCTAGCATTGTGCCCTGTCGGTCACATAGATCGATCCGAGTCATTAAATAACCTTGGGAATCAACTCTCTAAATGCTTTAACCACCGAGGCAACGACAGAGACTTGGATGAAGCTATCGCACTCCACAGGGAAGCGCTAGCTTTACGCCCAGTCGGTCACACACATCGGTCCAGGTCATTAGGCAACCTTGCGAATCAACTCTTCACCCGCTTCAACCACCGAGGCAACCACAGAGACTTGGATAAGGCTATCGCACTTCAGAGGGAAGCGCTGGCTTCGCTCCCGGTCGATCACACAGATCGGTCCGGGTCATTAAATAACCTTGCGACTCATCTCTCCACCCGCTTTGATCAGCGAGGCAGTGACGGAGAGTTGGATGAGGCTATCACACTTCAGAGGGAAGCGCTGGCTTTGCGCCCGGTCGGTCACGCTGATCGGTCCACGTCATTGAATAACCTTGGGAATCAACTCTCTCAGTGCTTTAACCACCGAGGCAATGACAGAGACTTGGATGAGGCTATCGCACTTCACAGGGAAGCGCTGGCTTTGCGCCCGGTCGGTCACACATATCGATCCGTGTCATTAAATGATCTTGCGAATCGACTCTCCACCCGCTTTGACCACCGAGGCAACGACGGAGACTTGGATGAGGTTATCGTACTTCACAGGGAAGCGCTGGCTTTGCGCCCGGTCGGTCACACACATCGGTCCATGTCATTACATAACCTTGCGAATCAAATCTCCATCCGCTTCGACCACCGAGGAAACGATGGAGACTTGGATGAGGCTACCACACTTCACAGGGAAGCATTGGCTTTGCGCCCTGTCTGTCACACAGATCGGTCTAATTCATTGGGTAACCTTGCGAATCAACTCTCCAAATGCTTTAATCACCGAGGCAATGATGGAGACTTGGATGAGGCTATCGCACTTCAGAGGGAAGCGCTGGCTTTGTTCCCGGTCGGTCACACAAATCGGTCCACATCATTAAATAACCTTGCGACTCAACTCTCCGCCCGCTTTGACCACCAACGCAACGACGGAAACTTGGATGAGGCTATCGCACTTCAGAGGGAAGCGTTGGCTTTGCTTCCAGTCAGTCACATAGATCGGTCCATGTCATTAAATAGCCTTGCGAATCAAATCTCCATCCGCTTCGCCCACCGAGGAAACGACGGAGATTTGGATGAGGCTATCGCACTTCACAGGGAAGCGCTGGCTTTGCGCCCGGTCGGCCACACACATCGGTCCATGTCATTAAATAACATTGCAACTCAACTTTCGGCCCGCTTTGACCACCGAGGCAACGACGGAGACTTGGATGAGGCTATCGCACTGCACAGGGAAGCGCTGGCTTTGTGCCCGGTCGGTCACACACTTCGGTCGACGTCATTGAATAACCTTGCGAATCAACTCACCGCCCGCTTTGGCCACCGACGCAATGGAGAAGACCTCGACGAGTCGCGAGAGAACCTATGCTGCGCATTGACTCTCTTGATGCAACCTGATCCTCGTCGATTAAAGGTCCATCTTTCGCTCGCTACTGTCTATCTATCATTCCATCATTCAGGCCTGGACGGCACCAGCCCGGGCGAAGATACTGATAGTGTGGATTCTGCCATGCATCATCTCAAGGCAGCAGTAAATGTTGTCTCTGGAAGTTTGCTATCTCGCCTCCAAGCAAGTCTACGCTGGGTTTACCATGCTAGCCAATATTCACATGGTACTGAACTCGAGGCTTACGCGACGTCCATGCAACTTCTGGACACTTGCATGTCTGCGACAGCTTCGATATCGTCTCGCCATAGTGCCATGAAGGACTTTCCACGTACACTTGCCGTGGATGCTGCCTCATGTGCTCTTCATAGTGGTGACGTGTGCCGCGCTGTTGAGTTGTTGGAACAAGGCAGGACTCTCATCTGGACCCAGATGGCACGACTTCGCATGCCTCTTGAGTCCCTCGAGACACGTAGTGATCATGCAGTGACCCTGATGAAGAGATTCAGAGACCTCAGCTCCCGTCTTGAGAAACCTCCTGTGAACCATGCAGACGGGATCCCAAGAGTCGATGTAGAAGCAGAAGAAGCGCGGTACAGACGTCTAGTGGAGGACTGGAATAGAGCTGTAGAAGAGATCCGGAAGATCGAGGGCTTCTCTCGCTTCCTACTTACCCCCTTGTTCTCCGATCTCCAAGATGCAGCTCGTGATGGGCCTATCATCGTGCTCATTGCAAGCAAGTCGTCTTGTAATGCCATCATCATCCCACACACGCAACCTCCAATCAGCATCCAACTCACAACCAGTTTGGAGAAACTCCAGGCATTGGTGGCCAAATTCCAACGCACAAGTGAAGCAGTGCTGAAAAATGCCTTGACGGAGTTATGGGACAACGTCGTCCGCACGGTGGTCGAAAATCTGGGCGGATTTGCACAAGAAGGTTCCCGAATATGGTGGTGCCCAACGTCTGTCTTCAATTTCTTGCCGTTGCACGCTGCTGGCGAGTACTACAGGAAACGTGGACAGTTCCTTTCACGGCTCTACATCTCTTCATACACACCATCGCTTACGGCGCTGCTAAAGGCACGCCGATGTCATGGCAAGGAGTCCCTGCCAGTGCCCTTCGCCGCCATAGGTCAGAATCACCCAGACGGTGCTTCGTTCACTTTGAATGGTGTGGAGCCTGAGCTGGAATTGGTGCGGAGTCTTTTGCCCCCACCCCCTGATCCACCAAGTCTCCCAACTGTTGCGTTCATCAAGATAACGAGCGTAGATGCAACGAAATCCAGAGCACTCCGCGCATTGCAAGAGAATACTTGGCTCCATTTCGCGTGTCACGGGACACAGGACTACGAAGAACCCTTCAAGTCGGCCTTTCTCATGCGCGACCAACCGCTTTCACTCCACGATATCACACAAATGGATCTATCTCATCACTCATTCGCGTTTCTTTCTGCCTGTGAAACTGCAGTTGGTGACCGAAGTACGCCTGACGAAGTGATCCACCTGGCGGCTGGCTTGCAATTTGTTGGGATAAAAAGTGTTGTTGGGACATTATGGCAGGTCAACGATAGTACTGTGCAGCACTTAGTCGAGGCGTTCTACAAAAACTTATGCGGGGACGGCAAAATGAATTCCAAACGAGCTGCGCGAGCGCTGCACCGGGCAGTCCAGTCATTGGCTTCTGACAAGGACATACCGTTGGAACAGCGCATAGTGTTCATCCACATTGGCATATGATTGATTGCGTGCGTCCTCCCACCTTGTTGATTAAATCTCTCTGACGACTTTGCGTGTAGAGTCTAGCCGTGGTTACGCGCAGCCTGTTGGCGAGATGTATTTCGTAATTTTAGACTTTGGGACTGTTACACCTCTCTGATATGTAGATCTGCCTAAGTTGCGCTGGCAATGTGTGGTTAATAATAAGAAGTTCAAAGTTGTACGACTGGTTTGAACACTGATATGGTACAATACCCCATGTGTAGCGGCTGAACACAATTGCAATGGACGTGATAGCCATGTCTGAATTGCGTGAGGGTCCTTGAAAGTACTCCCAGTCACCGAATTCCAGTGCTCAAGAAGAGCTTGGCAGACAGACCATAGACGAATGAAGACCAAGAGGCACTCGTTCTCACTATTCAGAATGGACACTAAAAATCTCATGTACAGCAGAAAATTAGATTGAGCGAATGCAAAGCGTCGAGTCAAGTTGTAAACCATATACAGAACAATGGTGTGGTAAAATATGTGTACTGTGTGTTAGAAGAAAAAACAGATGAATAACCTATACATCGTACGGTCAGCTGCCTTCCTGTAATATCGTTCTACAAAAAACAAATGAATGATCTATACGTCGTACAAGTGTTACCCGGCGATGTGCGAATCCCCAAGTTATGGTGTTCATGGGTTCTGTTCAGAGGAAGTGGGTGAAGCAGCCCGCCAGAGGCAAGAAGAGTAAGCGATACAGCAATGTTCTTGATAGCAGGTCCAGAGCTTGTGCCGAGTTTCCACTCCCACTCGAGCTCGCGCACGTGCTAGTAGGCAGTGGCGTCAAGCCAGTCATCTGCACCAGGTTCGGGTCGGAAGATCCAGTTGAAGAGCTCAAGCCACGGGCAAGCTGTACAAAGCCAACGACAGCGGGGCTAGCACGGAAGACGGGGTACACATTCTTCAGGAGTGTCACTGACGATCCAAGCAGGAGTACTGCTAATGCCAATATCGAAGATGCAGCCAGCACTCATCTGAGAAGTGGTATTCGCATTGCCGATCATTGTGTCGTTGAGGATGCCAAGGTTCATATCCTCAGTGCCGCCGACAGAGATATGAACTGTTACATTAGTGTCGCAAGCTAGAAATAAATGAGTATTCTGCTTATCCTGCGATACGCGCAGATACTAACGGAATGCATATATGCCTTGTCAATCTTCGGTTGGCTCGTGGAGTCAGGCACTTGGGCCCAAATACCTGCGGCAATGGGTGTGGGTGCCCAGATGAGGGTAGTGCCTGTGCCGATGGCAGCAAGACCGCTAGGTGGGTCAATTGTGATCGTCTTGCCTTGTACAGTAACTGCTGCAAATTTACGACCATTCAGTATGCTGATAACGATAACATGACAGAATTACAGTGCTTACAGCTAACAGCGAGCAACCAATGCGATGGCGGACCAGTGATGTTCAGGTACTCGATAGAGCCCTTGTACAAACTCGAATTTGTTCCCCCGAGAATGAGCACACCGCCCGAAGCAGCACCAATCTGACTGGCTTGGTTGACGTCTGTTTGAAATAGAAAGAGAACGGGGGTTCTGAGAGATGGTTGGCACGTGCAGAGGGCTTCTAAAAAGGGGTTCAGAATCCATCATCGATACCTTACAGTGCTGCCAGTGGATCAATTTGACTTCAGACATTTCTTCGCGAGGCGGTGGTGGCGGTGCGTATAATTGCTGATTACATAAGTTATTTCACATTTCGTTAGCAATGGATGGTAGTAACGGCTACTATGTGCATGATTTTTGGATTCCATCGAGCACAACGTTCACGTTTGAACGTTCAGAACGTTCATTATCCAGCACGTGCGCACCTCTAGCTACTAGGTCTGGTTCATGAATCCTGCCATGATCCGCTCTGTATAAAGTAAAATTGACAGAGCTCTTGCCTGACGCAAACGAATTCTGCAGATGAGTCTAATAATCTATAATGGTCCGTTTAATCTCGGACTCCTTGCTTCGCGGAAGTTCCAACTTGGAGCCGAGGTGTCCTCTACGATGATTTCGCAAAATTCTGCTCGCTATGATCGAATCAATTATATCGCGGGCTCGATGATTCATTCCATTAATACTTGGGCAACAGACCTCGGGCGTCAGCCAACTACTTGGTGGCTGACTTGCTGGAACGAATAACATGGGTGAGGCTGACTGTCCCATGCACATAAGTACCCTACCCCTCTCTTTTTATCCTGAACTCCCGGAACGACAACGAGACAAATGGCTGCCACTGAAGACGCGTTTAAACTTCTTGGTAGAGTTGCTGATGCTTTCGACAATCCTTCCTCCCGCGAGTCACGCAAAGACTTTCGCGTAAACACCATCAAGATACATAGGCCCCAGACAGTATGTAGTCTCACCGTGCATGCCGGGGCTAATATCATACCTGCCAATCAGAGTCCCTCCAGTCAGGAAAGTCAAGTCCAGTATGTTCGCTGTGCCCGCCGCAAGCCCTCTTTCTTCGACGTCAGCTACATCTACGATGATGACGAACCCGCCGATATATCAACTATCGGAAACCGTTCATGCGCATCATCTGAAACAATCAAAAGCCTCACCAGAATTACCTCGTACGATGATGCGTTCTATACCTGCGATGATACGATTGCCTTGGTATTTCCATATCTATCTCAACATAGATCGCATTTGACGGATTGCAATAGGATGAATCACCGTGCGGCGAAATGACCAAGATGGTTTGTGAAACCTGATCAGTGTCTCGCTATTTAACCAACATCTACTAGCTTTTTTCTAGCGGCAGTCCGCTTGACAGACTCAACAACCTTGCTCGTGCCGAACTCAAGAAGACTGGCTGGTTCGAACGACCGTATGTACATACAACATTTTAATCCTCACTCCTTAATCTTCTTCTATTAGTGACCAGTGGTCAATCGTCAACATGGGCCTTTCAAGTCCAATGACGCACACACGTGGACCCCCCAAAACCCCTCCGATCAACCTCTCCCCAATCCTTCCCTCCACACCCGCTATCACAGCCGTCCCACTTCCATCCTTCACCCAAATCATACCGTCCCCATATTCACCCGTGAAGACGCATTCTCCTGCCTCCTTCGAAACCAGTACCCCAAACGGTAAATACAGCTCGAGCTCGCATGATAGTTTTCCAGATTTTAGCACGCTGCCGTACGCCCCACCCGGCGAACCCGAACCACCGAAACGTTTTGGTGTGAGCAGCCGCGTCAGGGAGCTCATGAAGCGCGTCCTGCACGTCAACGTCGGCATGCATCCGGGCGGGAGGTCGAGACAATCTTTACTTGTGGGAGTGGGCTTGCGGCCTGCTTCGATGGCTGGAGGGACTTCGGGTACGTGGGCGTTTGCTAGTCTTGGATCTACGCATACTCAGGCAGGGAACCGATGGAGTGGGCTTTGGCATTGATGTGATTTTTTCGATACAGATTCGTTCATATAATTTATTTGTTGTATTTCTTTCTTAATCATTATATCCAACATCCTTCTGTTCGATCCAAACATTGTGATATTTACGATCAACTGGCCTCCATAAGGGTGCATGTGCTTGAGATACGATCTAATTAAGTGTACGACTCCTCCCTACCGATACAAATTACATCTCGAAATGATGGCATGTAGAATAGTCAAAAAAGTCCATGATGCGTGAAGTCATACAAAATCAAATGGTCATGACAAAAAACCAATGCTCCAACTCCAACTCCAACATCCACCCCGTCCTATATCAAAGCCTGCTCGACATAGAACTCCCTCGCATCGGCCAACAGCTCAACCAACGTCCCCAACCAAAGCTCCTCCACAACCGCCTTCTCCTTCGCCCACGCATCCAACCGCACGCTCTTCACAGTCATAGCAAACGCAGCGCTCACAGGCCGATGATCGCTCACATTCGCCTCGTATCGTCTATAATGCAGCTGCTTCACGCGCTCCGGGTCTCTTGAACGCCAAAGCACGCGATCGCACCACGCCGGCACCCGCTTTTTCTCGCTTGTGTCGAATTCGTTGGAGCGGCGGTCGTATTTGTAGGTGGGGGAAAAGGTGAGGGGTCCTTCGTGGAAGGAGCGGAGGCGGAATCCGCGGTTGTGTTTCATTTCTTTTAGGAGTTGGTCGTGTGTGTGTAGGGCTTCGAAGTCGCCGGATTGGATGGAGGAGATAACTGCATCGCGGCGTTGGTCGATACGATAGTTTAGATCACCGTTGAGCTAAATAAATAGATAAAAAAAAGCAATCAGGATACAATTTCAAGGAGAGGAAGGAAATTAAACGCACGAAGACGATCTCGTGGTCCAGAACCATAGACCCATCTCCCCCACCGACGTACGCAAGAGACTCCTGAATAGCATCTGACGACGGAAATACAGACTTTTCCTCCAACATCGCAGTCACATCTGCATTCCGCTGTCGTACATGATGCTGCCCAGCCGCAAGATGGCAATTGATGAAACAAATTGATGAATCACCGATCACGAATCGCGCGACGATGCCTCCCTGCATACAAAGCATCAGTACACATCTACAAGACAACAACAAAAACACGCGCACCTTGTTGCCGTACCTACCACCCATCCCCCGCTTGATCGTCGTTATCGCCACATCCTTGAGCGCAGTCCTCTCCGAGTTCTTCACGAACATGCACGTAAAAAGCCCAACGAGGCTCTCGGTATGAATCACCGTATACCCCTCCGCAAGCGCCCGCACCTCCCTCACAAGCCGATCATGCCACCGCTTATAACTAGAAGTCACCTTCTCAGATATCTTGCCTTCCTCTCCTTTTTTCTTTCCGCCTAGTAATACAGTCTTTGCGGCCATCTTGCGGCTTTCGAGGTCGATGAGCTCCTGGAATCCAAAGGAGATGATGTCAGGTGAGGGAGAGACGGATGTGAGAGCATCGTTTAGGAAGGTGAGGTTTGCTGTGTCGTCGGTGAGGGCTTCGGGTTTGGCAGCGTCTACGTTCCAGGAAACGACGAGGACATTGATGGTGCGGAAAGAGCTGAATTCGCGCTCGCGCTTCAAGAGCTCGTTACCTGCGCCAGCTCATCAGCCCACACAAAAAAATACACAACGAAAGGCAGGACGCACCAATCCAATCAATCCCCAACAACCCATCCCAGAACCTCATCTGCTCATCCCTACCAACACTCACCACCCTCAACTTCTCCTCTTTCTCAATAGACCACGGATCCACGAATATCCGCATCACTGGTAACCCCGAATGCGCATTCCACGCGTTCGTTACAACCCAAGGACGGGATGACACATCGTACGCGCATATCACCCCAGTACGTCCACCAGCCCACAACCGCATTCCGACGCCCTCGAGACTCAGCACGTCCGACGAGCTCACTTTGACAACGTCCGTGCACTCGGGTCCTGATGCTAGATTCCAGATGCTGATGAACCCGCCCTCGTGTCCGAGATAAGCGAACCCCGGGTGTGATTGAAGGAGCGTCCCGCTTGTTACTGCACCGACGTGATGGGGGGTGTTGGAGAGGACGCTCACGGTGCGAGCGATACTGCCTGGGGTGAAGACGTCGTAGATCCGGACTATGGGTACTGTAGCGGATCCGGAGCCGTTTGTGTCGCTACGCACGCTCGTCCAGAGAAGACCCCCGAGCAACTTTACGAATTCTTGTTTTTCTGCGATGCGGTACACGCGTGGGGCTGTATATGTGAGACTCGGAACTTCTGAGCCGGATGTAGTTGTCGGCTCGAATACGAGGACTTTCCCAGTTTCGTCTACGCTGACCATTGCGTTCCGGTGTCGGAAGATGTGTGTCACAACACCTGCATGCGCACCGAACTTGGTCCCCGTCACTTCTCCAGAATCCATATCTAGCTCGATCAAATGCCCTTCCTTAGTCCCAGCCCACACCACACCACCTGCACTCCCAGCCCGAAACTCGAGTGCAGTCACCTTCGCATCGCGTACTCCCATTTCCTTCGTGTCTCCCACCCATATCGGCACATCAGTTTGCCGCGTGACATCGAAACACCGCAAGTGGTGGTGAGTAGCGACGAGCACACGCGTACCAGATACCACGACTTGCGCTGCGTATGCAGGAACATGCATCTTTGGGGTGCGCAAGGTGGGTGGACGCCGAGATGCACGACTCGCATCTGGAAGAAGCATGCGTATGTCATCGCCTCCCTCTTCTGCACCGGATTCTTCGTCTGATGAAGGGGTGTGTGTGCGTCGTGCGGGAGGGAGCTTGTCGCCTGGTGCGATCGTGCGTGTTGGTGGGGGTGGGAGTTTGCTGCTTCCGAGGGGCTTGCGGTCGGAGATGAAGTCTGTGGGTGAGGGTGTGCCGATGTTCATGCTGTGGCGTGCGGGGAGGGAGGGAGGGGGTAACATGACATCTGGGATGTCTTCGGGGGTTGGACGGCGCGAGGGGAGGGGAGGGGGACTGCTGGGTGTGGGAGTTGAACTGGCTGAGGAGTTGCGGCTGTTTTCGTTGCCGGTCCGTCGTGGAGGGGGAGGAGGGGGAACCGTCAGACTTGGCCGTGAAGGAAGTTTGTGTGGGGGCGAGACGCTCCCTACGCTGTCGTTTGAACTGATGCTGTCCGAGTAGCCGCGAGAATGACTTCCGCGAAGGGTATGGGGTAGAATTGCAGGTGGCAATGATATTTCAGAAGCCTCGGAATCGTCATCGGAGAAGGGACTGTGTCTTGAGGAGTGGGAGCTGGGAGGCTCGAGGAAATCATCGCCGTTATCAAAGAGAGCAGAGCGATGAGGCGGGGGCGGTGGTGGTGGTCGGCGGACGGCTATTGGTGGACTGGGTGCAAGAATGTTGGGTTCTGAATGGGACGTGAGATGGTCATTACGTGGAAGGGGTTTAGGTGTGGACTGGGGTGTAGGGAGCATTAATGTACTAGAATAATTTATTAGCACCCAATCGAACAGAGCCGAGCGACACTCACGAGAAACGATTTCTAAGAGAAGCCACGCCGACCATGCGGGGTGATTCAGGTACGTCAAAATATTCGTCAGACGGAGTATCTTCCGTGCTTAAAGCTGACTGAGAAGACAATAATATTCTAGAAACAGGCCTTGTATGGCGAGGAAGGACTGGAGGAGTAGTGTCAAGGACGTTGGGTTCGCTCTGGGTCGTTAAAAGGGACAAGCGCGGAGCCTGTTTTATTGCAGCTCGGGGAGGAGAAGCAGCTGCGGTTCTGGAAGCGGAACACGGGGAGCACAGGAAAATTGTTATGGGGCTAGCAGGTTCTGACACAGCTGGAACACTTACGCGAAACGTTCCCTCAATGAAGCCACTCCACCTCCACGAGGAGCGTCGTCATCGTACGCGTTGTCCTGGCCAGACACTGACAAGTGTTCTGGACTCGCGCGTGGCGATTTAAGGGCTGCTGGCACTGGCACTGGTCTCAACAATGGGGAAACAGCAGGAGACTGAATTGGCTTTTTGGCTGAGCGGGATGGAGGAGGCGGTGGTGGTGCACGCTTTTGGCCTGGACTCAGATCAGAGTTGGACGAGGCGTTCCGCAGCTCACGATGAACTACTCCGCGCTGGTCATCCCTGCGCGGTTGGCGAGGCGATGTATTTGGGTTTGATTTGAGTGGCGTGCTTGTATTATCCTGAGCGAGCTGCTCGAATCTGCTCTTCAAGCTCTTGATAGAGGGAGTAGGTGCAGACTCGATTGCTTGCTGATCCTCGGCCATGACAACCTGAAATGAATCTTCTCGGCGTCCACCAATCAGAGAACCTTGTTATCAAGCGCCGCCGTCGAACCAGACCGCACGAAAATGATAAGATCTGGCGACCTATAGTTGGTCGCTGTCGTCGGCGTCGTCGATCTCAGGTGTTCAAATTCGCGAGTGGGACCACCTCATAAATGTAGCTGCCAAGAACTGACTGCCATTTTTAGCCGCTCATTATAATGACCCAATTTTGATTCGTTCAATAGTACTAGGACGGAGCTTTCATTGCCTCGCACAGTCAGAAAGCATGTCATAGTACAGGGTATCATGATCATAGGCTAACAACACCGGTAGTAAGGCTACAGGTACAGAGACAACCGAATACAAGTTATGAGTACAACCAGTTACTCACTCGGGATCTTCCGGTCATACTACCATGATGCTTCTCCGAATATTCCTCGGAGGGCCTGGCAGTCAGCTGCAGATCGACCATGTCCAGCGACCAATATTTTGATTTGTCTATAGGCGGCCGTCTTCTCCCTAGCTATTCTGTCACCACCTTCTATCAAAACAGTTCGCACTACTCATCTCCAAGTTTACAACGCTGCTCATTAGCGGCATCTGTTGCGAGATCCCACACTTGCGTACCAGAAGATGACTTTCGCTTTCCCCAGCTCCATGTCACTTCCGCCATATAAGACGACAACCTCGAGGATGAATGGCAACGTGACCTAGTGAATTGGTCTCTTGCGAAAGCATGGAAATCGACTACCATCGTCAGTTCTTGCGTCCCATGAGGTTTCCTGTAAGCTCGCGCTCTCTACAGTTTGGTTACTCCCTTAGCAAGTCCTATCAAGGCACCTGGTTTTTCTGACATTCAATATAGCCAATCCAACGCTCACAGTGTTGACTCTAAGTATGTTCCTTCTGTCATTCGTCATCGGTCCTTTATTTGCCGTACCCTTGTCCGAAGTCTACAGTCGTCTGGGTATGTCATCCTCTTCCTTATGATCACTGGATCCATTTCCTTGAACGAATCCAAGGTGCTCTATTTAGCGAACCTCTTCCTTTCCTTTAATATCGGCTGCGCTTTCTCACAAAATACTACATCCTTCATCGTGTTTCAGGTTTCTAGGTACGTCATGGAACCCCTGCTGTCACAATTTCAAGTTCGCTTACTCTCCGCAAAGCCTTGTTTCGCGGGAAGTGCATCCACAGCATGTGGCAGGGTGTTGTTAGCGATCACTTCTCCGAACGCGATCGTGCCAGTGCGCGGCCCTTGATCGATGTCTTTCACCCTTGACACGAGTTCAGGCCCAGATCTCGCAAGGTCCCATCATGGGAGGCCTCATCGCAGATTCAGTCAGCATACAATATGATTTCCATGTCGTCATTGCGATCTGTGGTGCCACAGCCATGCTCGTCATCGACTCTCTCCGCCCGCCCAACACCACCGTCCGAGAACCCGTGTCTTTCAGCAGTGCGTGTCTAGTTGACAACTCCAGACACCCTGACCACATCCAAGCAGGCTGCTCCCACGACAAAAAGACGCCTCAACGAAACCCGAGCGTCAATCGCGTTCGACTTTGAATATCATATCGTATCTGCTCTTATAGCGACGATCCCACGTCCGGACCACCAGCATTGCAATCCTACTACCGCCAAACAGCCAATAAGGCCTCCAATCACTATCAGTCGCCTCAGTACACCTCCCGAGCATCCGTCTCTACATCGCCCCCACCTTCTTTGCCTATGTCAAACTCACCGCCAGCAGCCGCGCCTACCACCGTTCCATCGTCAGATCCATCATCTTCACCCCATTCGCCAACAGAACCTTCAGTTCCTAGAACAATGTGTCAGCTGCAAAAGGAATGATATCTACGGTGGATACTTACCGGGCGTGCGTGTCTTATCCTGCAGGAGTCACTTTAGCCACCGATCGCCGAGAGAATAATCACATGTCTACATAGACTTACAATTGTGTATTGATCTTCTACGCCTGGCATGACCGGAATCATGAGATCAACGGTATCCTTGATGTTAAATGAAACACTGTCGTCATCCTCCAGCGCTCGCATGCGCAGACGTGTGGAATTGATCTCGAGTGCCTAACACGAGTTCATTGTAAGTGGTGTGCACTGTTCCATCGGCGGGAGTGATGGTGGACGTACACGTATCAAAGCCCGGAGAGCTCGAACAACATTCGCTGCCATCGGACCGTCGGTCGAGGGGGTTGCCTTCGCACATGGCATATGCTCGACATACGAGACCAACTTGATGATCGCAGCACGATCACGTTCCTCCAACTCATGGAGATGTTGAATGCGTACTTGCATGACATGGTCGTCGGCCATGAGTGAGACTGTCGAGGTTGGGGTAACATCTGATGGAATCTCTGCACCATTGTACCACATCCGCTACTCCGCGATCCTAGTTGTCACCACGTTTTTGCCAGACCCGCACAAATACGGGAATAACCGAACTTCTTCAAGGGTCTCAAGATCTCAAGCGCCCTCACAAGTTTCTCGAGGTTCTGTAGCCCAAGATGGGAACGCAGTAACTCCTGCGATGCGCTCGATGTCTGGTATTTTGGCGCAAGCTGAGTAGCTTGAATTTCTCTGCTTTTGTACCATGGCTATCGACTGGTATATTGCTCTCATGTCGTCATCAAAATATATGGCAATGTTAATGCAGTATACAATGTGCATAGTAGAGGCAGTCCGATGAATGCGGCCAAACGGAGTCGTGAACGAGGCACGTCAGTCTACAAGCCTGGTGTTCAAATAGCACATGGGGCGAGAGGCGCAGGGTCCGCACGGACTGTGCCATCCGATATGAAGTCTGCAAGTCTGTAATGCGCTGGGGAGGGTGGCGATGGGAGCACAAGAAGGCTGTTGGGGAGGTCAGCATGGGGCACATGTAACGACGACGACGAGTCAGAGTCCTGGAGATCCGCACAGGTAGGGTGTTGTCCGCGCGAGTCGAGGCCTGATGGCGAATGAGGTGGTTGTGGTGCTGCGAGTGCGTTCGTGATAGTGCGGCTTAGCATAGAGCGAGGTGGGGATGAAAGAAGGTAGTACTTCACTCAGGACCCCATAATTTATTCATGCTCGTTGAACTCGAGAGATACGTCAAATAGATCAAGCATCTCGTACATGACCCGGGCCTGGATATCAGTGATAAAGATAGTATACTTAGATGAGTTGCGGCGTCAAAGAAATGTAAATGCGTACCTGAGAGATTTTCCCGACTGCTCTAACTAAAGCACGTCCTAACACTCAGCACACCGAATGGTCAGCCGATCATGAGCACCAAGATATTGTTGAGACCATGACGGTAGCAGCATGATTTCGAGAGAGCAGAGAAGGATGGAATGGAGGGAACAGCCACCAGGTTTGTCAGTAATATATACGCATAGCAAAAACATACCTGGACGGGAGTACGAATAAACCAACAGACCCAAGAAAGGCGTACCTGTCTATTCCGTACCGTATCAACTTTGATTATATGGACTGCGACGAGGGGAGGTACTTCGCGTTGAGCGTCTCTGGTTACTTGATTTGTATTGAGCGGAAAAGTGAAGAAAGCGACCGAGGAGTGAACGTAGATGTGATGCAGACTGAGAGCACCGTGGCGAGGATGCACAAGGGAATGATGATAGAGACTGCGCGTAGCAGAGGACCGAGAGAATATAAGTCACAACAGAACCAGTAGATCAAGATGGTGGTAACCCACAAGACCCATCGTCGTCAAAGACGTCGTGTAGCATATTAGCCTACATGGAATCGATCAATTAATGTCACAGCAAATGCGCGACAACGAATTGTGCAACTTGGAGGTTGGTGTGCTCGTGTAGCACTAGACGGGTTCTTCCGGTCGGTTCGGACAGTGCGGTGGCGGTTGTGTAGATCATTAATACTCTTACTGCTAGTATACTACGGCATGCTGCAAATTTTGCTTGTCGGGCACCCATCTATCCTTCTACAGGTCCTAGATGTTCCTCGGTCATTGGCCGCCGGGTGACCAGTGACACCTCAAAAATGGATGTCAAACTGGTAGATGAATCGACGATGTCCAAGCACAGCTGTTGAAGTTGTACTAGTCTGAACTTGGTTTGAACCGTCTTGCAATCGCCTTTCTATCTACATCGTGCTGAATCCATTTATTAATTTCATCTCGCCTAAGTCTTCTTTCTATCGAATGGCTGTCTTCTATCTCTCGAATTAAAGATCTGTCCACGCAGGTGTATGATCCTCCCCTCGACGGGGCCCTCGTCCATCGAACTACCGCACCTGTCAATGGGTAATTGTACAGTGCTGTAATTAATACATCCTCAGTCACCACACTCTCTATTTATTAACAGTATCTCCCCGGGCCCGCAGATGAATCTTATCCTCCCCTCGTCTCACACCCTGCCTGCAACGCTACTCCATGTCCATATCTCCTCCAGGGACCGAGCCTGAGAGCTCCCATACTCGCGTACTAGATCAAAATGATATGAACGACTGTCGTGTTCTACGGTTCCATGTCCCCTCCGCCATCCCAGACGACAATCTCGAGAATAAAATTCAGGACAAACTCCTACATTCAGAGGGTGAATGGCAACACGATCCAGTCAACCCCAGGAATTGGTCTCCTGCAAAAAAATGGACGACAACTACCATTGTCAGTTCTTCCATCATAAATGGATATCTAATCATGAGTTCTGATTTCGGTTTCTTGTCAGCTTGCGCTCTACACTTTTGTTACTCCATTAGCAAGTTCCATCATGGCACCTGGTTTGCCCGACATAGCCATAAAATTCAATATAACCGATCCAACAATCACAGCGTTGACTCTAAGTATTTTCCTTCTGTCATTCGCTATCGGTCCTTTATTTGCCGCGCCCTTATCCGAAGTCTATGGTCGTTTGTGGGTGCGTCGTCCTCTTTTTAAAGATTAGTGGAATAAGTTGCCTGAATGAACTCAAGGTGCTCCACTTGGCGAACCTCTTCTTCCTCGTGTTCAATCTCGGCTGCGCTTTCTCACGTAACACTACATCTTTCATGGTCTTTCGGTTTCTAGGTATGTCATAGAACCCCAGCTATCACAAGTTTGCTTACTCTGAAAAGCTGGTTTCGTGGGGAGTACACCCATAGCATGCGGTGGAGGCGTCATTAGTGACCTCTTCTCCGAACACGACCGTGCCTCCGCTATGGCACTGTACTTTGTCGGACCCTTGATAGGTTCGTTTCACTGTCTGCTACCTTGACATAAGTTCACGCTCATCTCGCAAGGTCCCGTTGTCGGGCCCGTCATGGGAGGCTTCATTGCAGAGTCAGTAGGCATACAATATGTTTTCTATGTCATCGTCGCGACCTGCGGTGTTGCTGCCGTACTTGGTATTCTTCTCATGAGAGAATCCTACGCGCCAGTTATTCGGCTTCGCCGTGAAAAAACATACTTGGAGCTCGAAAATACAGCTACAACACACCCCGCCTTCACCATGAACAAATGGGCTTACTTGTGGATCAACCTCAAACGACCCATCATGATTATGACTGGAAGTTTTATATGCTTCATCCTGAGTTTGTACATGGCTCTGTAAGTAGTTGATTTTAGTATCATGCGACTGACTGATTTCATCCTATTTAGGATGTACGGTTAGTAGTGGCACACCACATCAAGTTGTTGGACATGCACTGAAATCATGTGTTAGGTATCTACTACTTGATGTTTACTACTTTCCCCGGTAAGATCGCATTCAATATGGGAACATATATTAAAATCTTGCGCCCAGATGTCTTTTCGAACGTGTACCATTTCAGCATCGGAACTGGAGGTCTGCCGTATATTGGAATTGGCATCGGATTCCTATCTGCTACCATATTCGGCGCGAAACTCTGCGACAAGACATACTATATACGTACGCCAAGATGCGTCCTAACTCTACCGCGTTAGCTTAAGCGTTTCTATTATCTAGCTTGCTGTAAAAAATGGAGGAAAGGGCAAGCCAGAGATGCGCGTACCCGCTCTGATATTCGGCTCGTTGTTCGTGCCAGTGGGACTATTGTAAGATTCGAACGCTTCTATCTTTGTCAGTTCTAACCTGATCTATGTTAGTTGGTATGGGTGGTCTGCCCAAGCCAAAGTCCATTTCATGATGCCCATCATCGGTGCCGCTATCTTTGGATTCGGCATAATGACAGCTTCGTGAGCGGTACCCCCTTTAACGCCGTTGTAATTGTTAAACCTCTTTGAAGCCTCGCCATTCAACTATACCTCGTGGATACATTTACATATGCTGCAAGCGCTGTCGCAGCTGCTTCTGTGAGTCTTCTCCACCCTTTATCTTTAATATCGCCGGCACTGAACACCTCACGATGCCAGACACTCCGCTCGCTCCTCGGATTTGCATTCCCTCTCTTTGGACAGCAGATGTTCACTACGCTTGGTTATGGAGGAGGCAATTCACTTCTTGCAGGTCTTGCCATCGTCATGGGTATACCCTTTCCCATCTGGATATATTATGCTGGTGAACGTATGCGTGCAAGGAGCTCTTTGACTCGTTGATTTTGATTTTCTCTTTCTTCCATACGATTTTTCATCTCTTCCTCTTCGATATGATCATGAATATGGGAGGAATGGAGGTGCGCCATGAACTTATCCATTGCAAGGAGCGAACCAAGTGAGAACTTGGTTGTTGGATCATGGCTATAATGTGCTCCTTGAACACTGATTCATATTCGTGCGGTAATCAGTGATACTTGTAGGCCATTAATACTAAGGTGTCAGCAATTTCCTGCCACGGTGTGGATTCGTCATGCCACATACATCACATTAAAATTGTACTGGAGTTATCGGAAAAACTGGATGTGCCAGGATCTCGACGGGACCATGACACATTCGGGAGCAAGGACTTTCGGGATGAGACGCTGCCACTAGCTTGCCCAGGGCACACCAGACTCCAGTCTATGATGTCAATTCTGATGATGAGCGTTCGACACACATACACCATCAATACGGTCAAGTTGTTGATGAGGTACTCTCTATTAACAGCACATCTCTTGGAAATTGGGGAGCTGATCGAACCATCGTAGCCGCTCTGATTTCTAGTGAGGCGCTCTACAAGTGATTCAAACTCTTGTAAAACCAGACATTGCGTGTTATGACGTACAAGGACACCTGCGTCATTCTTGGGCAAGGCACACCGCGATCGGGTGTGAGTCTCGACACAGTCCCTCCAATATTTGATCTCGCCAGAATAAACCCTGAGCCCTTTACCCCGTTTGTGCCTTACCACCGCGTCATCGTATCAAAATATGTACATATTGGCGAATTCTTCGGTGAGGCACGGGCGCAAATGCAAGGGGTGGAGATGCTTGCAATGGAGGATGTTATGATTTCTGTAGAAGAATGTCTTGCCGACGAATTCCTGCTCTGGATCAGGAGGTGTTGATCAATCTGACCTCTTTCATTGTGCTGCAGTAGGTACGCCAGTCTGCTGTTGGGAATCGTCAACTACGTCACGACGTATGTCACCGACGGTTCACCCAGGTGTTCTCTGGAACAATATCAATGGACAAGCTGCTGTAGAGAAGTCCTCGGACGTCGCCGAACTGCCCCCTTGCATCAAACCACTTTGTAAAATGATATCACTGGCACGAGGATCCATGCAGGAGGTCGAATGGAATCGGCTCTTCGAAATTCTGGAAGCCTAGACGTTTCGTGTGTGTTTGGCGCTGTTAAAATGTGTATAGCATGTGACCGGCGCGTCTTGGACGCGTTTGAAAAACCTTAAGGTCCTCCGTTTGGATATCTGGGTCCATGCGGGCTATTGATACAACACATGAGGTATGAAACCTCTGAATTATACCTGAATTCTTCCTTACAGCGGTGCACCAAGACTCAAAAGCTTGCTCCAATCAATGTAACTCGGCTGTACGTCTGTATCCAGAACATCGATGAGAGGGAAGGTTTCTTGTAAAGTCGCGTGTCAAAAGGAGTTATCAATAGCGAAGCACGGAGCTTGAAGTCCTAGTACTTAGCCTATCATATAGACCCAAACAAGTGAGTGAGTGAGTACGGTGCAAATCACGTAACTTATCGAAATATAAGCACCAGAGCAAAGTCATATAGATGCAGGACAGGAAATAGTCAAGAAACACACATGAGGGCAGCGTGGGATGCATCCGACCGCGAGGCAAAAATTGCCCCAACATCCGCAGCCTTCTTCTTGAGCGGGTTAGCACGAGGACTCGTCAGACAGGGTCTATTCGTTTTGGCGCTTGAAATGCTGCGCGTTCAAGTATGTTTGATGCTGTTAGGATCAGAAGGTTTATATCATGTGACTGACGCGCGCGTCGAGCAAATTTAACTTCATCCGTATCCACCACTCCGCTTGCTCCACGTCCTTCGATACATTCATGACATATGTAGTGCTGTGGTATGGAACTAAATCATGCTTGACAAATGCTTGAAAACTTGCTTTTTTTTGCAATGCCACACTCTCGGAGAAGAATCAGCGGAATCAGAGCTTTGGCTGTGTGCTTCCCGGTGCATTGATTTTCGTGCAATACGACTGTGGTTCAGATAAATATCTCTCATGTCTCCGATGGCTTTCGAGCGAACGCTGATGACGCCTCCAACCTTTGCAACAACTCCATATTTGGCAGATTGACCCCTGTGTTGTGTCAGCCACTGTGATGCTGTATATAAACCCCCTCAGTCCTGCTTTTACTCTTCATCCTCTACTTCTTCATCCTCTTCTTCTCCCTCATCTTCACAGCTTTTATCTTGTGTGACTTTCTCATGTTGAACGTTCTGGCAAGGTATGTGGCGTGCGACTCGGACTCCTACTTGGCAATATTCTACCAACACTCTCGCCCCCTCCGCCCCTAGCAAACCTTGAATCATGCCCGCCAGACACTACATAGTACGTTTTTTCCTCACAGTGCTTCCTATGTGCCAGATGACTAACGTTCTCTTGACTGCGCCCAGGTCTGACAACGCGCTTCAACCACACGCTAAATGTATGTCTGTTTTTTGTTTTTCGCCACACTCTTATCCGCCTCCTAACCGACATTGATCGCTCAGGAGTTTAAGGTAAACCACAACGTGCAGGCACGAAGAGACAACATAATGGAACGATACAATACAGCTACTGCCCATCACGGGCGTCGTTCGCGGCGTGGACTGGCACATAGTGGATTGGACCTTCGCCTGTTCAGGTTGATCCTCGTTTTCACTAAACCCGACTCAGAGGTTAGAATGGTGGTTTATTGTAGGTCAGGCAGGAGAGGCTGCGGATTTGGATGCAGAACACGCGTGGGGCTTAGTATGATTAGCAGGAGCACTTACGTGAAATGTTCCCTCAATGAAGTGAGTCTGCCTCCATGAAGAGCATCGTCCTCGTTGTCATGGGACGCTAAGTCGAGCAGGAATGTGTGGCAGTGGAAGCGCATGCTTTTGCCCGGACGATTGGGTTGAGGCGTTCCGCAGCTCACGATGTTTGGCGAGGCGATCATTTTTTGCTGTCGGAAGCGGCGGGTGGTGTCTTCCTGGGCTACTCGAATATTCCTGGTGACGTGTTCTGAGCATGAGCAGCTCCTCGGTCATGCCTTCGCTGATGTTTGGTCTTTTGAAAGGAGGTATGTCTGTGTGCATTGTCATGATGTTGCCGGAAGTTCACGTCATCGCAGGCGTTGTCAGGTGGATCACTCAGTGTTGATATGAATGCCCATAGACGGCACATCACGACCCAATTGTTGTAAACATCACCCCGTTGCTTAAAAAAAGTCACCGCCATTGTCAATTGGACGGCGACTGACGCTAACCAACGTCGATGCAGACTAAGACGATAGAACAAAAGAGCCTTCTTTTTCAAGGTTGCTCACTAGGTTCTGATACCTACAGCTCGCCTATAGTTCGGATGAAGAGCGTTAGAGTGTGCATCGCGTTCCCAAGGCATTCCATAACAATATCTGTGGGGACGGTATTGAACACCGTCATATGGCTTCCCAGTTCAGAGCTGCTCAAGCGCTGCTCATCGAGTCGTTGGCTTCGAAAACAAGTATGCCCGCATCGTGTTCATGAAAATCAGAATATAATGCTGAGGCGCGGTCCGCCTTGACACATGTGCAAATTACAAAAAATACCGTACTAATCAGAATCTGGAACTATGGGCTGCTCCTGCGGCTGCTTTTCCAAATATGTGGTATGGCCCAATAGAAAGTTGTATTGTTCACCATTGCCCTGAGAGGTCTCAGTAATATGACACAACAAGTGCACTGATGACTCACGATGATTGAGGAGGGGAAGCCGGGGTCGAAAGGAACGACGCTCTCCAAATACTTCACGTGTTCAGGTGTTAGTGAAATCGCCAGAGACTCGAGGTTGGCCTCCAACTGCTCCACTTTTCGCCCACCAATGAGGGGGAACACATAGGGCGTCTTTTGCATAAGATATGCAATGGCCACCGCTGTGATGTGCTTCGCACCGACTTCTTTCGCGACCTTCTCTAGCGCTGCGCTCATGGTCCTCTCCGTCTCGTTGCGTTCCCAATTGGGATCTACCAACGTGCGGCCTTTTTCTCCTGTCTGCCGGCGGCGCTCTTCTTCCTCGTCGGTTCGAAGTTTTCCGCCGGCAAGAACGTTCCAAGGCGCAAGCGCAAGACCTGGATGGATGAATGTGAGTCGAGGCACCAGAGAGTGAAGAACAGGGTTGATCTACCTTCGGAGCGGGCCATTGGTATAATATCCCGTTCAAAGTCCCGATGCATGACGTTCCATGCACCTTGGTAGATCACAAATGGTGTTTTTCCATGGTCCCGAGCATACTGGTTCGCTTTGGACACGACCCAAGCAGGAGTGTCCGAGATGCCCTGGCAACGGTTACACATTAACGAACGTTGGTATCAGAATCGAGACGGGGACACTTACGAGATACAACACTTTCCCTTGTTGCACGAGCACATGCAGACCATTCATGACCTCTTCGACAGAGGTGTCCCAGTCCCACCAGTGCACGTACAGAATGTCGATGTATGAAGTCCTCAGCTTCTTCAAGCTGGCCTCAACGCTGATGTGCATTGACTTGACGTTGTTGCCGGTATAGTGCACCTTCTGGCGAATGGCGTCGTTGCCACGCTGGAAGCCAGTCGTGTACTTGAATAATAATATATCAGCATCGAACAATATCCATCGTATTCAAATCTACCTTTGTAGCGATCACGAGCTGGTCACGGATCCCCCGTTCCTCTGCCCATTCTCCGATGATCTCTTCAGAGCTTTGATCTTGGCTGAGAGGTTGCAAGTATGTCAGCGACGACGAAGAATTGAAGACGATCGCAACACGATACGCACTAGTTGTTAGCAGTGTCGATGAAATTACCGCCAGCATCGTAGAAGGCGTCGAGGAGCTTGAATGAGGATGTCTTGTCCATACTACCCATCCCAAACTTCTCCCACTTGTCACCAATGCTCATGGCACCAAGCTGCAAGGGCGAGACATGGACGCCGGCATGAGGGGATAATACGCGATACCGCGCTAGCCTAGATGATGGCTTTGGCTTGGGTGCCCAGAATGCGGTTCTTTCACTAGACATGATCGTAGATATGATTGAGGTATCTGATGTTGTTAAACTGCAGTTTGTCTGAAGGCTGGCAGTATTTTATATATGCTTTTCAGCTTGGCACCTCGTCAGCATCATCGTGTGATCCCTGTGATGCCAGAGTCGAAACGCGTCAGATTTCTGAGCAATTGGACGTGCCGCACAAAAACGCCAGCCTGTACGTATGCTACATCGCGTGATCCCTGTGATGCCAGAGAAACGCGTCAGTTTTCTGAGTAATTGCATGTGCCGCACAACAACGCCAGCCTGTACGTATGCTAGATAGTGAGTAATATAAGTTGAAACAGCATCCGGTTATCACACCGCTAATCTCACTTCGGGGCCTGTATCGAGTCATGCTTCTGATGTTACCCGAGTAGGTGTTGGTTTGTCACGAAGTTGTGTAAGACAAGCTGACGTGTTGTTGCAGTACTTATAATACAAAAAGGTCAGAATAAAGGTGTTGGCCTTGTTTCGTCTCATCCCGCTGCGTGCGGCGATGCTTTGGCAAAGTATGCCGATATGGTTACGTTTAACCTATCTGTAGTTAGCCACTATGGCTAACTTGAAGCGCCCGTCATCATCTTCGATCATTCTAAAACAATGATTCAGGATATTGATGTGCGTGCAGTCAACTTGTCTTTTATTCGTGCGAATGCTTCCACCATCGACTATCTCAGGGGCCCACAACTTCGTGGTGACCTATTCCAGGAGAACCCAGGTGGTGCTGTCTCATTTATGCTCACAGAATTTTACGTTGACCATGCGGAACCATTGAAGGTATTGGAAAGATTCAAGGAGGGTGGTAGACTGCTCTCGCCCTACTTCACCCTGACAGATACCGCGAATTTGGAGCACCCGTCCTGTGTGAGGGATGTTGATATCAGCTATAAGCTGACAGGACTCCATGATCGAGTCCTTGGGCTTTTGCGGACGGGCATAAACAATTTTCGGTAGGTTGACGTGGGACTCTGCTGTCCTGGAAGAATGCTGATCAGGATTCCGCAGCCGCTGTCATGGTTTGTATTACACTGGTGGTATCGAGGTACTTTCGCCACTTATTCACTCACTAAATTTCTTCTCCTCACGCAGGTTCGCGAATTTTAGGACCACCCTTTGCGACTCAATTTACTGCACGACGATGTTCATGTCAACGTGCAGCTTATTGAAAAGCCCATGAGTGCTCTTCTGAGCACAGTCCGAGTGTTGAAGGTTCCGTCAGGAAGTCAAGGTATTCGTGTAACATGTGTTCTTTGACTTCCCGATGGATGATTTGCGCAAGTTTCATGTTGACAAAACTCGGCAAGCCCGTGCGTAGCATTCCCTTGTTCGTACAGTGTATCTGCTTAACCAAGCGCAGATTGCGATCTTCGCCAATGGCAGCTCGAAAACGTAGATCTGGCAATTCGTGTCGGTCGAATAAGCACGAGGACCATTCGGGATTCGACAGGCTGAATGATGACCCAGCCACAAGAGTTGCAGTGCACCTGTATTTGAGATGACGTCCTGACTCGAAACATGGCCACCGATGCAGATATCACAAACAACAACTGGAATCAGTTTGGACAAATTGTCATTGCGTATGCGGTGGAGCGGTGTATTCGCGACTCTGTGTGCCTGTGTGTCGCGAGCAAGGCAAGACGTGAAGAAGGCTGCACTAAGAACGATCGAGGAGGTTCTGTCCAAGTATTCCACAACTGATATCGGTAACATCCATGTAACGTCCTCATAAAACGTCCGCCGTGACAGTTTACCCGCGACCACTTGCCTGGTTACTAGTATGCTCTAGTAGGTAGCGAGGTCATGCGAGCGGCGAGCACAGGGTAGGCGTATTGTGTTTTTATGTTGGTGGGTGCGTCAGCCGCATTCCTGCAAATGTGAAAATTAGGTGAATAAATCGTCATCATAAATTGAAGCTCACCAACTCGTACCAGAAGGACTCGCGGAGTGCGTCCAGCACATTATTTGAGGCTTTCCAGAAATTTATGTTACGGTGCGTGAGCTGGCATCTGTTTCGTGACACAAGCCCATCTAGATTGATTGGATGCCCCCTATACACTACCGGTATAACAGCCAGCGCACTAGCTTTTGATTCAGACAATACTATCAAGTTTCAGCCATGAAATTCACTTCACTCACCGCTATGATCACTGCCACAGCAATATTTGGTTGGCGTAGCTATCGCTACATCGGCCATCTCATCTGAGGATCTGTCGGTAACACCCATAAGCCTACCCTGCTACACAACTGGCGAGCGTTTTTTTGGCCTACGTACAGACCTTAGACCACATACTGATGGCTATCCACCGATGACGTGGGGTGCTCATCGGGCCTTAAAGTTTTTTTACTGTCTCAATAACAAAATCTCCGGGTATAAAGCATGCATGGGCGGCACTCATTGTCATGTCACCAGTGGGACTCAGTTCACATGTTCATGAGCGCTGAGCCTTGAGGCTTGCTCAACTCCACAGGCCTGAGTGAGTCTGTCCTTTTCGTTATCTCCTGGATCTGAGTGCTGATATGCTTGCTTTCACCAGTGCATGGAACAGTGAGCATGATACGTGCAGGAGGGCGGAATTGTAAAGTCGACCACCGCGCTCCCGGAAAAACAATCAGCGATGGTGTATTCCACGGTCCCAATCACACCGTGAGGCGACTGGAACGGGAGCTGGCAGCGCTACGCGCAAAGGCGTCGCTGGTGGATAGTGAGCGGGGGCGGTTCAAGGAGGAAAAGAAGTGGGTTGAGTCGCAGGAGAATATCGTGCGGGTATCCCACGTGTATTGGTAGGTAAAAAGTAACTGCTCTCATGCAGAGTTTCGCTAAGGATGCAGATGCTAGAGTCCTTGAAAGTGAACAGCCTGCGCTAGAGAAAGTGAGCCATGCCACAGTCAGTCACGTCAGTTGAAAAATGGCGGGCTGGAGGGGCGATGCGAGACATTGAGATACTCTCTCGAGCTCTCGAGCCTTGTAAGGCGTTGGTTTTGTGATGCATTTAGAATCCGCCCAAGTACCTAACCCCCTGAATGGCGCCTAAGTCACGTGTGGGTGGATGAAGACCCTGCATGCACTCTAGCCTGTGTAACCTGAACTTGAAGCTCGCGACATTCAACCTGGGTTAGATTGAATTCTAGAAGGCCAGTCGCTGACTTTTATCGTAGTCACCTGAGCTGCCTCATCGTTTCAAGTCACCTTCTACGCCTTACTCAATCCATTCCTGGAGTCTGACTCTGAAGCACAAGCCAATGGCAGGTTCATCCAAGCTCACGTTCGACCTCCCGATATCGTCTCTCTCGTCTTCCTTCACTTTCATACTGCTTTCCAGCTCTCCGACGAAGAAGTTGAAGATCCGCACTCGAATCTCCGCTTGATCAGCATTGCAAATTCAATCTCGAATTAGATTTGGGTCAAGCTAACAAGTACTCTCGCCCTCCTTCGCTAGCACCAACCGCAGATTTTAGCATCATATCCCACCAATCAGCTCTTCCTATGTTCAATAACATTCTCGATTCCTCTCCCCTCCGCAAGGGCGAAACACTGAGCAAGCTGAGGAAGCAGGCGTACCTGTCGGTGGCAAGCCGTGAGCAAGGCTGGGGCAGCGGGCAGGAGGCGGTGAGATCATCGTTGCGATGGAGTTGCAAACAGCAGGGGCTAACTATGGTAGCTACTAACACCTGAGGACAGCCAGAAAAGTTCTATGGGTAGATGCAATACATATCCCGATTTATGAATGTATTGATGTCCCTCAATTCGAACAGCATTTGTCGCGGACTCTTATTCGGCTGTATCTCGCTGTCAGGTGTAACTCCGCCTGCCCAAGACTTGGCGCCCGACCTGCCACAACTCTGACTTTCACGCTTGTGACAACAAGCAGCGTCACTCTGAACTCGTCACAATCTTTCGAGTGACAAGTGAGTGCTGAGTCCAACCGACGAGAACGGAGTTATCTGACAGTCCTGGGCCTGAGCCACCCAACTACCGCACCTGTCAAAGTATGATTAATGGACAATGATGTAATACAGTGTAATATCTACTCAGTCACATCCATCTATTTAACAATCTGTCCCAAGACATGTCTTATCATCCCCTCGTCCCAGTTTTTACTGTCACAGCGCTGGCCAATGTCGGCCTCTCCTTCAGGAACGGTATGTGTTGAGAGCTCGCATTCTAAATCAAAATGATGTGGATGAACACCGTCTCCCAGCTCCACGGCGCCTCCGCGATCCCAGACGACAACCTGGGGGATGAAATTCCGGACAAACTTCAACAGTTAGAGGATGAATGGCAACACGACCCAGTCAACCCTAGGAATTGGTCTCCTGCAAAAAAGTGGACAACAACTGCGATCGTCAGTCCTTGCATCAGAGATATCTAATTATGAGTTCTAATTTCGGTTTCTTATCAGGTTGCACTCTACACTTTTGTTACTCCGGTAGCAAGTTCTATCGTGGCACCTGCTCTGCCCGACATAGCCATAAAATTCAATATAACAAATCCAACAATCACAGCGTTGACTCTAAGTATCTTCGTTCTGTCGTTCGCCATTGGTCCTTTATTTGCAGCACCCTTGTCCGAAGTCTATGGTCGTTTGTGGGTGCGTCGTCCTCTTTTTAAAGATTAGTAGAACAATTTACCTGAATGAACTCAAGGTTCTCCACTTGGCAAACCTCTTCTTCCTCGTGTTCAATCTCGGCTGCGCTTTCTCACGCAACACTACATCTTTCATCGTCTTTCGGTTTCTAGGTACGTCATGGAACCCCTGCTGTCACAAGTTTGCTTACTCTCTACAAAGCTGGTTTCGTGGGGAGTGCACCCGTAGCATGCGGCGGAGGCGTCGTTAGCGACCTCTTCTCCGAACGCGACCGCGCTTCGGCTATGGCACTGTACTTTTCCGGACCCTTGATAGGTGCGTTGCACGGTCTACCACCTTGACATAAGTTCACACTCATCTCGCAAGGTCCCGTTGTCGGGCCCATCATGGGAGGCTTCCTCGCAGAGTCGGTTGGAATACAATATGATTTCTATGTCGTCGTCGCGATGTGTGGTATCGCCGCAGTGCTCGGCATCCCACTCATGAGAGAATCCTACGCACCAGTTATCCGGCTTCGTCGTGAAAAAATATCTCGAGATCCCGAAAAGGCAGCCGGAGGGCATCCTGTCCTCACCGCACACCAAATGAATAAATGGGCTTACTTATGGATCAACCTCAAACGACCCATCATACTTTTGACCCGGAGTTTTATATGCTTCATCCTCAGCTTATACATGGCTCTGTAAGTTTAATTGAATATCACGCGGCTAACTGATGTCGTCTGTTTAGGATTTATGGTCAGTACTTAGCACCATAGGTATACTGGATGTGGACTGAAATTTTCTATTAGGTGTCTACTATTTGATGTTTGCTACGTTCCCCAGTAAGATCGTATTCCCCCAGTACTACGGGAACGAGTATTAAAAACTTCCTCCCAGACCTCTTTTCGGACGTGTACCACTTCAGCATCGGAATTGGAGGTCTGACATACATTGGAATTGGCTTTGGATTCATAGTCGCCGCCGTTGTTGGCGTCAAACTTTCCGACAAGATATACATACACGTACGTCAAGACTGTCTTCCAATTCGACCGCGTCAGCTGAAGCGCTTCTCTGATGCAGCTGGCTGCAAAAAATGGAGGAAAGGGTAAGCCAGAGATGCGCGTCCCCGCTCTCATATTCGGCTCGTTGTTTGTTCCAGTGGGATTATTGTGAGATGGACGCTTTTATCCACGCTGTTCCTGATCTTATCTACATTAGTTGGTACGGCTGGTCTGCCCAAGCTAAGGCCCACTTCATGATGCCCATCATCGGTACCGCTATCTTTGGATTCGGATTAATGACAACTTTGTGGGTGTGCCCCGCATCATAGCTCCGTGCAAAGCTGACCTCTTTGAAGCCTCCCTATTCAATTATACCTCGTAGATACATTCACCTATGCTGCAAGCGCAACTGCAGCTGCTTCTGTGAGTTGCCCCTACCCTTGATGTCGTCGGTGTTCACTAACACATCATCAGACATTACGATCACTGCTCGGCTTCGCATTCCCTCTCTTTGGACAACAAATGTTCGCAGCCCTCGATTATGGGGGAGGAAATTCCCTTCTTGCAGGTCTTGCCATCGTCATTGGTATACCATTCCCCATCTGGATATATTACGCTGGCGAGCGTATACGTGAGAGGAGCACTTTGACTCGTTAATCTTACAGTTCTATTTCCTTTCTTCGATGCGATCAGTCCTAATAATTGGGAGGATCGGAGGCTCGGATTTACATGAAATCACCCGTTTCAAGGAGCAGACCAAATTTGAGCATTTGAGCACTTGGTCATCGGAGCATGGGTAAACTATAATCGTTAAACACAATCCCTATTCCTACAGTAATCAGTGATATTTGTAAGCAATGTGTTGGCAATGTCGCAGTCAAGGTCGCAGTTCTTTCTAACGCCCACCGGACGGGGACTGGCACACGTGACCAAAAAGCAACTTGAAACCGATAAATAACTTATGCGTCCTCATCACATTCCTCTACCTAATTCTCACTCTAGTCTCGGACCAGACTCCGAAGATGAATCGTGTCGATTTGATATCTCAGTAGAACTTCTCAGGTTCGAGACTAGTACCCCAACCCACGAAAATATTTCAACCCTGAGTAAAGCTTCCAGTGCATTTCATTTATAAATGGAATAGATGATGACGACAGTCTGTATGGCATCATTACGACTCAGTCTGCTTCCCCTCCAAGAGGCTCAAGGAGCCGAGGTCGTCAGCACGAGTAAACCCACTGCCCCAGTTTCACAAATTAAACAACACCCACCGACGTCACATAAACTGGGCACCGAGAATGATTACAGCCTGCGCACAGGCAAGGATTTACTGCCGTTTCTGGTTCTCGCCTCTATGAGTCTGGGACATTAGATATCCGGGTTGTCGGTTGCTGCTGTCGCGCCCATATTTTCCACCTTGTCCTCTTCATGAGTGACTTCCTTCCTTATTTAGCTTGCGACTTCGGTAATTCGGCAGTAAGCCTGTGTCTCCGAATATTACTTACACCGTCTCCTTCACAGTCCATCATAGTCGTTTTGCATTTTTGGTCTATGTGTATTGGATTCAACGACCAGTGAGTGCCTCATTGACTCACGTTTCTAGTTTGTCCTCGTGACTGGTGCTGGTATCAGCTCGGGGCGCCATGCGACAGCATTGAATGAGTTGGTCATCCACTGTAGCCACAAGAATCTCGATGAGCTGATCAAACTATTCTGATCAAACTATTCTGGCCACTCTAACTTCCAGGAAGCATGGTCTAGAGTCGACGCTATTCTCTCAATATAACTTTAGATTCGTTGTCACGGTGCGCGTGCCGTGAATTTTAAGTCAGCTAATGATACAATGGGGACCCCGCGACAATCCCACCGTGAAGTTACAAGCTTCCTGTCAAGGTTGTTTCTAACACTCGGAATGTGGAACATGTACAATCCACTTATCATTTGTTTTGAATAGAGCATCAGCTAGACACGCATATCACATGCGAACGACAGCAAGAAAATTGATGTATGTAGAGATCGAACAGTAATTAGACACGGACAAGGAATTAAACCCATAAAACACGTAACCAGAAATGACGTGGTATCAAGGCAGAGTGGAGCGCATCATGAGACTGAGATATAGGGAATAACAAAACGCATGTAAAGTAATATTACGAGGGAGATGGCTGAGCAGCAGAGACAGTGGGACGAGTGGAGCGTGGGATGCACCCGAGTGCGAGGCAAAAATTGCCCCAACAACCATAGTCTTCTTGTTGAAGTTGTTGTGTTGCTACCTGTGCCTGAGGAGGCTGCGGCTGCGGCGTTGAGTGTGGCTGCGCTGCAGAAGCCGGATGAGCTGTTGATGAGGATGACTGACCAGATTGAGCATTAGTCTTCACAGGGGGACGCGCTGTCCAGCGCCTCTGGAGGATTTATTATGTATAAGCACAGCAGAACGAGGAACATGCAATACACTGCTTACCTTAGTTTTTTGTGCGGCGGCGACTGTTACAGGTTGTGGTCCCGAGCGGCGCGCAAAGAGACTGCGCTTCGAGCGTTGTTGCAGCACAATGGACTCGCTTGCTGTCGGACGACGTCGAGAGGAGATGAGGAAGTTCCAGATGCGGCGAGCCGAGGATGGATGGGGACGCTGGGGACCAGATGGTGCCGAAGAATGATAAGGCTGGGAAGGCTACGGATGCCTATTGTCAATACTGGTACCCTTTGCATGATGAAACACGAGGCTTACCTGAAAAAAGTTGCCGTATGGATCATCTCCCCCCTCCTCTGTGAGAGGGTTTGTAGCGTCGACCTGTGGTAGTTTTGTGAGCAAGGGAAGGAAGGCAATCAAATGAAAGAGTGCTGACTTCAAGGCAAGACTGGTAGTGGTGACTGGAATGGAGATTCCTGCTGTGTAGCTTGTCACCTTGAAGTATGGTTGTGAAGGTACGTACTGGAAGCTCAGGAGCTATCTCTTTTACCATCCACAAAGTGATTGTGTTGTCCGTTCCCCCATATGCTACGTATTTGCCATCCGGAGAGAACGACACACACAAAGGGATCCCGGCCTCCTGATTGAATGGCTGACCGAGTGGCTGATGGGACTTTGTGTCCCATAGCCGTGCAATACCTCCAATGCCCACGCATGCCAGTACATTGTATTTGGGCGAAAGCGCGACGGAAATCAGCGGATGAGTGTGCTCGAAGCAATGAAGTTGTGTGCCTGAGGTACTGTCGAAAACGCGTGCGAAATGACCTAAGGCGGCGTAAAGCTTTGTGCTGTCCGACGACCACACCACAGACCACACGTAGTGCCCCAGGATCTTCGATGGGGTCGACAACGAGCTCGCCTGTCTTGGAGTCCCAAATGCAAATCGTCTGGTTGCTCCCGCCTGATGCGATTTTGCCGCCTGAAGGTGAATACGCAAGTGCAAGCACACCACCCTGCTTCGCTTCGATTGGGCCCACCTCGATCTCCCCGCTTTCTACTTTTCGAATCAAGATTGTTCCATCCTGGGATCCGCTCGCGATATGATCTCCATTGGGAGACCACGACAGTGACCGCACCAGGTCCCTATGACCTGTCCAAATGCCTTCAATCATCTTTCCGTCGGTGTCCCACCGCTGAACACTTCCGTCTTCTCTCCCGCATGCAATTGTCTTTCCGTCCGGTGAAAGCGCCAGTGCATGTATCCTTCCGCCCTCGCCTAACCACGGTTCCCCGACAAGAAGTCCTGTGTTGCAGTTCCACTTGCGCATCCTGCCGTCCAACGAACCACTCACGATGTGGATGTTGTCGTGCAAGAAGACGAAATCCAAAACCTGGTTCTCATGGCCCTTGAATTGGTGCTTCGGAGTTGGGTTTTCAGGTTGCGTTGGGGGTTGAGCTTCATCAGTGGTCGGCATCGCAGGGGGTTCAGACACTGAAGACATAACTTCCTCAATGGTCGGCATCGCAAATATTTCGGGAGACATAATTCGTTACCGTAAGTCGTCTGTCTGCTTTCTGGATTTGACACTGTTCATGATCGATAATGACGGGAACAGTTGCACAGTACTCACCGGTTGTTCTGCTGGTTCCTCTATGGTAGTCAGCCAGCAACGAAGTTGAGTCTTGCATGCATCGCAGGCATGGATTCCACGAGGCAGCGCTAATATTTGAATTGTAACAGGTTCCATTTTGCCACGGCGCTGCCACGATGCCCAGCACGTTCATATGACCATTTACTCAATTCCATTCATGCTATTATAGCGAGCATGTCCTAACACATATGAAGACAGATGCAGTGACCTTCACCTCTTCTGCCGCCCATATATCGTTTGAACGTTGCTTCAGAGCCCACACCAGTGCTTTTCTAATGTGAACGTGGTTCTCTTCTTCCGTTGGAGTTCTGCGCGTGCTAGATTTGTTGCTGTTTCCTTGGAACGTTGTTGCAGTGCAATGGACTCGCTTGCTGTCGGGCGATGTCGAGAGGGGATGAGTAAGTTCAAGATGCGGTGAGCTGAGGGTAGGTGGGGACGCTTGGAATGACGAGAGGGACCAGATCGCGCCGAATGATGATACTACGAGTACTTGTCGTCAATACTGGTGCCCTTTGTACGAAAAAATACGAGGTATACCTGGAAAAAGTCGCCGTATAGATCATCTCCCCCCTCCTTTATGAGAGGATTTGTAGCATCGACCTGTGATAGTTTTATGAGCCAGGGAAGGTGGGAAATCAAATGCAAGAATACCGACTTCAAGGCGGGACGGTGGTGGTGACTGGAATGGAGATTCCTGCTGTGTAGCTTGTCACCTTGAAGTATGGTTGTGAAAGCACGTACTGGAAGTTCAGGAGCTATGTCTTTGACCGTCCACAGTGTGATTTTCATGTGTGATCCACCATATGCGAGGTGCCTCCCATCTTGAGAGAATGAGACACAGTTAATGCTTTCGCGTGTATGATGTAAGTGTGCATCAAATTGGTGTTCGAATGGCAGTTGGTAGGCAAGCGAGCATCGGGACTCTGTGTCCCATAGCTGTGTGACATTGTTGTAACGCACACACACCAGTACATTGTGTTTGGGTGATAGTGCGATGGAATTCAGGTTAGAACCGGCACCGAAGCAATGAAGTAGTGTGCCTGAGTTAGTGTCAAAAATACGTGCAAATCTGTCTGAGGCAGAGTAAATTTTAGTGCTGTCCGACGACGACACAAATTCCTCTAAGTCTTCGATGGGCTCGATAACGAGCTTGCCTGTCTTCGTGTCCCAAATGCAAACGGTACAGTTGTCCCCACCTGATTAGATTCCACGAGGCAGCGCTAATAGTTCAATCATAACAGGTTCCATTTTGCCACGGACCACGGTGTCCACTACCTTCTTATTTCTTATGATCATTTCAATTTGTTCAATTTCAATCATGCTCAGGCTATAATTATGCATAATCATGGCTGGTAAGGGACGTGATGGTTATGGCATACTGGTGGCCTCAAGGGCATCATATATCATGAGCATCAACCATACATAACGGCTCATCTCTAATCAACCATTATTATGCATCACCCTGCCACGAACAGGT
Organism: Suillus lakei; assembly: GCA_016628065.1. NCBI lineage: Eukaryota > Fungi > Basidiomycota > Agaricomycetes > Boletales > Suillaceae > Suillus > Suillus lakei. The sequence goes on from JABBWA010000033.1 coordinate 228,653, forward strand.
GTCAGCTGGTAGACAGCTTTGAACTCGGATATTTTCCGATCCAGTCCAGGGCAGTAATGTCGCCCCAATCAGGCTACAATCTCCTAGGTGCAAGAGCTCTGACTAACTTTCGGAGGAGAACCAGCTTTTTGAGCTTCATTGGCGTGCTTCCTTGTCGTGCAATGGACTGACGAACCTGACTGTTCGTCTCAGGGACATCAATTTCACTGATCTCACAATCCGCCATCGTGGAGAAGGACAAATAAACCTGTCCAAAAAAACTCAGATATCGTAGTTTTGGAAACCAGACGATTTGTTTAGGCGTGAATCTTCATGGGCCTGTTCCGTTCAAATTCTCCTGTTGAATTTCAAACTTCAAGTAAACGCTCTGACCTACCAGGATGTCCACTCCCATAACAAATGGAGCTGACATATCGATCACGGACATCGTCCTGAAAATAATAGTCAACGAGGCTCGCAATAGAGTTGTAGTTATATTCGCCTACTAAGTGCGCAAGGAAGTAATCTCCATTCAGGTGTGCAAGCGATCACATGAAGTTGGCTGAGGATAATATCTGCCGCAGACATCGATCTCTCTAAAGCAAATCGTTAAGCTCAAACTGCTCATTTAGAGGATCAGTGTGGCCGCATCACGAAATCAAAATGCTCACAACATGATACACCTCTTCCAGCCCCCAGCCTAGCGTCCATACCTTCATAGCCACATTCTCCCAATGTGAATCGGAGAAAACCGAGTAATTCATGCTGCAGATGAGATGCTTCTCGGAGCCAAATAGCTCGTTGATGAACCCCCTCTGCTTCACCTTCCCTTGCTCTGATTTGCACGTTGCTTCGATTACTGTTCTAACAGTAGAGTTAGGCAAACTTCAACGACACCGTGTTGCTGTCAGAAACAATGGGAGCAAACCCGGATAACTTGGGTAACAGTAGATATCATGGTTTCCCAACTCCGAGCCTGAGGGCCATTCGGTCACACCCCAGTTCGGAGGTGGATCTTGAGCAGGTGATACTAGTACTCATGATGTCCAGTAGGTCATGAGGTATGTATGAGTTGGACCTGTCCATGCGCGTTTAGTGCTGACAGCGTGATCTGCCGCCGAGCGATCCGGGGAAACCGACGGAAACTTTCACACTACTGCGCCTACAGCTCTTGAAAATGAGGAATGGACGATGAGCAGTGAGCACTAGCAGGCGCGCAGCAGTTCATGCGTGAGTTACCCAACATCCCCAACAACAACCTGGAAGTCCTCAAGTCGGACCGGCAAATCAGAACCTGAAGGTGACCGTGAGTAAAGGAATCAGGTACATGTGTGCGCGGGTATGGCTGCACGACAAAAGAAGTTAGAGAGCGCATGGTGCCATCATACGTTCCCTGCCATGCATCACGCATGGTCTATCTAATTGTTCGCTCCCATCATAATTACAGAAATACCCATTCTAAATACAAACCTCATGTACGACACCAGACGATTCGCTATTTTCCCTTCACAAATTCAACAAGTTGGTTTGCTCAACGGAGATGCGTCTTCTCGCTGTGTTTGCGGCTTTGCTCGCAGTGGTCGCCACCAGCGCTCGTAGGATGACCAAGCACGAGATTAGTGAACGCCAACTCGAGGCAGCAAAACGTTGGCAGACTAGCGGCCCTCAGAATGAAAAGCGCAGTGGTGTTCAGAATATTACATTCGCGAACCCAAAGGCCTCAGGTGAATGAAGTGCTACAAGCAGATATCTGCTACGTCTGATCTATGTTCGTCCAGAATTTTACGTTGATGGCAAATCCCTTCCTCTTGTTGACTTCGACGTCGGTCCTAGCTGGGCAGGTCTTCTACCCATCAGCAACAGCCCTAACGAGACGCGTCAGGTGAGTACTTGATTTATGCACGTCCTTTGCTGACACCAAGGACGACAGCTCTTTTTCTGGTTTTTCCCACCTGGGCCCGAAGGGAGTCTTGATGATTTGATTTTTTGGTGCGTTATTAGAAGCGGTGTGATGTTTGCGCTGCTGACCTGACGTGTTCTACCTGAAGGACTAACGGTGGCCCTGGCTGCTCCTCCCTAGAAGGTTTACTGCAAGAGAATGGAGTGAGCCTCTTTTCCGTCAGGGAGTGCTCGTTTAACTGAGACGTTTGAAGCCGCTTAGTTGGTCCTGGGGTCAAGCCAAACCAACGGTGAATCAACAGAGTTGGACTAACCTCTCCTCCGTCCTTTGGGTGGAGCAACCTGTTGGCACGGGGTTTTCGCAAGGCATTCCAAACGTACAGAATGAGGATGATGTCGCCGCTCAACTCGTCGGCTTCATGCAGCAGTTCCTAGAGGTCTTTTCGGAACTCAATGGCAAAAAGCTGTATCTAACGGGTGAAAGTGTAAGTTTCTCTCCCATAGAGTCTGTTCAAACATCGTGCTAATTGTATTCAGTATGCTGGAACATACGTGCCTTGTGAGTCAGAAGCCATTTTCTTTGAACGTAACTTGAAGACCAATAAAGATATCGCGAACTATATCTACGAGAACCCCACTCTACTAGACCTCTCGTTGCAAGGGATATGGATCAGCGATCGTAAGTAACATTTTGACTTGCTTTGTCTCTTCTCAACATGAAGATCAGCTTCACTCTCGTGGGATGTGGTGCAAGAGCAGATCCCTGCAATGGACTTCGTGAACAAATATGCTGGTCTCTTCTCTTTTAAGTTTGTTCATTTCCCTCGAACCTAGTTTACAGGTTACTTACCAATAGGATTTAGTCAAACGTTCATGAACTACCTCGAGAATATGGCCGCGACGTGCAATTACACTGGCTACATGGATAAGTACGTCACATACCCTCCAACAGGCCTTCTCCCCCTGCCAGGAGACTCTGTCGAGTTTGCCCAAGGCTGTGATGTCTGGGACGACATTTTCAATAATGCGCTGATTATCAACCCCGCTTTCGATATCTATCGCATCTGGGACACTGTGAGTCGAAGAGGACTTCAATCAGCACTATATTAACCTGTGCATGCAAGTATCCGATTCTATGGGATGTTCTAGGTTTCCCGTACGCCACTCAATTATTGACTCAATGCAACTCGACTGACACAGATTTAGAGGTTCATTCCCGCAGACGCAGTCTCCCATCTACTTTAATCGAAGAGACGTGAAGTTAGCTATCCACGCGCCCGTCAATACGGAGTGGACCGAATGCTCCAATATCAATGTCTTCCCGAACGGAGACGGCAGTTTGCCCCCTGCCTTCACTGTGTTACCGAATGTTATAGAGAAGAACCAGCGGACCGTCATCGTGCATGGCCTTGCGGACTTCATTCTTATTGCTGAGGGGTATGACTTCATTCGCGAGCCTTCCTCTTCGTGTATCTGACCCATGGTTCGATGACTTAGAACAAGAATTGTCATTCAAAAGTAAGTGCGTTCTTGACCATAACAGTATCACTTTAACCGAGAATAATTAATTTGTAGCATGACCTGTGCGTGACCCGTAATATAATGTTTGATGTACACTATTAATCACTCATCATATTCTAAGGGAATGGTTTGCAAGGATTCCAGACTGCCATCACCAATGACAGCTTCCTGGTGGATGGCGTGGGTGCCTACGGGACGATGCACTCAGAGCGGGGACTCACTTATTACGAAGTAGCTTTGAGTGGACATATGTGAGTTCACCACAATACGCAGGGTCTCATTTCTAATGTCTTCTGTAGGATTCCACAGTTTGCGCCAGTAGTAAGTCGGCAACGCTGTCATGCAGATGCACCCTAACGCAGGGACCGATTGTTTCAGGCCGCTTTCCAGATTATGCAGTACCTGATGGGCTTTAGGGACACGCCCTAGATAGACACTTCCTTTTCATACTACAAGTCATCTCGCGGACAGAGTTGAATTGGACGAGCGCCACCATCTTACCGGCCCTGAATCAAAGTCACGTGCGGGACTTGTATATATGCCCCTGTCACGAGAGCTTAGCGCTTCGCACACGCCCATACCCGTCCCCGTATCACCCCAGCGTCCCACGTATCCCAATACAATCCCAATAGCACTTTTTTTCGTTTCACTGTTGAATAATGCCTGCCATCAGGACACAATTGCGCTCAAGGAAGGGTGCCATCGATGGACATAGGACAATGACCTCAAGGGCGTCCATAGTCGGGGAGGAAATGCAGGACCTGGCAGACTGTAAGCCGCATCGCGGATGCCATCACATTCGTTTCCGTAGCCCATGTCGTACAACTCTCATGAAACTGTCTTCACAGGCAAGATGCATTATCCCTTGAGCGAAAACGAACGCAAAACCTTCAAGACGCGCGACGGCAAGGCAAGCAACATACATTGAGACTGCCCAATATTATTCCTTAAACCATGGTTCTCCCAGCGCGTCACTCTGCATCAGTGGGCAGTATACGATTTCACTAGAACAATTCCTTGTGGTCGTGTCACGACATACAAGGACATCTGCGTTGCTCTTGGGCAAGGTTCGCCGCGATCAGGTGCGCGTCTGAAACGCAATCCCTTTGTCTGCTCTCACCACCTCATTTCCCAGTTGGTTCTGCGCTTCGAAACAATCCCTTTGCACCATTTGTGCCTTGCCACCGCATCATCGCATCAAACTTGTACATTGGTGGGTTTCTCGGTGAGTGGGGCACGGGCGCAAACGCCAAAGGGGGACAGAAGAACACTGGAGTGCAGTGCAATAGAAAGATGGAGATGCTTGCAAAGGAGGGAGTTATGTTCTCTTTGGAAGGGTATATCGAGGACGAATCTCTACTCTGGATCGGGAGAGGCTGAACTGGCCTCCTTGGCTGTTCTGTATGATAACACCGGAGTCTGCGGTTGGATATCACGTTCTCTGGCATAACAACATGAATAAACAATATTCAGCTGTAGAGGGACTCTTCCGTTCACGCAGGCCATATGACATGTAATTATGAGGCACGAAGTCTCTCTGAACTATACCTGAATGTTTCCGAGCTTGGAACGCCGCACCAAGACTCAGAAGTTTTGGCTCTGTCAGTGGCTGTGTGCTTCCTGGTGGATGTGATTGTGGTTTCGTCTCAGCAGCTCAGAGTACTGACCTCATGTAGATCGAGCTATGGAATATACAAGAAGGATAAAGAACTAAAGGGAATACTAAATGAATGAATGGCGCCTTGTTCAGTTAATGGTAACGAAGGCTTTTATGAACGCTACACATATCTTCCTCTTATCCAAGTTTTCATTGCCCATTGCGCTGGCCGATGTCAGCCTCTCCCCCAGGAACGGTATGTGTTGAGAGCCCCCATACTCGCGTACCGAATCAAGATGATGTGGATGAACGCCACCTTTCCCAGCTCCACGGCGCCTCTGCGATCCTAGACAACAACCTCAAGGATAAAAGAATGGGAGGTCTGGCATACATTGGACTTGGCGTTGGATTCATATTCGCCACCATCTTCGGCGCCAAACTTTCCAACAAGATATACCTACACGTACATCAAGACTGCCTTTCATGTCGGTCGCATTAGCTGAAGCGCATACTTTATGTAGCTTGCTGCAAAAAATGGAGGAAATGGTAAGCCAGAGATGCGCATACCTGCTTTGATATTTGGTTCGTTGTTCGTTCCGGTGGGACTGTTGTGAGATATACATACACCTAGTTTTTGTTGCTCCGACTCTAACGTACGTTCAGTTGGTATGGCTGGTCTGCCCAAGCCAAGGTCCACTTCATTATGCCCATCATCGGTACCACTATCTTTTCGTTCGGATTAATGACAACTTTGTGGGTGTGCCCCATATCATACTACCGCTCGCGGCTAACCTCTTTGAAGCCTCCCTATTCAACTATACCTCGTAGATACATTTACCTATGCTGCAAGCGTGACTGCAGCTGCTTCTGTGAGTTTCCCCCCACCCTAAATTTCGTCGGCGCCCACTGAACACATCATCAGACTTTCCGTTCACTGCTTGGCTTCGCATTCCCTCTCTTTGGACAACAAATGTTCACAGCACTCGATTATGGGGGAGGCAACTCCCTTCTTGCAGGTCTTGCCATCGTCATCGGTATACCATTCCCGATCTGGATATATTATGCTGGTGAGAGTATGCGTGCAAAGAGCTCTCTGACTCGTTGATTCTTTTCTCTATTCCTTCGATGTAATTCTATGGTCCCGATGAGATGGCAGATTCTTTCAGATGCACTGAAACTGAATCACGGCGATAGCAATACCGGGCATTATTATTGTGCCAGTTCATGTCGCTATCGAACCGACGAGCACTTTTTCCGATAGGACATTTCGGCAAGGCAAGGACCAGCCTAAACCATCTGAGTATTTCAAAGGCACTACCCATACAGTAGGAATACACAGCTATTGTATAATTGACATTCGACTGCTGATATGATGGGTAGTTGGGCGTCGAGACTGCTATAGTCTACGTAGAGTATAACCAGACCTGCTTTTGTTTAAATCCCGACATAAAACAGATGTGAGGATCCAAGAATTCCAATTCGACTCCGCATCAGATTAGGCACCCAGGCAACAAACCAGTCCCTTCGAAACTCGTAAATCATGATTCGCGTTATGCTCTGTAACGAGCGTCTCTTGTGATCTATTTCTGAGAAGACATTTGCTTTGCAGGTTTGAGTTATTATCTGCATAAGGTTGCTAACTCCACTCTATCCTGGTCCGACTATTGTGTCATTTCCACAGTGAATTATGGGGGTGAAAGAGAACTTGTCAAGCAAGGTAATTAATTCCAAGTTGACACTCAGCGCTCATCAAGAATATGTTTCATGACATGAGCCTGCATAATTTAAAGGTTTCCTGTAGACGTTGGGGCCTGTATCTAGCTTTTCAAAATTTGGGAAGTGCCCCAGTGCGGCCGTATTCCAGGACATTCGAGGGCAGTGAAGGAAAAGGTTCCGTGATCTTTGAAGGGCGCTGTATTAGAAGTTTTCATAAGAACATATGTGTAAGGGGGGCGACTACCATTATGAATATCCCGGGCACGCAGAAGTGACAACCCCCCAAAAAAGTGACAGAGGCGCTCTGAGCACAGCAATTGACTCGGTGAGAAGAACACCAACAATTTGGCGGTGGAGCGTGACTAGCATGACACCATGTCATGGTCAGATATGACGGCAGTATCACCTTTTACAAGTGCAATACTGATTTCGTCAGTACGCCGTCTGCGTGCAGAGAGAGTTGGGCTACTTACCTTAGAGCATCCCGCACGGCTTGGTAGATATTGATCTTGTGTGTTTTGCGGCCGCCAAAGATGTGGCGATTCTTCATCTTGCAATAGTATCCCCTGGTGTTCTGAGAGATGCTCATGTTGTGTGGGGGAGCTGAGAAGGTGCGATGGAGGAGGGGAAAATGTTAGTGATGGTTCGATGACAGTGGTGCTTGTTGATGTCTGCCAGCGACGGGACTGGTTTGCGTGAGTAAAACGAACTCAGAGGAGGGAAAGAGACTCACGAGTGCGGGTAGTATAGAGCACAGGCGGTGGATGAGTATTGGGGATGAGGGTCAAGATCCGTATACCTAATACTCCGTACCATTCTATAGACAGGTGGGGGGCCAGAAAGTTGATCATCACAATAAACGCGAAGAGAATGGAGGAGGGGCTCGATAGAGACATGAAGAAGACAAGGCTAGTCTTCTACTATATCGGGAGGCCATGGGATGCAGAGAAGAGATGAAACAAAGAGAGAGAGCGGGATGATTGAGTGCCAAACTGTTGTTAGTAGATGCAGGGAATGATTGAAGTAAGACGTAGATGAGGAAGCCATCTTAGTGAAGGTAAGGAAGCTGCACATGACCGCGTTCTTCTTGTTGGCATGATGTTGGCCAGTATCCGCTGGAGTCCATCTCTGTATTTGTGTCTGGGATCGAGCTGACATACCGTGGTACTCGTCTGAGGTTCAAATATGCATTTCCCGAAAGGCTCTATTTCGTCCTTACCATCCCACAGACTCACTCTTTGTGTATCTCAAGTGTATCCGCCCTCCCTGACGCGGCCTCATTAAACTTCAGTGTATGTTTGGTGCTGTTAGGATCAGAAGGTTTACATCATGTCACTGGCGTGTCACTGGACGTGTCGAACAAGTTCAAATCCATTTTGCATGCGTGCATATCCGGTTATGAAAATTGCTCTGAAATTTGAATGATACATGAATACTATATCCTTGCAATGCCACACCAAGGCTCATATCGGCTCTAGATCTGGATGTGTGTTTCCCAGTGGATGCGATCGTGGTCTCAAAAACAATATCAATCCCTCTCGAGCTCTCTGAATTGCTTTCCCGGGCCAGTGACACCAATGACATGGTACGACGCCCGGGCCTCCTACTTACCTTCATAATAACTCCATAGTGATAAATCCACCCTCCTGTTGTGTCGACAACGTCAACCGTGGCCCCGTCGCGCTGTCCTACTATATAAACAGTCAGTCCTCCGTGCGCTCTGTCTTCTCCTCTATCATATTAACAATGCTTATTTTGCGCGATCATATCATGCCGGACGTTCGAGCAAGGTATGTGGGGTGCGACTCGGACTCGGAGTTGCATGCCATCCTACTGACACACTCGTCTTCCCGCCACCAGCACTGCTTTTATCTTGCCCACCACTTGGTGCGTTTCTTGCTCTTAGTGTTCTCTGTTTTCCAGGCAACTAACATTGTCTTTATTTCCAGGTCTGTTAAGAACGAGCTCCCACCGGACACCACAGGTAAGTCTTGTTCTCGCCGCCTTCTTACCTACCTGCTAACCGACATCGATCCATATTTTCATGGAAACATCCAGCGTGCACCAAGATTCATGATTTAAGGATGCCAAACAAGCAACAAAATGATACAATCCAGCTGCTGACCTTCGTGGACATTGCAGGTGATAGGACTTGGATCCTCCTGACCCTCTTCAAGCTGCGTCTGCTGGCCGCGTTCACTGAGATTCTCAGGTGGTTGACTTCTCTCCACCATATTCACCTCCTCAGTATCTCCCCGGTCGGTTACACTGGCTCGCACCGTGGCTTAGGCACCCCGACCCACGTCAACGCAATACTCTCACTGCTTTGTACGCTCAGGCGCGAGATGAGAGGGTGCGCTCTAGTTTCATCTTCTGGCCCGCCGCTGACATCACGCCATATTCAGGGAATCTGTGGTTGTTACCATCCACGTCAGAACTTAGTGGATGGCTTGGGACGTGGAATGTAGGCCCTGTTCTTGAAACCGAGGACACCCACCAGGTAGCTCAGTCTCCCTGTCGGGTTGAGGTTGCAGGTGTCGCTAACGTTCTATCCCGTTCGCTTCTCAGTGCCCGCCGGGTCCGGGTATGGCATCGTCACGAATCAATCTGCTTCCTCGGCGCCAAGAGACTCAAAGAGCCGAGGTCGTCAGCGTCCACCCTGATTTAATAAAACAAACCCGATGTACTGCCAACATTCTGCGTAAGAGGAGAAAGGATTATTGCGACCCAAATCATGGGGAAAGGTAAGTAGTTCCATTCCTTGATGTTTCTGGTTGTCTTCAAGAACTGTTAGGATCAGCTCCAGTGCCGTTGGATGAGTTCGTCATCCACTGTCATCGCATGGAGTCTCGATGAAATGATCTGGCGTGCGACAGTTGATTCCTCTTGTTTTCACGGAATGACTGGAACAAATTCGGACTCGGCAGCTACCACAGCTACAGACCACGGTGTGATCACCAAATTGAGGGCGTCTTGTTGATCAACTAAACCCGACTTCGAGGTTGAAAAGTTGATACTTCACAAGCGCAGGTTTTATTCGAGGACGGGGAGGCACGCAGGCAAATTGTTATGGGGCTTAGTATGTGTAGCGGACAATTAGCGGGAGCGCAGCATCCACGAGGAGCATCGTCCTTGTTGCGCCGGGACGCTGACAAGTGCTCTGGGCTCGCGTTGAGGGGGCAATGCGCCTGGTCCAGAATAGGATGGAGGACTCATGATGTTGTAAACACGACGAGCTGCCATCCCTATGCTGGCGACGCAGAAAGTACGCGATTACTCATGCTGACGAGTTCTTACCCGATATAAACGATATGACGCGCAGAAACAAAAAGAAATCGTCTCCGGTCTCGGCAGCTCTGGCCTCAGGTACTGACCTCACCACGCCCATTGAAGTGACATTTGGGTGTTGCCAAGTCTTTTTGAACGACTATCTATAATCAGGGGACGGCGAAGTCTGTACATGGTAGGTCAGCTCTCGCGGAGTTTGAAGCTGCCGGCACCCCCCGAGCGTAGCTGCTTGTATGGAACGGCTATCTTTCTTTGTCTATAAGGGTCTGCCTAGGGGAGACTAATCGTATGGCGCTCCTGTTGTTGGCAAGCACGAAAGGTCGGCGAGGCGGGGGCATCGGGCGCGATGGTGAGCTCATTATTGCAATGGTGTTACACACAACATTGGATAACTATGACGTATAGCTAGTTCACCGCCTGTCCAAGACTTGGCATCAGACCTGAGACCGGTGACTTTCACGATTGTGACAGCCAGCATTATGATCGAATCGTACAACCAATAGAATGGGGGTAATCTTAAAGTCCTGGTCCGACTATCGCGCCTGTCAAGGTATAATTGTACAGTACTGTAATACCTGCTCAGTCACCGCCCTCTATCTACTTAATTATCAGCCTGTCTCCGGACATGTCTTATCTTCCTCTCGTTCAAGTTTTCCTTGCCCACTGCGCTGGTCAATGTCGGCCTCTCCTCCAGGAACGGTATGTGTTGAGAGCTCCTATACTCGCGTACTAAATCAAGATGATGTGGACGAATGTCCTCTTTCCCAGCTCCGCGGCGCCTCTGCGATCCTAGACGACAACTTCAAGGGTGGAATTCCGGACAACCTTCAACAGTTAGATGAATGGCAACACGACCCAGTCAACCCCAGGAATTGGTCTCTGGCAAAAAAATGGACAAACACTACAATCGTCAGTCCCTCTATCAGAATTGAATATCTAATCATGAGGCCTAATTTTGGTTTCCTGTCAGCTTGCACTCTACACTTTTGTGACACCGTTAGCAAGTTCTATCATGGCACCTAGTTTGCCAGACCTGGCCATAAAATATGGCATATCCGATCCAACAGTCACAGGTTTGACTCTCAGCATCTTCCTTCTGTCATTCGCCATCGGTCCTTTGTTTACCGCACCCTTGTCCGAAGTATATGGTCGTGTGTGGGTGCGTCTTCTTCTTCTTTAAGACCAGTGGAACCGTCTGCCTGAATCAGTTCAAGGTTCTCCACTTAGCGAACCTCTTCTTCCTCGTGTTTAATCTCGGCTGTGCTTTTGCACCCAACACTACATCTTTCCTCATCTTTCGGTTTCTAGGTTTGTCATTGAACCTCTGCTGTCACAAGTTTGCTTACTCTCTGGGAAGCTGGTTTCGCGGGGAGTGCACCCGTCGCATGCGGTGGAGGCGTCGTCAGCGACCTCTTCTCTGAACGCGATCGTGCTCCCGCTATGGCACTATACTATGTCGGGCCCTTGATAGGTGCGTTTCCCGGTATGCCACCTTGACACAAGTTCACACTCATCTCGCAAGGTCCTGTTGCTGGGCCCATCATGGGAGGCTTCATTGCAGAGTCGGTCGGCGTACAGTATGATTTCTATGTCGTCGTCGCGATGTGTGGTGTCGGCGCAGTGCTTGGCATTCCTTTCTTGAGAGAATCTTATGCACCAGTGATCAGGCTTCGTCGTGAAAAAATAGCTAGAGATCTCGAAAAGGCAGTCGGAGGACATCCTGTCCTCACTGCACACCAAATGAATAAATGGGCTTACTTATGGATCAACCTCAAACGACCCGTCATACTTTTGACCCGGAGTTTTATATGCTTCATCCTCAGCTTATACGTGGCTCTGTAAGTTTCATTTAATATCATGCAGCTAAATGATGACATCTATTTAGGATTTATGGTGAGTACTTAGCACCCTATATCAAGTTATGCTGGATGCGGACTGAAGTCATCTGTCAGGGATCTACTACTTGATGTTTGCTACGTTCCCCAGTAAGATCATATCCACCCAGTACTACAGGAACAAGTATTAAAAACTTGCTACCAGGCCTCTTTTCGGAGGTATACCACTTCAGCATCGGAATCGGAGGTCTAGCATACACTGGACTTGGCGTTGGATTCATACTCGCCACCATCGTCAGCGCCAAACTTTCTAACAAGGTATACCTACACGTACGTCAAGACTTCCTTCTATTTCGGCCGCATTAGCTGAAACGCATCTTTTATGTAGCTTGCTGCAAAAAACGGAGGAAATGGTAAGCCAGAGATGCGCGTGCCCGCTCTCATATTCGGTTCGTTGTTCGCCCCGGTGGGACTGCTGTGAGATATGCATACGCTTATGTATGTTGCTCCGACTCTAACCTTCGTTCAGTTGGTATGGCTGGTCTGCCCAAGCCAAGCTCCACTTCATTATGCCCATCATTGGTACCGCTATCTTTTCGTTCGGATTTATGACAACTTTGTGGGTGTGCCCCGTCTGTATCACGCCGCCATCCGCGGCTAACCCCTTTGAAGCCTCCCTATTCAATTATACCTCGTAGATACATTTACCTATGCTGCAAGCGCAACTGCAGCCGCTTCTGTGAGTTTCTCCTACCCTAAATTTCGTCAGCGTTCACTGAACACATCATCAGACGTTCCGATCACTGCTTGGCTTCGCATTCCCTCTCTTTGGACAACAAATGTTCGCAGCACTCGATTATGGGGGAGGCAACTCCCTTCTTGCAGGTCTTGCTATCGTCATCGGTATACCATTCCCGATCTGGATATATTACGCTGGTGAGAGTATGCGCGCAAAGAGCTCTCTGACTCGTTGATTCTTTTCTCTATTCCTTCGATGTAATTCTATGACCACGATGAGATGGCAGATCCTTTCAGATGCACTGAATCACCGCGATGGCAATACTGGGCATTATTGTTGTGGCAGTTCATGTCGCTGTCGAACCGACGAGCACTCCTTCCGACAGGATATTCCAGCAAGGCAAGGTTCAGCCCAAACAATCTGAGTAGTTTAAAGGTACTGCCCGTAAAGTAGGAATACACAGCTATTGTATAATCGAAATGCATTCGACTGCTGATATGATAGGTAGTTGGACGTTGAGACTGCTATAGTATACCAAACCTAGACTATTGGATGATTCCCGTTCTTGTCGAGCGTCCCGCTGTTCAGTCAAGTTAGCTTCATGATAACTGTTAGCTTAACATGCGCTGTAAATACCGTTAGTTCTCCGTTGAGGTCCACCGCTACTTTCTATCAGCAGCACGTCTCTGACAATTTGAGATGTGTGGATCACACCATCCCCGCTCCGGCTTCTAGAGAACTGCCTGTCTGCTGTGTATGAGAGTGTGTCTGGACGTAAAGAGCGCACTTTGACGTACGGTGCCAAGTGCTTGTTGAATTCTTCGTTCGCTCCAACAGCGTCTGCCCAGTTTCAACGTGAGAACGGAGGGCACTGATGATATCTTTTCCGATTTTCCAACGCATCGGGTCTAGAAGGACGAGACCGGATGAACTCTGTTTTTCTTGACAGGCATGTCTCACTTGAAAAGGTCAAAAGTACGAAGTGGGATCATGTTTGCCAGCCTGAATCTAATACAATAGCGATATCACGTTCTCTAAACTCTGGGTCAGCCGTGAGTGAAACTTTGGTCGCTAATGCGCCAGTCGTTGACCGATGGTATAACCATCGATGAGAGTAATGGTGCGTAGATCTAGCCAGGCTGCACGATCTAGACTATACTATCATCAATCTTAATAATACTCAAAGTTGTCATTCGACATGGAACATGCAAATTTCCGCGCGAAATGCCCTTCAGATCTGCATGGCGCGTCTGTGACAGAACACGAAGTTCTGCCATATACGATTGAGTTGACTCGGCATCGCAGTAGGCGGATTGGCTTCCGAGGCAAGATTTTGCAAACAGGACTCGACACGTTGATCTGCAATCAAATATTGATCGCGTTATAACATATACAGGAACTGAGAGTAATCTGATGTAACTGACCGACAACATGAGTCACCATCGAGAGATCTCCCTGCACACCGTTACTGTCGGTGTGGAGATGAAGCTCCTGACAAACAGCTCTCTGAATACAAGCCGCTACATGGCAACACCTACTTTGACCGCCCACCCAATATTTCTCCAGTACTCATCTATGCGTTTTCGTGTACAAACTGAAGCGGAGGACCATTTAGCCACATGATAACTACCTGGTCAAGGAACCACTGACCGGAACGCGAGATCCAAGGGATCAGAAAATCCCACAAGTGACAAGCGTGACTTGAAGTGTTCGTCAGAATGCATGCCGACGTACTCGAACCATGAAGGATAAAATCCAGATCCTTCCCAGTCCACCATATACACCTTGCCATCGCGCGCCAACATGATATTCCTAGGGCACAAGTCCTGGTGCGTAAAGACCAGTGGCCATGAGTTGTCGAAACGGGGAGCATCAAGGGGCGCGCGTTTCATTTGCTGAGCCACATCCAACTTGTGGTTGAGCCATGTCGTCATCTCATCATAAGAAGTGAATGGACCTGCGCCGTAGTCGGTGAAGATCGGCCCCGTGCATGCGACCCCATCGAGGGTACCTGGAACAGACCTTCGCAGACGGCGAAGTTGGCCGATGTAACCGCGCAGGGTCCAAGCAATGCGAAGCTTCGAGAGAAGGGAAAGACGATCCCAGCAGCTGGCTAGTGTCTCACCGTCGATATACTCCATGACAATGTAGGTGTTGGAGGAGGCATTCACGACGACTTGTCGCACCTCAGGAACAGGGATAGTCGTCATGCTCCGAAGCATGCTCAGATTAAGCGCCTCTGTGATGGCTTCATGAGTATATAAGTGCACTTTGGCGACAGTGTCGGGGGCAATTTTGTGCACACTGATCCAAATTATTTTCTTAGACGACATCTGCCTTATCTTGATCCCTGATTGCCTCACCATTGGGGGAAGTTCTTCGGGAAGAAACCGAGGCGATGATATTTCGACCGTGGAAGCATGTAGGTAATAACACTACAAGACTGTTCAGATGACAAACTCAAAATAACCAGTTCATACAAAAACAGATACCTGTGGTTTCGGTCCATCGATGTCGAAAGGAGAGGGCGACGAAGTATCACTGGTATCGAAAATCCAGCAAAACCATCTGCGGAAGGAAAACAGACGTGGGGGAGGATGGAGTGGGGGATTGAAATGTGGAAATAAAGCAGCAGGCTTCGTAGTTCGCGGAACTGGTTGAAAATGAGATATCCACTGGCCGGACACTGGCATCGTGCTTCAGGGGAAGAATTTGATAACCTGGAGATTCAACGTTTTAACGTTCAACTAGAGTCATGCAGAGTCTCTGCAGAGTCACTTCCAGACTCTCATACTGATGATCTTCGAACTTACTCATTTGTGACAGCCCCTATAGTAGTGATCGTAGTGGTCACCCTTTGCGTGAGTTCTGCCATTCGCCAGGCACAACAAACCGGCTGGCAAAACTCCTGGGTTCTGCCAACAACACTAATTTTGAATCGTCTCGTAATCGCATGCTGAATCACCTCATAATCGTTCACTATGACTACCACTATTGGCAGAACATCCTGACAGTAGTGCAGAGCTTGCTTCCAGTAGAAACTCTGCGACATTGACGGGCTGCCGCGATGGTAGTAGTCCAAATTTGAAAGTAAGAGTCAAAACCGTGCGTCGATACTACTATGATTGCAGCATGTAGCAGGGACATGCCCAACCAGGAGAGGCCTCGAAGGCCTCGAAGAAGCCATCAAAGGCCATTGGCCTACATAGGCGCCGTCCTCTTTAGGACGTGCTGATCATCAGGAACCCCGCACCAGCTTCCCACCCGCATGCTTCATGTATGCTTCCTCAAGTGATTCTCCACCCGTATACATACATGCATGGGGGCTGGCAATCCTAGGTAAGTATGCATAACTACTGTTCTATCATCCCTAGCTTTGTATCAATACTTGGTGCACAGGTGCGTCTATCGGACTGACTAAACTTCAATTTGAATATCCTTATCCTCTGACTTCTCGGTCATTCCGTCCACCGCTCAGCTGGTGATAGTAATATCTCACTAGCCCTAGTTAGGCCCAAACCGCATATTCTCCTCTCAACAGCCCTCAGACAGCCATGAGGTCGACCTAGCGTACAAATCGCTGTCAGCAATCAGCCCGGATTGATAGACAGTCTACCGTCACAGTAGACGTTACAAGGAGGCATCGCGATCGGGGGCAGAGCTCTGGAAACTCAAAGTCGTCATGTACGATAATGACTAGACTGGTGACCTTGCGTGAGATCGTCATGAGATTCGCTGGAACCATGTAATCCCTGCCTCATCCTTGAGCCACAACAATTTCTGGTTTCACTTTGTTCTACGCCAATTGCCAATAGATAATGTACATATTAGGTGACAATCTGCTGGCATTGCAGATATTAACTGTTCTAATTCAGGGTGAATAGGTTCTTCCTTCGCCAATATTCAGTATATAAAGCAAGGTGTCTTCTTACTGTCTCCTTCAGATTTGTTTCGTCCCCTGTCACATCCTTACAAACGATGCATTTCTCCTCTGTTCTCGCCGTTGTTGCTGTTTTGGTGGTATCGGTATCTGCCGTGCCGTTGGGCACTGAGCAAGCGGTAACTTGTTATGCTAAGATGTTTTGCATCAGAAAGAGCGACTGTACGGGCTGCGGCACCTGTGTAAGTATGGGTAGTTTGCGTCCTGGATTTAACCACATGACTCACTGGCGTGGTAGGTCGACTTTTATTGCGCAGCTTAGTGTGGTCGCAGTGGGCAGTGTTTCTGTTTTCAGCACCAGTGCAGTATGGTTGATGACATGGCGTGTGAAGCCCCGATAAATATTCGGGGTGTGACAAAGACTTTAGTGGCAGCGAAGGCGAAGTTTGGGGTGATCAGGCAGAATATCTACCTTCTTTGAAGAGGAGGCTGGAGATTGAGAAGTCCTATGGTGTCAGAGCCATTGTAAGCTAGCAGATTGTATGCAGTAACAACCTGGTCTCTATGAGGTTGCTTAGCGAAAACTAACTGGGAAAGGACGGATGGTCACCGTAGACCTGGATGAGCTGTGAACAAGTTGTCGAGCAACGGTACAATTCATCAGGTGGCCTCGGTTCAACTTTGAAAGAGCGGGATACCCTGTGACCTAGTACGTACGAGTTGAAGCACTGCGATGCTGGACAGACTCAGGGCCGGGTGGGACCACACAAATGTCGCACTAATGGGAATCCATGTACATCAGTGAAGGGGCGGGATCAAGGCGGATCACCTGTGATGACTCTGTTGAGTGAGGCGTTTAGGATTGGGCAAGCGGCTTTGTAGGGCGCCGTACTTAGTTCTGACGGGAGGTAGCAAACTCGAAACATTGTAAAAGGAGGAATTGTGTGCAAGCAGAGGTCTCGTAAGTTTGAACTTTGCGCCTGTCAAATGTATGCCTGAATCATCGGGGGAAATTTGAGTGCGCTAAATAAGTACAAAGCAACCACCGACAACAGAGACGAAAACTCGAAAATACAGGACGGAATAGAAGGGAATGTAAATACCAGCCAGACTATATATAAATTGCCCGTCAGGCAGCTGGTGCACACAAATAGATGTCGGGGACTGGCGCGGATGAGCGCCGCTACATTTTAATTTTGTCATGAACATAATGGCGTTTGCACGGAGACTACGATTCAATATCAACACGTGTAATAGTTGATTTGTAGAATTTTCATGTCCAAGTGTTTGCAGTCTGACAGATACCGATAATCACTGTATGCGCCAGAAGGTATGTAATGGAGATACAAATAGATACAACAAGTACTAAGTAAAGTAAGGCTACAGACACGGATACTAGCACATACATAAATAATCAGCAGTAGATGACACGTGCTGAAGTCTATGGTAATAGACATACCCGATAACGATACGATGCAGGAAACCATGAAAACAACGCAGAGATAGCATGACTATGGGTAAGAAATAAATAATGTCCTTCGTGTGAGATCAGACTAGGGTCACCGTTGGCTCAACGCCAACATCAACAGCTGCACAGCTCAGCACACCAACCATACCCCGCTCACCACGACACCTATCATAATGCTCATACCACCACCCAGATTCCTCGACGCGCCATTCGTACTGGTACCGCTAGCAACCGGCGTCGTCATGGCTGTACTCGATGCCTGAAATGACATGCAGCATCAAAATCACCATCACAACAACAAAATGATAAACACATACAGATGGAGATGGAGATGAGGCTGCTTCGACGACCTGAGGGTCAGGATCTGGGTTTGTGCCCGTACCAGTAGCTGCTGACGTAGGAATAGCCTCAGCGAGCCCAGAAGCTGTGGTGACGGCATCCAATGCATGCAGCATGGGGCGGCCAAATTGTGGTACAGCAGAGGCTATGGTTGTGGGGTAAGTATAGGCACAAAGAAACACAGCGGCCGCACGTACCAGATATCGAAAACAAGCAGAGCGCCATAAAAAACGCTGAGATAACGGTAATGAACGTCGAGCGGAAAAGAAACATCATCTTGGCTTGCAAGTAGGGTTAAAAGAACGAATAGGTAGGAAGAAAATGAGTGAATGGGCAGGTGGAGAGCTCGAGAATTCGATGCTGATTGAAGCTCTGTTATAAGAAGAGAATAAAGGAAGGCGGCTCTGAGACTTATAGGTACGAGCAGTTACTGTGCGGTTAATGTGCTGGTCAATTTTCTGACTCGCCTATATAGCCCCGGTGCCCGCCACAAGACGAGTCATATAGGGAAACTGCTGTGAAGAAGGATGTCATTGAGGAAAGGCACAGCTGTATTCGAGGGAATGTCCCTGCTGATATTAATGGGTCTGGACAACAAAATGCCATGGGTACACTTACATCGCGAAGTTCCAATGCCTGTCAAACCCACGCAACCTTTGTATTTTGTATCAATATAACCTGGTTCCGTGCGGAGCGATTCACTTGGTCGTATGCCGAATACAAGGACTTGAGTAATTTCTGCGAAGGCCTTGACAAAGTGAGTCCCAAATACGGAAACAAGGCTGCGGTTTAAATGTTTGTGTGTGTTTGGAGAACCCTAACCCTGGATCGTGGTTTATTACTCAAAAGAGTTCATCTAGCAAGGCAAATTGAATAACGTACTAGTAAGCTAAGAATGCGTACTGTAAGAGAAATCAAAGGAATAAACTCAATCGACATCGTCCATTACTCCTGGACAAGACTGCGGGTTATTTATCGTGACGAACGTCACTCCGCTAGAATTACTTGACTGCCCTGATACTTGGGAGGTATTGGGGGCACAGGGCGGCTTCGACTTGCTCTTTGGCCTTGCAAACTTGCGCCTCTGCTGCCTGCAGAAATCCCACAGCGCATCAAGCGCGTCACAGAGGAAGACTTTACTTGGTTTCTCAGAGAGCCTTTGTCGTCAGTTCAATCAGTTGATGTAAGGGATGAGCGGGGAGGAACCCACCGTCCCGTCATCTCATCCACCATGTCCGGCGCACCCATGAACGGCATCATCTCCACGATCACAGCATACAACTTCAGCAACACCGACATCCCCCCCTTGACCGTTCGGCCTGCTTCTATCCAACCCTCGAGGCGTGCCTTTAGGTTTGGACGGAAATCTTCCCGCAGGTCATCCAGCTCCGGGTCCTGAATATCCATGTCGATGTACCCGAGCGGGTCGGCATCGTCCATGGCCCCTTCCATCCCAGGGGGGAGAGGGATGCCCATCATGAGTGCCGCCAGTGCCATCGGATGGGCAGTGTCACTTGAGGGCGTCACCACAGCACTCACCCAGCGTTCAATCCTTCCTCGTCGGCCCAATGCCTCCAGGCGCAATGCCATGATCTCGGTGAGCTCCGTCTTATTGGCCTGAACATCGATATGGCAAAAGGCACTCCGTACAGCGGCGCGTATGGCATGCACGGTATCGAGCAGCTCTTTCTCGACGATGCGCAGTGCATTGAACTGGTAGGATGGTTGTGTGGCAAGGACCATTGTTGCAAGCTGGTGTGCGGGCGTGTCACGGGGACGCAGAAGGTGGGCGTGGCTGGCGAGCAGGCTATTGATATTATCTGTATGTGAATGCAGTGCACATATTTGTAGTGCTGCGGCATAATTCTCGGAGCTGTGGGTGGCGACACGCATGAGTATGGGAAGGAGCTCTTTGCAAAGCTCATCGTCGTCCATTCCATCTGCTTCGGATATATCGCCGATACTTGCGAAGAGGATTGGACTGGGCATGGTGGCGAAAAGAGAGATGAGGGAGGTGCGGATGAGATCACGCAGGGATGTGCGAACATCGTTGAACTTGATAGACCAATGAGATGCGTGGAATCCACAGGGACAATGAGCATCGCTGCAAACAGTGCCGTCGGAGTTTTCGTCAGCGTCAGCGTAGTCTTCGCTGTAGTCATCGTCATAATCGATATCATCGTCGAAATCAAAGCCGTCATCATCTTCGTCGTCATCAGCTGGTGCCACGGTGTAAAGGTTATCATAGTTTAGTCGAGTCAGTGGAGCTCACGTTTTTGACCGCCATAGAGTAATCGCTCGAGGGCCTTCCAGCCAAGTTCGGCACGAATATCGTCGAGCATATCTGGAATGGCAGCCTTCTGACGCTTAGTGCCGTCGGCAAGCATGACTATAAAAAGATCGCGCCAAATCCAAAGCATGACACGCTCGAGGTTGTGCGCGCCCGTGAAATGGAAAGACTTGACGACCTTGTGGGAGGAGCGCCTGATCTTTACAGAGATGAACATGTTCATGAAAGAACACTTGCACCTGTAACGATATAAGTAACACCAATGAGGACTCCACGACACCTTACCCGACTCGCGCGTTCCCGATCTGTTCGACCGCTTGAGACGCGTACAAAAGACAAGCATGGGCCTTGGAGAAATTTGTACCGTACTCATATACGACGCTCCAGATATCATTGAGCCAGTCGATGACGCTCTCGATGACTTCTGCAAGGAGTTCTTCTTTGTGAGACTTTTCTTTCACGTAAGAACGTTTGTTGTCGCGGGCGAGTTCGTCGAGGAGTGAAGCGATCTCCAACTTTTTTGCTTTCAGGTTCAAGGACGGCATGTTGGCATATGTTTTGTGCATGCGTGCTGCTGATGCAAGAGTGCGGCTTGACTTCTCTGTAGAAACTACATTGAGGAGCGGTGCAAGTGAGCTCTCGACAAGAGCGTGCTGTGCATCTGCTGGAAGGGACTCGTAGAGCTGTAGAAATCTATTGTAATGATGAGCTCCAACAAAATTAATGAAAGTCAAGCTTACTTTGCACTGGCTGAGCTGGACGCCATCAAACGGGACGATGAGCTCGGACGTCTTCTTCCGTAATGTGACCTATTACGCGTGTGACTATTGTGTAACGTTTCCATTCTCCACAATAATTGGAAGCACTGGTTGGTTGCTGTGGGTCAAGACTTCTTGTGAGTGCAATAATTATGATTCTGATTGAATTGACGGTTATGAACGTAGGAAATGTAAACAATCATGATGTGCAGGCTGATAGCGCCTTCTGGCAAGCTAGCACAGGTACAGCCTGAATGAAATGATGTGATTGGACCCGGACCGGGCGTGTTCCTTGTCAGGCTTGCCTCGAGGCAGCGCTTCCTATCACGGCCCTTACCCACCCCCTACGGTCTGCTTGCAACGCAGCAAGCCACGTTGGAAACGCGCGTACTTTTGAATTGCGCACTCTTCAGCTTGTTATCTTCTCAGATCTGACCTTTACTTTCTTCCCCCATCAACAGCGAGCATAACAGTCATCGCGAGCTCTGATATAGCCCATGACAAGTCCACAGTCCCCACACAAACAAAGAAAACTTCAAATGTATTCCGGTGTTCAAGGTCTGTGCTGTTTATTTTTTGCTCTCGTGTCTATTGTTCCCATCGCAGCCCCTTCTCAAAGTGTGGATCATCATTACCATCATGATTAGCATGTTCCGGGCGTTCGTGCGTGCCGATACTACATCCTTCACATTTTACGTCTCTCCTCTCCTCGTACGATAGTCACGCTTCTTGACATTCTTCCATTGTCATTCACTAGTCGTATCACAACGCTAGCGGATCTTCTCTTATCCAATAACTACTCCAAACTCCAAAACTGACCCTTTATAACAGGCTCGTCCCAGAACACACCTCCTCGTGAGATGTCCCCATCTCCAAGACAAAGGACGATCAAGGCCCAATCTTTGCCTATCGTGCCCTCCGTCATGCAGATTTACGGAGCAGTACCTCAGTCCGCGAATCAGCGCCAGGCACAACAAGCGAGTCCCACCACTGCAAACATCTCCCCGCAGTCAAAACGAACCTCCTCGCCGCCGGCCCTCGCGCAAGCCGCACCCAACGTGACTAAACTCCCATCTCCACCTAATCAGCCGTCTCATCTCCGAGAAGACGCAATCCAGGGACATTATTCTCCCTCGGCTCCTATTCACTCACTCAACCAGCCGAACGTGCATCAAGCACCACCTCCTCCCCAGCATTCACTCAGCCAGCCCAACATGCATCAGCCTCCTCTTCTACCCCAACATTCACTCAGTCAGCCCAACATCCACGCCCACCTCATGAATCCACAAATGGGCTACCCACGCCCTATTAACAGGGTGCCTCCTCCCCAGTTCTTAACACACTTCCATGCTATGGAGGAGAATTGGCATATGACAGAAGAGCTCATGGCAGAGATTGAGCGAGCGGACTATGCGCAGGCCCTGAGTCAGCAGCCGCTCGTGCCTGGAATGTCTGGCGTCGCCTACGCTGGTGGCGCAGCGAGCGGTGCCGTCTATGTACGTGAGGTGCCATCACCTCTCAAAGACCCCATCGGTGATCGTGTCCGCGCGAACGAACGATCGAGTCCAAAGGATGCAGACGGTCAAGGGAGCGGCGGTCTGCAGCGCTCCCGCTCTATGCGCGTTGTCGAACGCGAGAAGGAAGGCCAGCCGAGCGATAGTGCTCGTGCACGCGAGCGTCCTCTCCCGTCCAGTCAGACTGGGTCTCCGTCCTACTCACCCTTGGGACACCCCCAGCAGCGTGTGCCCTCTCCTGAGCGCACTTCTCCCCCTTACCACACGCCTACTGGCTCGTCCGGCGGCGAGAGTGTGACTGCAGTGGACGACTACGTCTCGTATAAGCGGGACTCATATCAATCCAATGGAAGCTCCTCCATTAGGCTTCCCAGTCCGCCGCCCACAGGTGCGGAAAGCCATTGCCGCCGACAATGCTCGTGTGACCCCACCTGCAGGTCAGCAAGCTTGCCAGCAACACTCCTCCCCTGCAGGCCATGAAAACCCGAACTCCCGACAAGTCACTGCCTGTCCAAGAAGAACCGGAAGACGAAATCGCAATCACTAAGAACGGCGACAACTATACTCACGGGAATGAATATCATGAGGAGGATGATGATACTCTCATCGAAAACGACCACGACTTCCCCGTCGACAGCAACGGAGATCACGAAGGAGAACTAGAGTCTTACACTCCGCGCTCACCCACTGCTAGCTTACCGGAACCATATTCGGCCAGGCAATACCCCTCACAGGCCGCAAATCAGCGCCTCTCGAGCCTCACAAAGCATCACCGCAACGGTAGCACAGACCGACTTGGTCTCCGAAGCTTCGACGCAGCCGTCTTTGAAAAGCCTCCCGTCAGATCTACTGAGGAGCGCCGTGAGTCGCCTGCACTTCCGGTGAGGCTGACGACTGAGCAGGTTGACTCTGTACCAGAGCATGATCTGCGGCACCAACACAGCCACACGTTTTCTGACACTCGTGGTGCAGAACAGCAACAGCAACAGCACCAGCAGCACCAGAGCAATGGACGGCCGCACCCGCTTCAAAACCAAGTCTACTCGGATGATCAGAATCATGATGATGCTGCAGCTGCCTATATCTCGCATTACTTCCAGTCTCCTCGTCCAGTGGCGCCCATACCACCCACGCCCCACAGCCAGACTGCTGCTCCGTCGCCGTTGATATCTAGCATGCAAAGCATGCAAGCCAGCCCAGCGCCACCAGTAGGCTCGCCCTATCCCTACCCATTCTCGCACGTTCGGCGTAACAACACCTACTCTGCCTATCCCATTCACACCGCGCCTTCCTCCAACTACGACCCCAACCATCCCTCGGTAATCGAAGAGCAGCTCGCTCTCCAGATGCAGATGTACGCCTTGAACAACCACGCAGCATTATCCGACTCCACATTCTCCCCATCGTCTACGCCCTTCCCTGGCCCTGGGTACAACCCATGGACGTTCCTGCAGGCATCTCGTGCGTTCGGAGGAGGCGCACGGCCACGTTTCGACTCCACCGCAACCATGAGTATCCAGTCGAGCCCGAGTCACCAACCTGTCAGCCTTCCGTTCCCGACTAGCAGAGTCAAGCGGCGTCAGGCATCCGCGGATCTGCGAGTCCAGAGTACAAAGCGGAAGATCAAGCCGCCGCCTCGTGTGGACAGCACGCAACCGCGGGATACGAGCCCCGAGCCGTACTCATCTGGTGAGGAGACTGCTGGCGAGGAACGCTTTGAGGTTGCTGAAGAGGGGATTTGGGTGAATGGGATGCTGCCTGATGATGGCACTGAGTGGGTGGATGAAGACGAGGATGACAAGGATGACTTGCTAGACTTGGAGTATCACCCTAACTATGTCAACAACATCGAAAAGAGACGGAGGAGATGGGATACGCGGTGGGAGGCCCTGCAGCAGGCGGTGAGATGACTTGTCGTCAAAAGCTATGGGTTGGTGCTGACATTTGCCCGTCGTATCATAGTTCCAAGCGCTTGATTGCGAGACTGATACAACGATGGTCCTCCTCGCTGCACCCTCACATTCTACAAAACTGCATGCTCTGACATCACGCTCGATTCGTCGTGAAATAGGGACGCAGTCTCCGAGCATGCACAACATACGAAACTCTTTCCGAGGCATCGCTGCTCGTCGACGAGCATCCCGCGCCAAGGGCACAACGCTCGTTGAGAGGCTCCTCAACTCAACTTCTTCCGGCGATGGTTCCGACGGCAGCTCGGAATCACGAGAAGGCGACCTTAAGCGTGCACTCGAGACTGCGCTCGGTAGTCTCGGTGCCCTTCGCTCGATATATGACCACCGCGTCGCACGCTGGGAGGACGAAATGGGGCGCATCAGCGACGAGCGGGACCGCGTTGAAATGCTGCTCCGCCAAACCCTGGGTGTCGGTTTACAGAACGGTAACGGCCTTCCTGACGCGTAACTTATTCAATGTTGTGATCTACCCCGATGTATGCACTCGTATGACCCCACTGTCCTATGCTGTACTGTACCTATGTACGCTGTCCATGCTGTTTCCAGTAACACCTCCTCGTGCACGTCTAGATATGTTCATCTGGTGGACTACTCCGCTGATCCATGTACATAATGCATCATGCTATTGCTATTTTACACTTGTCCTTGAGTGTCTACTCTACTTCTCTTGGGTCCTTGAATTGCGGATAAGTTATAGGAATAGGTCGTGGATTACAGTTCGTCCGAGAAGACTCGGTGGGCTGGCGTGAGGGTATGCTCCAAGGTCTCCAACCATGCTCTGAGAATGTTATTGAACACTTGTGGGTGCTCGAGGTGGGGCCAATGGGCGCCTTCCATAGTCTGCATTCGATTGTCACCGTAGTCCTTGGCAAAGGGTCATATCACTCACCTTGGTCGTCAGTTGTGGTAGGAACGCCCCGGATTTCAGGTATTTGGCAGCGAACACCCAGTCTGCGACAGGATCCTGTGGTGGTGCACATAAATAAGGTCCTGCAACCGGACAGACAACCCACATTTAGAGGCAAGACAGACAAGACGGGTTGGGGAATGGTGTAATTTCCTTGTGCTTGAGTAGATTGCCATGCTCCATAGCGGTTCTATGCATCTCATATTCAGTTATGGGCGGATTGTGAGAAGGTATCTACGCACTCCGCGAGTGTAGAATATGAGAGCTGCGGGGTATTGATTAGCCCAGTACAGTCTCTGAGGAATTCCGTTCCATACTATGGTCAAATTTCTGTATGCTGAACCGTTCGACAAAATAATCTTCATAATCCAAGGTGAAAAAAGGGATTGGAGGGATCTAGTCCAGGTTAGCAACATTATCATAGAATGGGTGTCATACGTACCTCCGTCACATTGACATATGCACCGAGATAAGTACTGGTGCTTGTGAGGAAGCTATCTGGAGGGGTACTGTTTACTGTGCGTAATGTAGCGCGTAGGCTTCTCCTTATATCCTTGTTTAGTTCAGCTACGGCCTCTGTTGTGTGGTTTTCGAAGAAAACTTGGTATGCAAGCTTAGGCATGACAGCTGTGAGCTGAGCGCTGTCTGCAAAAGGGCTAGCAGCGTGCAAATACTGGTCATGATTGTTAGGCAGGGAAATTGTAAAGCAACGATCTGTTTACCGGAACGGTCACGCCTACCAAGGCATAGAAGATATCAGGTCGCCTCCTTGCAGCCTCGTAGCAGACTTCAGCACCCCAGTCATGACTGTACAGATATTAGGTGAGTCGGACCAGACCTTCTACAAGACTTACCCAAGACAAATAGTAGATTGGATCCCAACGTGTTCGAGAACACAAGTGAGATCACCAGTGATATCGGCCAATGTACTGGACGACTGTACATCACCGGGGTGTGTTGAACCACCGAAGCCACGAATATCAATGGCTATCATGCGATACTCGTCCTGAAACAGATCGGCATGAGAGTTGTCGGCTGATAGAAGATATATCTACCTTGAACTCTTCAATCTGGTACCCCCAGGAACTCCAAAGACTAGGCCAGCCGTGGACCATGATGATGCTCTTCTCCGCCGTCGGGTTGATGTCCGCATAATCTACGACCATGATAAACATCTCCGTGGGCAAAGAAACGCGCATATATGCGTACCAATGGTAATATCGACCTCCTCATTCAGAACGCGATCCACAGCTCTGCAACTGGTAGATTGGATGGTATACGCCCTCGGATTGAAGGTAGCAGCTCCCACCACGAATGAAAGAGAAAGAGGAAGAGCGAGGCAGGTAGACCAATGCATTGGGCGTAGTTCTGATAAGAGTTCACGGCGTCAACTGACTCGCATTGGTGTTCGCTGGGTAAACTTATACAAGTTTCAACAGGGAAGATGCCGCTTAGAATTCTGCGCGCATTCCATTGATATACTGCAGCTGCCGCCACCTGGAATAACTGGGAAGATTCCTGCGGAATGATCAATGGTCCATGGTCTGACGGTAGGTCTCCCGTAGGCAGACCAAATGAAAGAAAATTTGTTGCTTCTTCTTTATTATGCTCGGGCTCGAGTTCGGTCGATGAGGTCAGAGTCAGGTTTAGTGAAAACAGGTGAAAACGAGGATCAACAAGCGACAATTGAATCCCACAGCCTATCTGCCGAAACCAAAACGTAGTATACTTCCAGAATCCAGTCCTTCTGTGAAAACTAGAGGAATAATCGTCACGCGTCAAATCAGCTCGTCGAGACGACAGTGGAAGCTAAACACCACATGGAATGCCGTCCCATGACGTCTCGAGCTGATACACTACATACTACCGGTCTTGAGAACAACCAACCATGAATGTCAGTAAACCTTTTTCATGACCCCGTTATTTGTTGGAAGTTATTTATTTTTCAAACCGGGGCGGGTTTACTCGCGCTGACGACCTCGGGGTTTTGAACCTCTTGGCGCCGAGGAAGTAGACCAGTGATTCGTGATCATGCCACCTGGACCCGGCGGGCACTGAGGGGCGAACGGATGGGACCTTGGCAACGCTTGCAATGTCAGCTCGATAGTCCTCACCGAAAAGATGGTACGATGTTGGTGGTAGGTCATGGAAGATGAAAATGGAACGTACCCTCTGAGAGGCACCTTTCGAGGCCTTGGCAGCCGCTCCAAGGCCAAAGCATGTCGAGTTGGAGTGAGATCGTCTTCTGCTGAAGTAAGTTTCTACGTATGGGATGCCTCCTCGAATATGTGCCATCGCACTACTAGCCTTTCCTTGTGCCCCTCCTTAGTGACCATCTTTGATGGTTGGTGTACATCATTGGCAGTGATAGGTATCCTTCGGTATCGCTGTCACTTTTTTTTTTTTGGAACACAGCCTGATAAACGGCCTCAGGGCCCCTCAGGCCGATGAGAAGGATACGCAAGGTCCTTAGTCTCATATTGCAATTTTCTTGGCGGCGAACTGATGTCATAGGATGACTCAAGCTGAAATCGACTATTTTCTGGGATTCCCCAGCAGCAAATATTGCTGCAAGTGCCACCGCAGTGGCTATTGTAACGTAAGTCATACACATGGTGCGACATGTTACTTATATAGTCAAAGGCAAATATAGATCGATGTCAGGTTATCCTTATCAATGAGACAATGCACCGTCAATTTTGTCGTCTTGCAGGGATACTTTATTTTGCGTTTCAATTGCGCCCCCGCCACCATGTTATCCACTATTATTTGGATCGACTCTCGTGTAAGTCAATTGAAAGTAACGGGAGTCCATGTTCGTTTTTCCTTCTGATCAGGGCACACCCTATTAGAAGGGCCGCACAAGACACAATTTCATTTCATAGTATCATGTGTCGAGGCCATGCGTCGAGGCTTTGTGTGAGTAGCGCTGTTTGAGCGCACTGAATGAACGTGAAGGGTCCAAGGCACTTTGCACAAGTGTGTAATTATACATTCATGACATTCAGTAAATTCTATCTAACATTCAGGGCAAACGGATGTCCTTCAACTTCAAAGGTAACGTGCTTTACAAAATCCTAGCAATCCCACCCTCAACCTGACCCAGTCTGGTTGCAAAAATAATAGTACTGTTACCAACTCAGATCGACCGCGCTGTTGAATTGAATCATGGCACTCACCAAGATGGGAACGGTGTAGCAGCAAGATGGTAGGTAGCCACTTGCACAGGGCTCTGTGTAGCTTTGACACTGCTCATCGTTAACGTTCCCCGGCTCAGCCGAATCCTTTTATAACACAGGTAAGCACAAGTGTGTTTCGCCATTCATAAATCCCTCTCACCTGCTCGCAGCAGCGAGCTATGCCTTGACCACAGTGAGTCGAATCAGTTGATGCGTCAACGCTGGCTTGTGAAACGAGAAGCAAGATGACAGAAAATATAAAGACACGAACGAACATGTTGATTAGCCCATTGAAGATTCAGATGAGTGCCATTTGAGCAAACCCGGCCATCGGCCTTGCATGAACGCATTCATTTTACTGCGGAAAAAACTATAAGTTAAGCAGCCTCGGTAAAGTGTTTTTTGAAATAATTGCCCATACTTGATCTCACGGGGTGTTTGCCCATAGACTTCCATGTGGGAAGATGATCACTGCAGCGCAATGACCAGCCTGTCCGATTGGCGCACAGAAGAGGGGGACGGGTTGGGGGAATAATGATCCCAACTTCCGCAACAACGCCGCATCAGGGGCCTTCACGTCTGGGCAACCGCATATACCTTACAGCTGTTCGGGGCAGAGCTTCGTCATCTACCTTCCAGGCTCGCGTACAGGCCAAGCCACCGCTTCAAAGGCGGGATGTGACTTCGTGGACTCCCAGAAGGTTTCAAACCATTTGTGGTTACATAAAGGTGCAACAAGGCAATGATGCTATCGCTCCGCAGCTCCACCTGGTATACCCGACGAATACAATAACGGTATGATGTTGAGTTCGGGCATGAGGTAATTCATATTTCGAACCGTATCTAGCGAAACGTTCAATCAACCGGATGCCCCGCTGCCCGAATCTGTTGAATCCGTGAATGAGACTCCAAAACTGAAATAAAACTAAAAAGGAGCTTGAGTGTGACTGTCATGAAGTGCAGCACGGTTACTTACGTCCGACTCTGAGTGACCTACAGGAAGTGACTAGTGACTCTCGACAGCGTGAAGTTTCTCCCCTATGTTTTCTTTCCTGTGGGACTGGCATTCCCCGGATTGCCATATGATGTCATATTATCGTGTTCGGATTTCGTCGTCGTCCTTAATTAGGTTTGTTTGTTCCTATTTTGAATCTGCATGTCACGCATTAACTGTGTTCCGCGCGCACAGTAATAGACTTTTAAGACTTTATAGATAGACTTTATAGATTATGAGATTATGAGATAGTACTAGTGTACTGCAGCTACGTAAATATAGGGGATCATCGTCTACAAGTGTTTGCAAGTTCACCACCGAACAAGAACTACTACACGTGGTTCTGTCTGGCTGTACAGTAGCAGATGCTAATTAGCTGGCAATGATGTCGGCATATACAGCAACCTCATGCCCTCCTGCAACTAGACGAGCCCACTCACTCGTCATTCAACTGCATTCCATGACCATCCAGTATACGTTCCATAGCAGAACAGATCAAAACATTCATCCATCTCCACCACACTTCGCACTCTCCGAATCACTCGACAGCTTAATTGTTTTGCGACCGAAGTCTTGTCACAGCTTACAAGCTTATTCAAATCTTCGTGCGTCGTCCATCGAGATGACTATCGCTCAGTTTATTTCTAACCGCACCCAGCTATTACTTTCAGTTCATCCATTCCATCACGCATATCACAATCTTCATCAATGAGTGACGATCAATGTCAGTATTGCCATCTCTTGTCACTCTCTCGCTCTCTAACCTCATTGACAGCCAGAACTTGGGATAGGCTGTCCCAGATCGCTGTCAAGGGTGCTCAATACAACTCCCGTGAACGTCAGCCCCATCCGAAATGTTTGAAAGGGACTCGGAAGGATCTCCTCAACTACATCAACGGATTACTAGACGACCCAGAGAAGAATCAACTCATTTGGCTGCATGGTATGGCAGGCGTCGGAAAGTCTGCCGTCGCGTTCACCATAGCTGAAAGGATGAGAAAACTCAAAGTGACAAAAGAGACGAATGTCGAAAAACGGCTAGCGGGAACATTCTTTTTCTCGCGCAAGCACACCAAA
Source organism: Suillus lakei (assembly GCA_016628065.1). Taxonomy (NCBI): domain Eukaryota; kingdom Fungi; phylum Basidiomycota; class Agaricomycetes; order Boletales; family Suillaceae; genus Suillus; species Suillus lakei. The sequence goes on from JABBWA010000033.1 coordinate 259,606, forward strand.
CGTTGCACAGCTGGATATTTCTTTGCAACGCTTGTTTACCAGCTTGCCAACAATTTTCCCAGTATCCGGCAGTATATAAGCAGAGTCATCCACAACAATCCCGCTCTACTAGACCCAGACACGCCTCTCTGCGACCAGATGGAGGCTCTCTTTCTCCAACCCCTCCGGAAACTTCAACTCAGATTGCGCGGGTGTCCCCCTTTGTTGTTTGTTATCGATGCGCTTGATGAATGCACATCCGAACCCGAGCTTACCGACCTCATCCTTTCCCTCGCGCAGGCCCTTCGTGAACCTGATCTGCCCGTGACCCACATCCTGCTCACGAGTCGCTCGGAATCGCGTATATCTAAAGCCTTTCATGACGACGAGGTGCGCCCGCTGTTGTGCGAGATACCAGTCAAAACTTCTGGGCAGGGCATTGTGACCATCATCTCGCTAGATGGCGCCGATGTCGACAACGACATCTATATTTTTTTGCAGCATTCCTTCGGAGAGCTGAGAAGTCGCCATCCCGATTTCCCTCAGCCAACAAGGGATGAACTTACGCAGCTGGCGAGCCGCGCTGGCAGACGTTTCATCGTGGCATCTACAATGATGAAGTTTATCATCGATGATGAAGACAAAGATCCATACGATCGGTTACAGCTGATGCTCAAGCTGACGAACGAGCTGCTACCAGGCACAGACGTGTACAAGTTGTACGACTGTATCCTTTCCACATGTGCTGACCCCACGCGGGCGTACTTGCACTTGTCCATTGTCGCTGCACTTGCAGACCCTCTACCACTATCACAAATCTCGAAACTTCTTGGCCCTGGTCTGGGCAGGGATGTTGAGACAACGTTAGTGCAGCTACGGTCTGTCATGGATATTCCTACCGACATCAGTCTCCCCGTGAATATCTACCACTCGTCCCTTCGTGACTATGTCTCCGACCCCTCAAACTGCAGCCTCCCTCACGCTCGCGATATGTCACTAGCCCACTCTCTTCTCGCTGATTCCTCTCTTCGCTTGATGATGAAAGAGATTCCAGAAAGCACGGCGCTCTTGGATGCGCTATCAGAACTGCAGAAGCAGAGTCATGCCATGCAACCTGAGGACCCCCATAGATTAAAGGATTCATTAGCCTTCCTCGTTCGGTCACTGGAGCCAGTGTCTGTTCTTTTCTGCATGCTATGGCTTCGGGGTGATCGCAGGTCAGATATGCGATCTTGGCTAGAGGCCGCACACGGCCGTGCATGGCTGCAGACCCAGGCATCACAAGACTGGCTGCAGACCCAGGCAGGACGAGACTGGCTGCAGACCCAGGCTGCACAACACTGGGTGCAGACCCAGGCAGGACAAGTCTGGCTGCAGACCCAGGCAGGACGAGACTGGCTGCAGACCCAGGCAGGACAAGACTGGCTGCAGACCCAGGCAGGACGAGACTGGCTGCAGACCAAGCCTGCACAACACTGGGTGCAGACCCAGGCAGGACAAGACTGGTTGCAGACCCAGGCAGGACGAGAATGGCTGCAGACGCAGGGAGGACGAGAATGGTTGCAGACTCAGGTTGCACGACACTGGCTGCAGGCCCAGGGAGGACGACACTGGCTGAAGACCCAGGCAGCACGCGACTGGTTGCAGACCCAGGGAGGACAACACTGGCTGCAGACCCAGGCAGCACGCGACTGGCTGCAGACCCAGGCAGGACAAGACTGGCTGCATACCCAGGCAGGGCGAGACTGGCTGCAGATCCAGGCAGTACGTGACTGGCTGCAGACGCAAGAAGTACGAGACTGGCTGCAGACCCAGGCAGCACGAGACTGGCTGCAGACCCAGGCCGGGCGATACTGGCTACAGACCCAGGCCGCACGAGACTGGCTGCAGACCCAGGCCGCACGAGACTGGCTGCAGACCCAGGAAGCACGAGACTGGCTGCAGACCCAGGCAGCACACGACTGGCTGCAGACCTGGAGTGGACGAGACTGGCTGCAGACCCAGGCAGGACGAGACTGGCTGCAGACCCAGGCAGCACAAGACTGGCTGCAGACCCAGGCAGCACACGACTGGCTGCGGACCTGTAGTGGACGAGACTGGCTGCAGACCCAGGCAGCACGAGACTGGCTGCAGACCCATGTAGGGCGAGACTGGCTGCAGACCCATGTAGGACGAGACTGGCTGCAGACCCAGGCAGCACGAGACTGGCTGCAGACCCAGGCAGCACGAAACTGGCTGCAGACCCAGGCAGCACAAGACTGGCTGCAGACCTTGAGTGGACGAGACTGGCTGCAGACCCAGGCAACACGAGACTGGCTGCAGACCCGGGGAGGACGAGACTGGCTGCAGACACAGGCAGCACGAGACTGGTTGCAGACACAGGCAGCACGCGACTGGCTGCAGACGCCCCATGGCCAAGAGTGGCAATCCACTCCTGCGGCGTCTGTCTGGGTGATTATGGAAGAATTCTCGAGTACGTTGGAAGCATTCAGAGAGTATATCATTGTCGGAGAAGCGCCTTTTCCGCCAACTTTTCAAGTAGTCCAGCAGTTCAAGAGCTTGCCGGATTTCTTGATGTTTCCGATGTTCCTGGCGTTGATGCCCCGGGATCATTTCACCTCTGCATTGCCAGATGTTTGTTTTCCACCTGACAGGGAGATCATCCGTGCTATGAATGTGTTTACAGCCTTTGCAAACGAGGCACAGGAACGAAGTCAATCAGCCTCCGACGCTCTCAAGTACGCATGTCAAAACTGGGTCATTCATCTATCGCGTGTTCCAAATCCGTGGGACGACACGCTCAACCGCATATTCCAGGCTTTCTGTAATCGTCACTACATTTCCTGGCTTGAACGGCAGTGGTGTTTGAAGGGTCTACGGTCTTGTCTTGATATTTTATCCAAAGTGCAGAATCTTGCAAAGGTACGTATTTTTAATTTAAAAAAAATAAAACCCCTTGTAATTCTTATCCTCAGCTTGATCCCGTTAACGCGCACTGGCCTAATGGAAGGCTATCAGCCATCGCTCCCAATCTCCGACATCCGACAGCGGAAGTTTCGGCATCCGCGTCTACCTCTGAAACTCACCCATCAGACCAACCTCCCTCTACTCCCCCTCTTGCACCGCCCTTATCACCCGTCCATTCTCTGAGGAACAACACCGCTGTGTTACATGTTGGCACATCCAGAAAGCGAACGTCGGATGAGTTTCAGATAAATAGCAATAGCCCTTTCGAAATGGACACCCCTAGCCCATCAAAACGTCGGAAACGAGTCAAGTTTGCCGCTTGTTCCTAAAAATCTTGTTTCTATGCATCTGTGAACGTTTTGTTTAATACAGGCCTCTATCGAGAGTTCTCTCGAGCTTCTTGAGTAGTGACACGTTCCAAAAGCCTGTTCATTTGTTCCACGATCGGAGCATGGCTGTACTTAGTTTGATGACTGTGGTGAAGGATCTTCGCATTTACTTTTTGCGTTCTATATCAATCTGCGGCACCGTTATAACTTTATACCAGCAGAACAGCCTTTGAATTTCCCATATTACAAATGCTCTCTTTGACATGTGGATCCGATTTGCCCATCATATGTATGGTATTTCATACCTAGTAATATGCATCATGTCGCTAGTATGGTATATAAGTAATGAAAGGGAAAGACCTGCCGTCTGCTACAATCGCTAGCCATGGACGAGTGAATCCTCTGAAACTCGTTGGTCCCACCGGTCATGACCCTACGTAGAACCGGTACCCCGGACGTGCAAAAAGGTCGTAGAATGTGTCCCAGCCGGCCTCGGCCGACACACGTACATTGCCACTGGCCAGCCACGCAGGGTGCAGCTGGCCGATGACCCAAGTTGGGCTGACTAAGCTGTGGTCACAATGCGTATGATCAGTGCTGGCCGACACATACATGCCAAATTGAGGGCTGGCCGGATGCAAGATCTGATGATGCAATAGGAGGCCGACCGCTGCTGTAGGTATTACTGAGTATTCACTGGCTGGAGCACTTGGTGATGTTACAGTTGGGCAGGCTGATGTGGTAGGTATACATGTCCTTCGGAGTCAACCTATGCATACTAATTCATATAAATCATAGCAAGAATATTCAGCTTATGGTGCACTCCAAGCCCTAAGGTAGACTACCTACCTTATAACATTCTCATGAATGTAGCACACGCCCCGGCCGGCACTGACATACCCCACAATTGAAGAAGCCAAATACCAATATGTTAAATGTTATATATATGCCATAAGGTACTTGAGTATGTATAGGGCTGCTCAATTCTAAAATGTCATTGTCAATGTTGACTGAGCACCATCAGTAAATTAACACATTTCTTAGCGGACCTTTTTTTGAAAATGAAAACTTATTTTTAACTTATTTATAATTATTCACTTGGCTTTCAGTTTGACAAGTCAAATAAGGAAGCATGTGGTATTCAAGTGGCGAAAAGCAGCGCAAGGCATGATCAGATACCAACACCAAAACAAGTGCTGCAAGCAACACATCATTACCAATCTACTACTACTAACAATTCAAACTCTAAACTTGTCTAAACCAAGATCTCAAACATGATCTGGTATGTCCTTTGGCTCGTTGTTTGTTGAGTTGTTGATTGACACTGGAACAACAGACAATCTATGGCAGCCTCCCAACCAAGATTGATGGACTCGGCCATGCATTGCGGGCAGGAGTGAAAGTGCCGGTGGACAGAGGCAGTGGCTTGTGCATTGGCAGAGGCAAATGAGAATGTGGAGTGGCAGGTGGGCTCAGAGGTCCTGCTGGGGTTGTGGGAGAGAGTGAAGAGGTGGTTGGGGCACAAGGATTGTAATTGAACGCGTCATTTGTCAAATTCATGGGTCGCATGTAGTTGTACTGAAATGGATCTTTGTTGCGCCTCGATGAGCACCTCTCTACTAGCTGTGCCTGTGACAATTTACCATAAGATATGTATAATGAATCATTGAGTGCTGGCGAGGGAGTGAGAAGGTAGGAACAATGAGATCAAATATCTTGCAATAGCGATGGAAACAGTGAAGTGCATCTTGAATCTGGTTCAAGGTATCTTTGGTGACAACATCGTGCCACACAAGATAACAAAATTCTAACAATGTGCGAAGTGTGTGAACCATGTCTCCAGGTACATGACCTTCAATAGCTGGAAGAAAGACCTTCATGAGCACTTTCAAATCATCGCCTGTCCACTGTTTGAAGTTGTGGCCTTGAGGAAATTGTTGTAGACCAGAAAATGATGGTGCAGCAGCGACTCTGACTTAAATTAGAAGATAGTATCAAGATAATGAATGAAGGGCATACCTGTGATCTATGTCGCTCATAATCTCCTCCGCCTGCCTGGTCCTGTGTGCAGTGTGGAGGTACTTTGCTACCCAGTTGATGAGATGGTCTTTGAAAGCACTTTTGATGAGCTGATGGAGGAGGTCGAATGACAGTAACTTGTGGATATCTGCTCAGGGGAAGTTGTTTGTAAAGGGCTACACAATACATATTAGTTTTGTATTGCAGAGTGGCCGGCTCCACTCATGACACCAAATTTATCCCATAATACATCCCTGTGTAGCTCATCAATTAGGAACTCAGTGTGCTCATGACAGTGATTCATGCCACCACTGTCGAGGTTCGTTTGAACTGCAATACATCTATGTGTATTATTAGTACAGATGGATACTGATTACAAGTTCCAATACTCACTTTGGGCACCAATGCTTAACAATACAGGATAGCACCAGTTGTTCCTCATAATCAACTATGTAGGGTCCTAGACTGTATATAATGCGCCGAAAATGACCATCTCCACAGCACACAACTTTGTATTCGGTCATTGTGGATTTCAAGCTGGAGAGAATGGCAGATAGCGAGCTGTGGAATAGCTGGCGACAAAATATCCGAAACACATCATCTTTTGAATGCTTCCTGTCAGCTGTAGTGCAGTAAGTTAGATGAGGTGCAATAAAATCTAAAATATCAACACACATACTTTTGGGTATGGTGAGGAAACTGATTTTGACAAGAGCATTGCGGTGAGCACGCTGTACATTGTTGCATACATTGCCAATCAAGGCATAGAGGGGATAGTACTCATTGTTACCAGTGCCCACAGAAACAGTAGTCTTATCACTACTGAGAATGATTTGGACTAACACAGATCCATGTGTCTCTGGATCTTTTGATATGGTGTCCTTGATGAAGTGTTAGCTCTGTCCTGAGCAGTAATAGATGGAAAACATACTGATTGTTGCCATGCCCAGTCTCCAGACATGAAGTCTTTCCAATGGTGTGTGTTATCAGATGCATTGTATTCACGAAATGGTGTATAGTCAATTTCATCTTTGAAGGTGGGGTTGGCTAGTATGTTGTGCGCCATTGTGCAGGGGTCCCTATACCAGACCTCGAATTCATCATCCATCCATGGCGGGACAACCTCAGGGTGTTCTCCTGTGTACTGAACTGAGAAAGATTGCCAAGGGACATCACTAAGCTGTGTCGCATCTATGACATTGTGGAGATCTTTATGATTAGTGAATGGAGGGACATCACAGTGTTTCATGAGAGTTGCGGCCATTAAATCACATAGGAAATCCAGGTTCTTGGCAGACATGGCATTTTTTGAATGTGAACTCGGCAACTTCAAATGCTATTCTATTATGATATGGGCTCCAATTGTCAGGAGCCTTTTGTGGCATGGGAGTTGGAGGGGTGTCATGTGGCAGAAATTCTCCATCAGCCATGCATGGTCATCCTAAGCATAGATCTAAGTCAAAAACAAAAACAACAAGAGTACATATGTAAATGAATGCACCGTTTAACATTGAATGGTACAGCATCAGCATTGTCCAAATCCCCATGAGTTGGTTCAGAGGGCATAGGAGGTGATAGCTGGGGAGGTTGTGAGAAATTCTGAGGAGGTGGTGAGAAGTCCGGAGGTGGTGGTGAGAAATCTTGAGGGTGGGATGGTGACTGGGATGGTTGAGGAGGTTGTGGAGCAGGTATATTTGGGTGGAGTGAATGCCTGTGTTGGGTGAGACCTGATTGTTTTCAAAACCAGCATGTGCAGCCTGGAGCTGGGCATGAAAGCTGAAGTAGGTGGTGAGCATGGTGGGGAGGCATATATGTGCTATAAGCCAAGTTGGTGTTGGCAGTCAAAGAGGATTTCTGAAGGTGAACGACAAATTCGGACCAGCACCAATGTGACCAAACCAGGCTTAATGCACAAATGAAGGCTAGATTTGGGGGTTCTTGAAAGAAACACCCAGTGTTAGTGTTAGTTAGTGTTAGTTAGGGGTTAGTTAGTTAGTTAGTTAGTTAGTTAGGGTTAGTTAGGTTAGTTCCAAATTACACAGGCTCATTGACATTCGAGCAACACCAGAAACTTGAAGGTGTCCGATACAGTGAACTCTGGGTTCACAGCACCCAAAATATGCTGAAAGTGTTACTGAACTGCCTCCTTGCTGGACAGGTTTTAGTAAATGTTGATGTTCAAACTGCTTGCCGAGAAGGGCTTGGTGAACATTGATGCCTTGGAGCAAAACTGTGGGTAAAATTTGATATTCAGACTACTGGGGCTGGTGAAAAAATACTGGTAGACAAACATTTGGGAGTGGCAGGTGCGAAAGGATTGCGGTAATCTAGTAGGTACATCAGCTTGGTAAGGGTCAATGTAGATATTTATTCAGAGTCAGCTTAGACTACAATTTTTGAAGAATGGTGACAAAACATACCTTGTTGTGAGCTACCATCACCCTCAAATTTCTTTAGCCTCCCAAACCCTCCATTGACACCATGCCCGCCAGTGCAGCTCCAAAACATGTGGTGACTCGACCTAAGAATGCATCTCAGCATCCAGGACATATTCTGACTGGGGACAAAAACTGCATACCAAAGCTCAAAAGGCTGCCGACGAGCAACGTGAAGAAGAGGAGAAGAAGGCAAGTAAAGCAGCTGTACTGGAAACTAATAAGCGTGTCGCAACATTTCATAAAAAGATGGAGACAGACCAAGCTGCTGCATGTGCTGATGCACCTAAGCCTAGTTGTCTTCATCCTCATCCTGTGAAAAAGGCTGTGAAAGACCCAGAGACCACCAACTTGACTATGGCTGCCAATAAGGCTGTTGGCGCTATAGGCAATGGTGGCAGGGCTGATAAATCAGCAGCCAGTGCCAATATTGAGCATCCTGGGAGTGAAGAAGATGAGGAGTTGGAGGTGCAGATGCCAGGAGCACACAAAAAGAAGGAAAAGAGGATGATGATACCAGCGAAAACACCTGTGAGAGATGTGATTGATGTGGCAGGTGCCCTTATTGCCAACGAATCAACACAAGCATGTGATGATGATAAGTTGTCTGACTTGGATGTGTAAGGCATTTAATCATTTTAACCACGAAGCTCCATCTGACTGAAACATCACTTTTTTTTTCATTCTTATGGTCTATGATGATGATGCTAGTTCTCCACCAGGTTCTAAAAAATTCAGTCATAATGGTCGTATCCCAAATTGGAGGATGCAAATTCACATTGGAAAGCCATCCTCTGAGTCCAACTTGAAGCACCATGACAGAGCTTCTGGAGCACCTTCTACTATCTCTAGTGCCACTCCCTCCTCTAAGCTTACTAGGGGGAGCACTATGAGTAGTGGTGGTGCCTTACTCACGCCTATTGATACTCCCAATACTGGGGCCAACTACATGTCAGATATTTTTACAATTATGTTTGCAGATGACAGATTAACCAATTCAGTCAAGTGCTCTCAAGCACTTGCTTGTATGTCAGAATCAAAGGCTTCTCAGGTGAGTCCAACCATCTAGTTTATTTATACAGTGGCTCAAAAAACTGTCCGCATGTTTGCGCTATTTTGACTGTTTACATCATTGTACAAGAATGGATAGGTATTCCCAGGACATCCTGCCATGGCCTGGGAGTACTACATCAGGGCTTCAAAATGAGCCCTTACCCGTGGGAATTGGTGGTCATATGGTGGCACTATGAGGTTTGCAAAATGATGACTCATGTGGACAGTTTTTTGAGGCTAGATTGAAACTATATAAATTAATGGTTATGACACCATAAAGTCATACCATTATTAAATAAATTATAATGTGGTGTCATTATGGCATTATTAAACCTATCTCTCACTATATAATGAAGGGAGTCTCATGTATGATAGTCATAATCACCATGAAAGCCATCTCCTCTGCTCAAAGGGATAACATCCTCTCTCTCTCTACTGCTGGCCTCTCTGCTCGTCAAATAGCATCTAGAACTGGTGTATGCAAGTCTACTGTGGCCAAGCTCACCAAAGAATGTCACCCAGACAAAGAAAACTCTAGTGGAGGTCGTCCATCCAAACTCACCTCTACTGATAGGAGGGCCATTATTCAGCATATTACTACAGGAAAGGCTGACAATGCTGTCCAAGTCACTCATCACATCAATTCCATCATCACTACCTCTGTATCTTCACAAACTGTGAGAAATGTTCTCAAGGCAGCCAACCTCAAGGCTGTAACAAAGAAGAAGAAGCCTCTCCTTTCTATCAGTCATAGAAAAAGAAGACTGGACTTTGCCCTGGCCCATCAAAACTGGACTGTAGAGGACTGGAAGCGTGTCATATGGTCAGATGAGACTAAAATCAACAGGATTGGGTCAGATGGAAAGGTATATGTGTGGAAAAAGAAGGGGGGGCCTCTAACAGACAGAGAGATTAATGGGACACTCAAGTTTGGAGGAGGTTCTCTGATGGTATGGGGGTGTATGGGGTGGAATGGTGTAGGAATGCTTGCAGAGGTTGAGGGGAGGATGGATGCTGAGCAGTATGTGGACATTCTCAACCACCACTTGCTGCCTAGCATGGCAGAATCAGGAATTGATGAAGAAGATATCATTTTTCAACAGGATAATGATCCCAAGCATACATCCAGGAGAGCCAGAGAATGGTTTGAAGAACATAATATTCATCTCCTTGACTGGCCAGCACAGTCCCCTGATGTCAATGTCATTGAACACCTCTGGGGAATACTCAAAAAGAAGCTTATAGCCTATGAACACCCCCCTAAAGGAGTATGGGAGTTATGGGAGAGAGTGGTGGTAGAGTGGGGACAGATTACAGCAGAGGACTGTCAGAAGTTGATTGAAAGTATGCCTAGAAGGATAGAGGCAGTAATCAAGGCCAAGGGAGGCCACACAAAGTACTAGAATACCTGATTTCCTATGTAAAATATCTGAGTCAAAAAACTGTCTACATGAGTCATCGTTTTGCAAACCACATAGTGCCACCATATGACCACCAATTCCCACAGGTAAGGGCTCATTTTGAAGCCCTGATGTAGTACTCCCAGGCCATGGCAGGATGTCCTGGGAATACCTATCCATTCTTGTACAATGATGTAAACAGTCAAAATAGCGCAAACATGCGGACAGTTTTTTGAGCCACTGTATGTGCTGACTGTATTTCCAGGGTGTCAAAATCTCTCAGAAGGTCTCAGAGAATTCTCGACTTCAAATGAAGTTAGCCCATTGCAATGCCAATCTAGCACCCAAGCAACTCAACCTGATTGAGCCTGATGTCACCATGGATGATGGTGCCTTCAATCTCATGGATGATGATCTTGAAGTGAATGTGAAGACCGCTCCTCTAGTAACTTCCCTTGTTGACTATGATTCCAATACCAAGAGGGAATCTGATCTTGAACCCCCTCCTTCTGCACAGGTTCCAAAAGGATACTATGATGCCGACCTCCAGCCTCCATGTCTCACTCCATCCTACACATCCCGCCCTACCAGCATCAAGTGCAAACTTGTAGATGCTGAGGATGACATTACTGACGATGACTTGATTGAGGACACTCTATTCAAGGACAACCTCATGATCATGGATGACTTTGCAATCAAGGATGACCTCATGTTGACGGATGTGATCAAGGATGACCTGGTTGACAAAGACTCGCCCTCCTCTGAAATTGAGTTTGTGGCTCATGTCGAGCCTGTGGTCAAGACTGTGGTCAAGACTGAGTACAAACCAGTGTCCTTGCGGTTGACTTCTACAGTAGTGTGCTTTGGGTTCAAATATTTGAATTCTACTGACTACAAAATTTATAGACCGGTGTCAGTGTCAAACGCAATGCTCCCCCACAGCAAAGCGGCTGAAGTCTTCTTGCAGTGTGTCCAGCATCCCAAGTACTGTGAAACTTCAGGCTGGTCCCACGAATCCCTTAGAGGTGACAGTGGAGATCCTCCCCCATTCTTCATATAGGATCAAGCATCTTCCTGGAGGACCTCAGGCAGTGGCTAGGTGGAGCACAGTTTTCATTCCCACTCTCATTTCCATTATTGGAGACCAGGAAGAAGTCTGGAGTCATATTGAGTCAGAAGCAATGTTCCATGCTACTATACAGGACACCTGGGATGCTGTCTATGAAGATATCCCCCATACCGTCATAAATGATGGACCTGTTATGGCTATAGTGAGTTATTTTTGATGCTATTCATATCTGACATTTCTTTTTCTTAGGCTCTCCAATGGCTATCAGAGTGGCGCAATTGCATTGGCACCACAGCTGTCACAGTATACACAAACTGTATATCATTGCAAGATGACATTGAGACCGATGAAGATTGCAAAGGATTTTCTGAGAGCTTACTTGTCAAGCTAGTGTTCCTGTATGGGAACATCACAGAGGAAGGGAAATTGGAGAAACCTTTCGAGTCTGAGCTTATCATTCAGGTACTCACACAGCACGCATGTGCCACTTGGGGCACTATTGGCAACCATCACACAACAATGCATGCAAAAGGTACTCTCAGTCTTTGCACTGCAGCGGCATGTATTTCCCCCCCCTCTCTTCACAGCACAGCTAATTATTTCCTGTGTTTCAGGTGGAACGTGCCATCTGCCTTATCGCTTCTGAGACACTTGTCAGTGAATTAGAGGTGAACAGTGAAGGCAAGGCCATCAAGGTCCCTCACTCTCTCAACAAGTCCTCAGGTAAGATCAGCAGCTCTCAAAAGGCGTTCTCAGACACCAATTTCAGTGTAATGACCAGGTGCTACATGATATCTACCAACCACCTGCAAGACTTGGTCCTCCAGGATATCTGGGAACGGGCGAAGGTGATTGCCTTGAAGAGGCGTGGTGCACCCTCCACTCCAGATGAAGACTCGGAGGATGAGCACACACTCATAGGCTTCTAGTTGTCAGTACTGTCTTTCTTGTTGCCCACATGCATCTCACTAACTAGTAGTGTCTTCAAGTTTACTGCTAAGTACTACTAGCCTGTGGACTGGGACTGCAACTACTCTTCACTGCTTCACTGCTTTGTACTGCTACTGCTTTGCCACTTTGTTAATTTGCTGCTGCTATTACTTCTGAAACTCCTTTTTAGTGTCTTTTTCCAACTTTTTCTATACTTAATCTACTTGTCGCTTGAAATGCCATGTTTTGCAGTCATTTCTCTCTCAAAAAGTGTGATTAAGTCACAAACAAGTAGAAAATAAGTAAAATAAATGTTATTACTTGCTGCTACTTTTGCTAGCACTTGCACTACTTACAAAGGCAAAATCATTGAAAAAAGGCCAAAATAAGAGTGGAAAAAGGTCCAGTCAAGAGGAGGCATCTGCTTTTTTGACTTAAAATTGCTTGTGGCAAGTGGGTGTTGCAGTTCTTGCACTGTCTTGTTACTTAAGGGTCTTATATAGTTCATGTGTATAGTGACAACACAACTATACTTTTAAGACTTCTTACCAGTCCTTAAGTCCACAGTCTACGGATTTTCTACTTCTCAGTAGATAATGTGGTGGTTCTTTGGGTGGAATTACCTTTTTATTTACACTGTGGGTTTGACTGTGATCTCTTGGGTGAATCTGATAGGTATGTTTCAACCTAGTAGGTCATGTTTCAACCTATGAAAGTCTGTTTCAATTTTGTTGTGTCTCCCTTATAGCAGAAGGGAGAGTTTCCTAGAATACGAGTGTTGTCGATTGTCAGCTGTACGACTATTGTATAAAATACCTCAGAGAGATAGTATACAATCTAGAGGAAAATAGAAAACCTCATTGAATAGTAACCTCAATAAAGTGGTATCCAACTATAGGCTTATATAACTTTAATCTTACTTCAAGGCAACTAATTGGCCTGCACTTTAAGTCTTACTTGATCACACTCACTATAGGTGATATTGGAGTAAAGTGGGAAGTCTTATTACATGGGTGCAAAATGGGCTCCTTTTATACCTTTTTGGAGGCCAGATTACAAAGCATGATCCATCACATGGATTGGTAAGAATGTGCTTTCAAACCAGGCCATTTAGTGTGTTGAGTCAGCTTGTTTACTAAATATCTTACAAATACAATGTAATCTTACAAAGCATGAAAGAAAAATGGTATGAGTCATCACATGGATTGGTAAGAATGTGCTTACAAACCAGGCCATTGGGTGTGTTGAGTCAACCTTGTTACTAATGGATTATAAATACAACTGCAAGTCTTACAAAGCATGACAGATCATTTACAAAACATGATGAGTCAAGTTGAATCCTTACAAATCAGAATATTTCCCAGTCACATGACATGCTGACAAACATGTCTGGATAGCTAGTGAGAAACTCTGGTGGCAGAATGAGCCTAGAAAAATAGAAAGAAATGGAATGTTACAGAATAAAATAGAAATGCATGGAAATGCACGGAAAATGAGTCTCTGACATGAAAACTGAGAATACAGGCTAATGAATCAAGGAAAAATGGTAGGGTAACTTTGTGATAGGGTGCAGTACAGTCTATTATACCTTCCTTATCATGTCTTATATATATATGTCATGGTATGAAGTGTATACCATGCATGACAGCATGTGGCTTATCTGCACCTTTTGGGAAGTTAACCAGCAGCAAGTTACCAAAACGGCAGTTCAAGAAATATGTGAATTTACTGATGACTGTATGTGAACATGATTGCCATTGCTTATCTAAGGCATACGCTGATTTCCAAAGCTCTGTCAGCGTGAGCAAGGCCATTTTGAGCACTTGAATATTTGAATAGGCAAGATCATGATGAAGATGAGGATAATCACACTTCACATTCTTTCACCTGCATGAGTGCAGGCCTTCATGGCACACACACTCAGATCCATTATATTATCAACCCAATCCCGCAGCCCTTACAATTAGTGGCAACAGTGCACCAACTAGTGTTGTGCGGGCCGGGCTTGAGCCTGGGCTTGAGCGGGTATGGGCCTCCTAATATTTTGGCCCAGCCCAAATGTTAGGCTTGGGCTGAAGCCTGGGCCTGACATAGATTGAGTATGTAAATTGCGCGACAACAAAACACAACTACCGAAGTTATTCTAAACTCTCTATGTCAGTCACAATCATACTATCTTCACCTGACTTCTCTGGGCACCCATCAAGTAGCTCATCATCCTCATCTGCAGGATCTTCGGTCAATGACGAAAGTCCTGACTCACAAAAGACCAGGTCATGACGGAGAAGACATTTCATTACCTGTAATGCCTCAACAACATCACCCTTGAGACAGTTTCAGCGCTTTGTAATTGTTAATGCAGTGGATGAAAATGCATGCTTGCTTGAGACTGACGAGCCCATGATGCCTAAAAAGTTGCCAGCAATAGCTGTCCAAACTAGCCCATACCTCATTGCATTTAACTTTCAATATATTCAGTATCTTCATTGAGTGAATGAATGAAGGAATACATACCCCCCACCACTGGACAATGGATTGGTTTTTGGCCAGCTGATCAAATGTATTGACATAGTAGTTAAAGTCTTGAAGCCAGGGTTTCCGTGGATCGATTGATGATGTGGCCACAGACAGAACATATGAGGTTGGCATGTTGTCATCATTGTCATTGTTATCACTAAGTTCCCACAGAAGCCGTGCAACTTTGATTCTGGATGTGTGACCTTTCTTGACTGGTGTTGCACGCTGAAGGTGCACAGGAGTAGGATGGACCAAGAAGGGCTTGGTTTCAGCTTGTGCACTGCGCCCCTTGCCCGAGTACGTGCCCTTGATTTTGGAACAGACTAGAACGGAAGTCCGGGGTGTTCCAGAACAAGTTCCGGTGTGGGAGAAATCGTAGAAGCGCGCTATAGTGATAGCGTGTCGATCCTGTTTGGTGCGAGAGTAGTAGTCGACCCAAAGGGATAGCTCTGAGAGCAGTTCCTCAAGTAAGAGCGAAGGGACAAGTGCGGCTGGATATTACGATCTATGCGACGGACTCCGCAAGCTATGCGGCGAAGATGCGAGATGCGGGTATGCGGAAGAGTTGCGAGACGAGTGCGGTGCGGACGCGGAGTAAGAGAGCGCGAATATAACTAGAAGGGAGCCAAGTACACGAGTCCAAGTACCAGGTAGCGGGTGACGGGTATGACGGGTAAGGGTACCAGGTATAAGGGACGCGATGCGAAGATTTACCGGGATCTGTTCCGGAATTCTTATGCGACGAGGTTTCTAGGTATAACTAGCAAGAGTCGAACGCTCAAAGGAGTGTAGAGGTCAAGCGCGAGATAGGGGGAACTGCAATCGATTGCGCAAGAACAAAGAACGAGGTAGACTATACTAGTGACTCCTGCAACACCGACTCAAAGGAAGGGAATGTAGAAAAGTAAAGTAGTTATGAGTCCTGGGCGAGTATTTATGTGAGTCCGTACGAATCCGGGACTGTGCAGGCGACCGCATATGTACAAGCGAGTCCGGAGTGTTATAAGATGTAATAGCGCTAATCTGGCCTCATGCATGGGAAAAGTATGTAAAACAGCCTGCAAACGATCAATAGACAACGGGTAAGGACTAATAACGCACCAGTGGGGTTGGACGGACGTGGACAGGACATGGGAGGACGATGCGAGGGCCCGGTACGGTTATGCGGAGTGATGCGGACCGTGACCCAGTATGCGGAGCCACCGCAACGACGCGCGAAGGTGCGTAACTGACCGCAACTATTCGGAACTGTTCGCGACCCTTCAGAACGACTTCGGACTGTAAGTGTAGGTATTGACTAGCATGGGGAAATGATGCTCTGCAGGGCTGCAGCCAGATTGTTTCCTACATCTGCGGGAGACTCAAATACTGACCGTCCGCGGTCAGCAGCGCGCGTGAAACGGAGACTTGACAAAACTTTTGAAGGAAAGTCACGTGATCGTGCGTCCGGTACGGCGGTGGAAGTGATGCGGTTGCCGGATGCCGGAACTAATGGAAGTTTTCTGGCGCTTCTGTGGACCCGGAACAATGGACGGGCGGAAAACACGTTGTGGTTGCGAAACCTGTTCCCTATAAAAACCCTTCCGCTTCTCAATTCTTTTCCTCATCTTTTTCTTAACACATCTTTGACGAATCATGCCTCCCTTCGCATTTGCTGTGGAACTACCTGCCGTGGACGACGAGACCGATCGCGTAACGCGAGTGTTTGCCTTGCTTCGCGAGAAGCTGGACGCGGAGATGAAGTGTATCCCGGACGACAAGCCGGAGCTCATGGGAGAGAAGAAGGACTGGAACGACCGTTGGGATGCGTTATCGGTACGTCGGTTTACCTTTCTCTTTTCGCGTTTCTAACACAGACCAGGTTGCGTTTGACGCGTGCTTCGCAACTGCGCGGGCTAAAGGTCTTCAGCTGGATTTGCCCGCGGCGGACACCACCTTGATCAAGAGCGGGAACCTTGCCCACGCGAGGCACGAGTTTCAGTTCGCGGAGAAGGCTCAGGACGAGGAGGAGAGGATGGATGTTCTGGTAGAGGGTGCGGGTGAGGGAGCGGATGCGGATGCGGATGCTGAGGGTGAGCCGGAGGTGCCAGATTCGCCCCCTAAGCGTGTGCGCCAGAAGTCGGCCAGGGCGAAGAAGTCTGCGGAGACGGTGGAATCTGAGCCGGAGGTTCCGCGGGTTGCGGTGAGTACATTTTGATTCCTTTAACTTCATCTAGCTGATCTGAGTTGGCAGAAACCTGGGGGGCGCATGAGCGTTGCTGACCCCAATATTACCCACGCCCCTCCTTGCGACCGTTGCAAGACGAAGGAGATGCTCTGCCGTGGACTTCCCGGTCATCAGTGCATCCCTTGCAAGGTTGCAAGAGGTAAATGTAACTATGCGACCGGCGGGAGGAGTGCCAGTAAGAAGGCCCCTTCTATCACTTCTACGACCGGAGTTGCTGGTGGTTCTCGCTTGTCCGCCCCTGGTCCGGTGCGTCGTACTGTGTCGTCTCCGGAACCGCGGGTGCAAGAGCCCATCGTTTTGTCGGATGACGAACTTGCGGATAGGCAGATCGTGGTTAAGCGTCGCCCGGTTCCTGCAGGCAAGGGTAAGAAGATGGCGGTAGAGGTGGAGGATGATGGTGTGGATCTGGAGGATCTTCATCAGCTGCGCCAGGCGCGCGCTGAGTTTACGCAGGCTAATGGCCTCATCCTGTCTGCAACCAACCGTCTTGATAGGTTGGAGCAGAGACTGCTCAAGCGCATCCAGCAGCGCAAGTAGTTACCATATCTCTTCCGCGCACTTGTACATATCTTTAGCCATACTCTGTATTTTCCATAGTGTCCTGGCCCGCGCCAGTGAAATCCGGATTTGATATCCTGGTCCAATTCCATGTCCATGTCCTAGTCCGGTTCCCCACTGAGTGCCTAAGTAAGGGAAGGAAAAATAGAAGGTAAGTATGCGAATGCGATGCGATCTCAAGCGAAATGATACGGGTCTTTTTGCGGAGTACCGTCCGTCTTGTCTTCTTCGGTGCGTCTTCCTGAGTCTATCCCTGCCCTGTGCCCGGGATACGGTATGAGCGTAACCTGTATACGAAGCAAAACGTGCGTGATGCGCGAGACGCGTGCGAAGATGAAGGGTATCGTATGAGGTTAGTTACGCATCGGGAGCCAAACTGAATTAAATCTGTCCTTTGTTGTTTTTGTACGGTAATGATCTATGCGGGGTATGCGGGTGTATTATCAAATTGTCTTTTGAATGAGGGAAATGAAGCACCGGACGAATCCCGGGGTGAAACGGATACTATAATACTTGCGATATATTTTTGTTGGTTTTGTTTTTATGTTATGCGGAACTTGAGTCGGAATGAGCGTGTGTGAGTAATGAGTGTCGGGTAAGGGAGTGGGGGTTTATGCGTCGATGTCGAAATCGATGTCTTCGTCTTCCGGCTCTTCGACGTCGTCTTCCAAAAGACCATCTAGGTGTTCATCGTCTAGTCCTGTGATACTAGTTACGGATACCCGGTCGTCGCTTCGCGGATGATACGGTAGTAAGCGGAATGCTGCGTAACGGAGTTTTGAGACAGAGCCATCCAACTCGGCCAACAGGTACGATCCTCCCTTGGTCCGGCGAAGGACTATCATGGGCCCGAGGTACCTGGGCTTCATCTTCCGGTTGAGCTCGTACTCGGTCTTGGAGTTGCGGACTAATACTAGACTTCCGGGTGCGAAGTCATAGTCTTTAATCGAGTTGCGGAATCGCTGTTCGAAGTCGCGTACGGACTGGTACCGCGCTTTTAATACCTTATCACGGATTGCACTGAGATCTTCTTGCCGCTTCTGTAGTTGTCGCGCGCGCCATGCGATGAAATCTGTTGGTGTTAGCGTATCTAGTCCGGGTAAAGGTACGAGAAATGTTGCTTCTGCTAGATCAAAGGGGAAGATCGGCTCGCAACCGTGAACCATGAAGTACGGAGATAGTCCGGTAGACTTCTGGATAGTTACCCGCTCGGCCCAGAATACTGCGTGCGCTACCTGGTGCCATCGTAACTCATCCCCCTCGCAACTTTTCATGATGGCCTCCCGGACATCCCTGTGACGTCGTTCTACAATACCGTTGGCTTGCGAGTTGTACGGTGATATGCGAATCGGGTGGATTCCATACTTCACTGCGAGCTGGTCGACGGCTTTGCGGAACTGCGGTGCGTTGTCCGTTACAAGTTCCGTGATAGGACCCCATCTGCACAAGAGTTCTTCGAAGATAAATGCGGAGAGGGTGTTGGTGTTCTCTTTGCGAAGCATACGCCATTCCGGGTATCCGGTGAGCGCGCAGCGTGCATGGACTATCCTGTCAAATCCGCCTGCCTTGGTCATTAGCATGGTATCAATGTGCGCTTTCCTATAAATGCCGCCCGGAATGGGTATGGTCGGCGGAATATGGAGCTTGCGAGTCTGCCGGATCTGGCACTCGTGACACGTCCTGTTATACCATTTGATATCGTCAATAATCATTGGCCACCAAAAACGTAGAAGAAGGCGGGTGCGGATGGTTAAGACTCCCTTGTGTCCTAGGTCGTCATGTGCTTCCTTGAGGATGCGGTACCTCCGGTGTTCTGGAACAACTAGTTGATGCCTTCCGTGCGGTTCGCGCTTCCACAGGTTACTTTCAAAGATGAAGTACCGGGCTGCGACTGCGACGAATGCGACGTGCTGTTCGTCTGTTAACTCCGTACATCGTTCTTTGGTTTCTAGGAACCTCCGGATGTCTATCATTTTCTTGTCCATAGCTTTCGCATCATCGGAACGAGGAATTGGCGGGTCTTTGGATTGCGAGACAGCGGTATCAAGGAATGCTAGAAGGGGGGGTAAGCGGATATGCGTTCGCGGTACGGGTGCGATATGTGGTTGGTGCGCGAAAGTCTGGTCTGCGCTTGCAATTCGACAACAGCGAGAGTTCAGTATTTCCATGCTGAACGAGTACGAGCGGTCTAGCCAATCCTCGTGATCATCGTGCTCGCTTGGATCCTCTTCCGCGGGTGGTCTCCGTGAGAGCCCATCTACCCCGGCGTGCTTCGAAGCAGGTACATGCACAAGATTGAAAGAAAACAACAAGATACCCGCGATCCATCTATTGATCGTCGCATTGGGCTGCAAGTCCGGGTTATTGATCATACCTTTAATATACTTTGCGTCTACTTCAACCGTGAGATTGACGACTCCGAAGGTGTAGACCCGGACTGCGCGTAATGCGCGGAATAATCCATATAGCTCTAGCTTGGCTTGCGAGTAGCGACTCTCCACTTCCGTTAGCGATATTGAGCCAAATCGATTCGGATACCGTTTACCGTCTTCTCCGAGTTGGAGAAGGATGAACCCGACTGCGATGTTCGAGGTATCAACCGCAAGAATAACTTCCCTGCCGCATGTATAGTCGATTGCGCGGAGTGCGGGAGACTCTAGTATCAAGTCCTTCAGGGTCTGCATGGCGATATGCTCTTCTTCTCCGAATTCGAACTCTACATCCTTCCGAGTGAGGTTAGTGAGTGGTCGTGCGATCCTGGCGAAATTCGGGATGAAGATGCGTAAGACTCCGCATGTACCTAGGAATCCTCGCACTTGCGAGACATTGCGACATTCTGGCCAGTCGCGTATCTTTTGGACCTTAGAGTCCTCCGGGACTCGACCCTCAAATGTGCACTTGTGTCCGACAATAATCGCGGTCGGAGCTGCTAGAACGAATTTAGATGCGGATACGGTTGCACCAACATTTTCCAATCTCTGCAATATCCGGTTAAGGACGATGCTATGCTCCCATATGAAGCGGCGTATGCCTGGATTCTCCGGAATGGTTTCATAAGATCCGTCAGATCTTTGGTAACGCGTCCGTACGGACTTGACAGGTACATCATCGATAAAAGGGGAAGTATACTCCGGAATTTCGTGCTGAAGGATGAACGCAGTATCACCCTGGTATACTTGGACGGCGTTTGCGTGACCTTGCGGAAGCGTAGTCAGCCGATGCGGGCCCAAGGGCGTTCCGAAGGTAGTCAGATCGCGGGATTCTTCGTGTAACGCGCGCTGGTCATATCCGGAGTATAAGTCCATCATGCCGTAGACTGCGTACCCGGCAAAGGATTCTGCTAGATGCTCGACGAAGGGGGGCAAGGATGAGTCTCGGATCGTTACTTTATTAAGCGGCTGCAAGTCGTGTACCAAACGCAGGGACTTCCCGTCTTTCTTTACCACGCAAAACCATCGAGAGCGATAGGCTGCGGTAGACGGTTCGTATACGCCGGAATCGATCTTCTCTTTGATGATGCGGATGACTTCCCCTAGAGTTGCAGGTGGTATCGGGATGTTGCGCTGAGACCATGGAACGTGTGGAACGGTCGGAATCTTGTAGGGCGGAAAGTACGTCTCATTGAGCCGTCCTCTCTCCGATGCGCCCCACGCGAAAGCGAGTTCGTGCGTCCTGACTAACCATTTGATCAATTTCAGTTCTTCTGGCCATAGCCAGTTTGCTGGATCAAGGTCGAGCTTGTCTGCGCGTTCCTGCGTAAAGCGGATACCTGGAACAAATTCTGGTGGGTGAGTGGGTAAATCGGGTAAACCGCCCAACGGATCATCGGGGAGACGCCGCGTAATGCGATACTCTGCAGGCATGGCAGTTTGTACAGTTCGTACTTTCTTCGCAACTGGCTTATACAGCAGTGCGTGGCTAGACGGATCAAAGGTATACACAGAATTGAACGCGTTAGTAGACTCCGGGTTGATGATGGAACGAGTAGACACAAGATGGGTATAATGCGCTGAGTAATGCGCAGACGAATGCGAAAATGAATGAAGGTTTCTCCTTAAGAGAGGTTGTTGCGCGGGTAGCGCGAGACGGATTAAAAAGGGAATAAGTAACGGTGGAATCGTTCGTGAATCCTCGGAATCTCCTCGCATTGGGTGCGACTCATCGACTCCTAAAAACCCTTCCGCTTCGTGTGCTCTATACATACCAAGTTATGTTGACATCCGATGCATTTCTTTACCCATGGTTCCGTTGGTATGCAGAACTCTTTCCCCGTGTTAGGGTCCGTAAGCGTGATCTCTTGATCGCCGGTAGGTAGATCCTTCGTGCGACAGCTGGTAAGCGTGAAAATGGTCGCCCTAAGAGGATCTCAAAGTTAGCTGCTTCGATGACTTGTATCTGGAACCACATTTCTCCTGCGCCGAAGTCGAGGGACAGATTCTCGATGACTCCGAGAGTTGCGTCCGTGGAAGTATTGACTGATTCCATGTACATCTTGTAGTCCGGGCGTAATATCCCGCCTATACCTTGCCATGTCTTCCGCGGCATCACGATGCATTCCGCTCCCTGATCGAGGACACAGGTGATGACCCGGCCGTCTTTCAAGGTTGCTTTGATACATCGCAACGGTTCGAAGTGGGCCGCGACTATGCGCCCATCCTCCGCGCGTGCAAGACAGTCGTCGTATCTCTTTAGGAAATCCTTGATCTCTGGGCGTGCGATGAGCTCGTTTACGGTGAGCGTCCCTTCTGAAACCCGTTTGGTCGTGGTAAGCTCGCGGAAGATCTTGCGAACGTCTTGCGAGACAGCGAAGAGTTCTCTCATAGGCAGGTTGACGTTAGTATCCAGCATGCGATCTACGATGCGTTTATCCGCGGTTTTGTCGTCCAGTGGGCTCACATACTTATACTTCGGGACCGTTGGCGTAGGGATTGTTGGCGCAACAATATTACTCGTGGCGGTAGCTGGTTTGGGAGCCGTAGTCGTACTAGGCGTTGGTTTCCCGGCGGCCTCCTTGACTTGCGGGGAGACGATCTCCTCTGCTGTAACAGCTTTGGACGAAGGTCCTGGTTTGGCACGCGCCGGAACCTCTACACCATCGAATCGAACGCTTTTACCCTTAGGGTCGGGTTTGCGGGCCCGTACGTTGGCGTATGCTGCGCAAGCTGCCATAGCTGCCCTGTTCGAGCCTGTTGAGCTCCTCGTCGGACTCTTCTACCTCGTCAGTCTCTTCCGCGGCGCGGGTGAGTGAGTACGCGGATGCGTCGATATCTAGCGCGACTTCTACCTCTGGTTGTGACCGACAGTATAACCCTGCAATTACGGTTGCGTTAGCTCCCAGTGGCGGACTCTGTTGTAGGAATTTGTCGATGCGCTGCTGGTATGTTCCGCTTTCGCGGACCCAGGGATACCCCTGCCATCGGACATGACAATGCGCCCTTCGATTTCCTGACACTTGCATCCCGGATATATTCCTTGCGCGTTAGGCACCATCTCTGGTAATGATCAGTTCCACCGCAGAAATGGCAAGGGCCTGGAGCGGGTCTCTGCGGCGCCATATACTCCTGTTTGACTACTATCCCTGGACTGGGTTGCGGTCTGGGTGGTTGCGGGGATGGAACATATATGGTAAGTAGGAAACACCGCGGCTGCGTATACCTTATCAAATTCGTAGGGCTCCCCCGGATGATGATCTGTGTGAAGGATGCTAAGTCTGTGACGAAGGTGAGCACTAATATCCGCGTGAAATCCTTCTTGGAACAGTTGGTTGCGTTCGAGCTCCGATAGCTTCTTCTTACTGATGAGGAACTTCGAGATCTTGAAGAACTTGCGATAGTACGCTCCCAGCTCCGTTTGCGAGTTCATGGGTATGCGCGACTGTTCTAGGGATAGCTGTGCGAGGTCAGCGCGGGTGAAGCGTCGATCGCCTTCGCAGCCCGGATACAAGGTTTTAACAGCTTTGACAAACTTGTCCCAATCAGTGCCCGCGGCCTCGTCTAAGAGCGCCCAGGTTTCGGATTCTTCGGAAGATGCGTACCGCATGGCGGCCTTGATGCGTGCGGCGCCTGAAATCTGGGCTAGGTCTGCGAGTTCGTTGACATCTTCTATGAATTCGATGAGCTTGTCGGTCGCGCCCTCGAATTTAGGCGCTTTGTCTGTGCCACGAAGAGGCATCCTAAAGGCGTTAGTAGACATGGTCGCGGAAGATACGGATATTACGGGTTTGGTAGATATATGCGGGGCGATCGGAGCGGGCTGTAACGGAACAGAGGGGATCAGCAGGGATAACGCGGGTAAACGAGGAAGGGTCTGGGCGGAGTGCGGAAGTGCTTCTAAACGAGTGCGGGGTGAGAGAGCAGGTAAGGATATAACGGGTAGTCTAAGTTGCGGAAGTTCGGGAGTAGGAGCGCGGGTAGGGTTACTGGACGCAGTAAGTGAGGTAGCGGTCGACGGGGTGTCTACGAAAAGGAGTCTCTTGTCTGTGGGAAAGTCAAATGATCCGGGAAAGAACGGAAGCTTCTCCTCTACGGTATCTCTCTCTTCTTCTTCCGGGGTAAGCGGGGACTGCGGGGTGAGACGCAAGG
Source organism: Suillus lakei (assembly GCA_016628065.1). Lineage (NCBI taxonomy): Eukaryota > Fungi > Basidiomycota > Agaricomycetes > Boletales > Suillaceae > Suillus > Suillus lakei. The sequence goes on from JABBWA010000033.1 coordinate 283,670, forward strand.
GTTCTTCGTCAGAAGATTGGGTTTGCTGTCTCGAGGGTCCGGGCTGATCTTCTTCGTCTTCTTCTTCGACCGGAACAAAGAAGCTGTCTTGTTCGAACTGAAGGGATGCTAGAGCGTCTTTCGCTTGACGTGCGGGAGTTTGTCTAAGCGATCTACCAACCTTCTCAGCTATAATCCCCTCGCGGTGGGCTCCAGTTGTGGGAGAAATCGTAGAAGCGCGCTATAGTGATAGCGTGTCGATCCTGTTTGGTGCGAGAGTAGTAGTCGACCCAAAGGGATAGCTCTGAGAGCAGTTCCTCAAGTAAGAGCGAAGGGACAAGTGCGGCTGGATATTACGATCTATGCGACGGACTCCGCAAGCTATGCGGCGAAGATGCGAGATGCGGGTATGCGGAAGAGTTGCGAGACGAGTGCGGTGCGGACGCGGAGTAAGAGAGCGCGAATATAACTAGAAGGGAGCCAAGTACACGAGTCCAAGTACCAGGTAGCGGGTGACGGGTATGACGGGTAAGGGTACCAGGTATAAGGGACGCGATGCGAAGATTTACCGGGATCTGTTCCGGAATTCTTATGCGACGAGGTTTCTAGGTATAACTAGCAAGAGTCGAACGCTCAAAGGAGTGTAGAGGTCAAGCGCGAGATAGGGGGAACTGCAATCGATTGCGCAAGAACAAAGAACGAGGTAGACTATACTAGTGACTCCTGCAACACCGACTCAAAGGAAGGGAATGTAGAAAAGTAAAGTAGTTATGAGTCCTGGGCGAGTATTTATGTGAGTCCGTACGAATCCGGGACTGTGCAGGCGACCGCATATGTACAAGCGAGTCCGGAGTGTTATAAGATGTAATAGCGCTAATCTGGCCTCATGCATGGGAAAAGTATGTAAAACAGCCTGCAAACGATCAATAGACAACGGGTAAGGACTAATAACGCACCAGTGGGGTTGGACGGACGTGGACAGGACATGGGAGGACGATGCGAGGGCCCGGTACGGTTATGCGGAGTGATGCGGACCGTGACCCAGTATGCGGAGCCACCGCAACGACGCGCGAAGGTGCGTAACTGACCGCAACTATTCGGAACTGTTCGCGACCCTTCAGAACGACTTCGGACTGTAAGTGTAGGTATTGACTAGCATGGGGAAATGATGCTCTGCAGGGCTGCAGCCAGATTGTTTCCTACACCGGGTCAAACAGTGGACTTGTCCAGCAGACATCCGGAGTATGGATAGTGGAGAAACTGGAGTCAAGACTACCAATGGTAGGGTCTCAAGTAGAACAGAGGTATGGACTGAGAATGGGGGTATGGCTACTCCCAGACAAAGTCCGGAGTAGAAGAGTAATGAGGGTAGACTACCAGGAGGTAGAGGTGGAGATGTAGTTCCTGGGATGTAAGTCCGGAAACTCGGAGGGAGTAACTAAGGGTATTCAACCAGAGGGAATGACTTTGGGTAACAGAAGTCCTATCCAGCACAGAGTCCAGAATAGGCGGTGCGACGGAGGTTGGTCACCCTATGGATAAATGAAGAGAAAGTCCTAAAGAGATTAGTCCTTAAGACTACAGAGTAGGAGCGGACATGGAGATCCAGTCCAGGGGATGATAGAGGAAAATAGGACCCATAGGGTACAATAATATTCGAACTGGGGGTCTACTAAGTGTTACAGGGGACTTATATACTGTAAGTAAGGATGTCAGGATGAGTAAGGATGAGGCCGGGGCTAGGAGCGGAGCACATGGAAAAGTGAAGGGGCTATGTATGTGACATATGGAAAGATAGTTAATAGACGGAGCGGAACAATCAAAATGAACTTGGATATGAATGGGGAATGGATCAGATGAATAAGACGGGATGTACATAGCTGATAACCAGAGGGATAGGGGTTCCCTATATTTAGAAATGGGCGGAACTGTGTGAATAAAGGTGGGTGACTAAAATGAGGAGGAACAGGAGCGGAGGCACAGCCTGAGTGAAATGGTACAAAATAATGAAGAGAGAACTGGAAATGGTAATGATTGTCAGATAGGGGTTGCAGAGGCAGATGATGCATGCAATGGGTAGGGAACTGTATGGCCGGTGGAGTATGGAGATTAGATAGGACCGGAGCAGACGGAGATTAGATGTTCTATAGAAACGAATAACTGGAGATGGGTGAGGTGGAGTATGGAGGTATTGAGGGGTAAAGGGGAGTGGTATAGTGTCCATTGGTTCCGGTGGAAGCAGTACCGGTCTTCAGGACAATCTGGAGGTTTGAGGAGTTGGAATAGGGGCAGATTAGATAGGAACTGAATCCTGATTATAGGGTTAGGGTTGATAGAAGCACTGATTTGTGCACGGGATATGACAACTGGAATGTGTTCAGCATCACCATGAATGCGCACATAGTACTCCTGAAACTGATGACAGATGGTCAAATTATTGAAATGAAAATCCTTTGGAATACTCACAACATGTTCCACATTCTTGAGAGCTTCTTGTTGCAAATTTTCGTCCCAATACTTCTTAAAATGGTTCATTTTCTTGTTGGGATCAAGCACTGTTTATTAATTGAATCAGTCATCAGGTAGGGCTAGATAGGACTCCATACTCACACATCACCATAATATATGCATTGGAGTCGCTAGTCTTCTTGTAGTACATCGTGATCTTGTTAATAGCAGCTTGAAGTGGTGCCTTGAAGCAAGTGTACTTCGGCCATGTGAGTCGTAAGCTCCAAGCCTTATGTAGTGCCTCTAGGGCTGGGATTGCAAGGTGTAAGCTTGAGTTTTGGTCAGATAAAAACGCTTGTTGAGTGTTGTCTGCGTGCTTTAAATGGGGTGTAAACATCATCATCTGCTGAACAAACAAGTATACTCACAGCAAGGAGATCAAGGAACAATTTTATGCATTCCCATTCATCATTTCGTAGCTCTAACTCACCAATCTTCTTCCACTTCTCCAGGTTCAGCTCCTTCAGGCCCATTTTGTAGATAAATGTATTGATGTACTGTAGGTGACACGGTGTAGGAAACAATCTGGCTACAGCCCTGCAGAGCATCATTTCCCCATGCTGGTCAATACCTACACTCACAGTCCGAAGTCATTCTGAAGAGCCGTGAACAGTTCCGGATAGTTGTGGTCAGTTACGCACCTTCGCGCGTCGTTGCGGTGGCTCCGCATACTGGGTCACGGTCCGCATCACTCCGCATAACCGTACCGGGCCCTCGCATCGTCCTCCCATGTCCTGTCCACGTCCGTCCAACCCCACTGGTGCGTTATTAGTCCTTACCCGTTGTCTATTGATCGTTTGCAGGCTGTTTTACATACTTTTCCCATGCATGAGGCCAGCTTAGCGCTATTACATCTTATATCACTCTGGACTCGCTTGTACATATGTGGTCGCCTGCATAGTCCCGGATTCATACGGACTCACATAAATACTCGCCCAGGACTCATAACTACTCACTTTTCTACATTCCCTTCCTCTGAGTCGGTGTTGCAGGAGTCACTAGCTTTAGTCTACCTTGTTCTTTGTTCTTGCGCAATCGATTGCAGTTCTCCCTATCTTGCACTTGACCTCTACACTCCTTGAGCATTCGACCCTTGCTAGTTATACCTAGAAACCTCATCGCATAAAGTTCCGGAACAGATCCCGGCAAAACTTCGCATCACGTCCCTTATACCTGGTACCCTTATCTGTCATACCCGTCACCCGTTACCTGGTACTTGGACTCGTATACTTGGTTCCCTTCTAGTTATATCCACGCTCTCTTACTCCGCGTCCGCACCACACTCGCCTCGCAACTCATCCACATACCCGCATCTCATATCTTCACCACATAGCTTGCGGAGTCCGTCACATAGATCATAATACCCAGCCACACTTGTCCCTTCACTCTTGCAAACTTGAGGAACTGCTCTCAGAGCTATCCCTTTGGGTCAACTACTACTCTCGCACCAAACAGGATCGACACGCTATCACTATAGCATGCTTCTATGATTTCTCCCACAACGGTCAAATTTTAATACTATGAACACATTAACACACACCTTTTGCTGTGTTTCTGCACGTTCTAACATGATGTATGTTGATGACCATCGGACTGGCATGTCGAGTAGCAACTGCAGGGGGCATTCTGCACCTTCTCAGATCTGAATCTCCTTGAAAAGTTGCTTGCACTGGGCTGATGACCACTCCTGTTTGTTCCGTTAAGTTAGTCATTCAAATTGCATGAATATCATGCACCTTCACAGCGATGGCTCATATGAGCCCAACCTCATCCCAATTGTGACCAATAGTACTTGGCATATGGTCTTCAGGGCTCACAGGGTTGTAATGTTGTGATTTCATGTGAGTCTTGATGAGTGATTGTGTTGCCAGGTTGATAATGTGGGCAAGGCATCTAGTAGTAGTAACACAATGTCAAAACTAATATGGTTGAAGCTATAATGAATGACACACCTGATATGGTGTCCCTTTCCATCAAATACTTTCCTGGTCTTCGTCATAATCTGATTTGAAAACTCATCCATCATCGAGTCATTATTTGTTGCATTATCACAGGTGATGCGCCCAATCTAAATGTGTGGTGAGTAACATGAACCCTGGTAGGATACAACATTGCCTTGTGCAAAATTTCGAGGTGATCAATGATTTTGAAAAGTACTTGACCTAGATGGTGGCCATTATGAGAATTATTAAGTCTTGTAAACCCAAACAGTGCACTTTCGAGAACCCATACTCCTGATGATGGCTCTTCAACCCAATGACCAGAGACAGCGAAGTATCTGTTGATGTTGGAGGCTTGCCATGCATCACATGTATTGCTGATTTCACCTTTCACAGCATCACTCTAAGTCAAAAGTGAGTGGTAGTATCATTCAAACAAGAAACAAAAACTTACATTAAGCCGTGTCCGAAGATATTTCATCTGCTTCTTGAACATATCAATAATCTTGGCACGCATCACCTTTCAATCCAGAATTTTGACACTGTGTGTGGATCATGATGCTACATGAATCATGAGGTGGAAGGATGGGTGCTCCAATGCTTGAATTGGCTATTTTCATTAGTGAGACGGTGTAGTACTATGTAAATTTAACATACCTGGTCAGTAGAAATCAACCATTCTGTTGCAGCCTCACAGAATAACTGGTCAGTGTATGGCAACACACACTTGGCCTTTGGTGGTTGCTTGTGCAGATGATTATTGAGGCCAGTTTGACTGGCACTAGCTTTCTGGATGGCATCACTTCAATGCTTTGCGACAGCCTTGGGAAGCATGGATTCGAACTTGCTGTCCTGGGCCCATTTATTGTAGGCAAGCTATGGTCAATCAGTTAGCATTGCAGTTGTCAGAGATATCAACACTTACCTTGTGGTCTTTTTCAAGGTGTTGATGGCACATTGACAGGTCCTTCACAAAGTGTTTGCATGGGCCCTTCTTTGAGCACAAGGTGCAATCATGATAGGTGCGAGGTTTGCCATCAATGCCAGGCTTGGAATATTTTGGACTAAAAAAATTATCAACATCCTGACCTTTCCTATCATGCTTTTGCTTGATCTCATCATTAGAGAGGCTCGCAATGTTGATATCTGCGAGAAATCCATCATTGTTGACAGGATCTGGAGCTGTGTGTGAAATTTCAATGTAATGTAAATTAAAATGTTCGAAACTGACCTTGATTTTTCTTCGCCTTGGCAGGTGCAGCATGGCTGTCTTCTGAGTTGGAACTGATGATTACAGATTGACTGCGATGTGACTTTTTCTCTGTGTGAAAGTGAAATGTGCTGAAATGGGTAATGTCAAGGATACCCACTTTTTGGTGGTTTTGGAACCACTACACAATCTGTATCATCCCCACTACCAGAAGAGTCAGTATTTTGAGATCTCTTGGCGGGGGTGACAGAGTGGGAACTTGAAGTTGCTGGTGGTGTGGTACTAGCTGTTGTCAAACCTTGTGATACAGGCCTGGCATCTTTGGCTTGCTTGAGGGCAATGGCCTTGAGGTGAGTGCTCAGCTCAGGAGTCACAGAATTAGATGCATTGGTTAACCTCTTGGAGGGCGCAGGAACTCATTTGGGCCACACTGAGGCTTCTTGATCTGGATTAAGTGATGGTGGCATTATGGTGATGATAGTGCCAACATTATGAGTAATGAATTGCTATTGTGGGCAGAAGATCAGGCGCAACTGAACTGTACAGTTACAGTGACTCAAAAAGTAATGCACAACATCATTTTCAATGTATCTCCACAAAAACATAATACATTTCTATAATGTAAATTGTGAACTGTAGCCTAGAGTGTCCTATACAAGGGCCTGAAAGCAATAAAATAAAATATCAGAAACTGCTTTCAGTAGAGGCAGAATACTAAATATGCAACTTTTCAACTTCTCCTGGGATTAATTTTGTCTTCTAACCCTACCCAGTTTATAGGGCATGGTATTCTGAGTAGTATATCATTTTAAATTGAAGGAAAATGTGGTGTTTTGGTGGAGATATTGTGTCTGTAAAAAGGGGCTACATGCAAAATTTGGCAGTGTTTATGCTCAAATTTCACTTGCAAACCCTTTTTATAAAGGCTATATCTCCACAAAGACTCAATATTTTCCTTCAATTCAAAGTGATATTCTACTCAGAATACCATGCCATATAAACTGGGTAGGGTTAGAAGACAAAAAATTAATCCCAGGAGAAGTTGAAAAGTTGCATATTTAGTATTCTGCCTCTACTGAAAGCAGTTTTTAATATTTTATTTTATTGCTTTCAGGCCCTTGTATAGGACACTCTAGGCTACAGTTCACAATTTACATTATAGAAAAGTATCATGTTTTTGTGGAGATACATTGAAAATGATGTTGTGCATTACTTTTTTGAGTCACTGTAATGCCGGAATGGACTGAAGGACTTACAGATATACATCAGTCTATCTTTAGATGAACTCAGCCTGGGCCTGCAGAGGTTGCAGGCCCAGCCCTCGGCCCTCATCAGCCCACTCATAGGGCTGGGCTGGGCTGGGCCTCTGGAGGGCTGGGCCAGGTGGGCCTGAGCTCTGGCCCTCCACATCACTATGCAGCACTGTGCAGTGCTGCCTATATGGGGACTTCAAATAAGTGTTTTGCTGATGTCTGACAAGAGTTCACAGCATTAACTGACTTGCATTAGTGTTCACTGGGTAAGCTTATGCAAGCTTCAACAGGGAGGGTGCCACTTAGAATTCTGCGTGGTGTGCACATCCCACCAATATACTGCAGCTGCTGCCACCTGAAACAACTGGGCAGATTCCTGTGGAATGATCAATGATCCATGGTCTGATTGTAGGTCTGCCATAGGCAAACCAAATAGAAGAAAAATTGCATTGTGCTATGCTTGGGCTCGAGCTCGGTCGATGAGGTCAGAGTCAGGTTTAGTGAAAATGGGCACAAATGTGGATCAACAAGCAACAATTGAATCACACAAGGGATGCTCAATTCTAAGATGTCGTTGTCGTTTGTCATTCAAACACATGTACAGTGCTGATTGCCGACACTTGCATACTCTTACTAATCCTTATGTGGGACCTGTCAGTGGCACTCTCCAGTCGCTTGGCTGGAACACTGCATTATCAACCTTGATCAAATCAATGTCCAACATTCAGTGCTCAGTGTCAAACTGCCGTCAACATGCCTCATACACAGCGATGAAAACATGATTATAAGGACATCCTTACATTACATTCTATCTTAGCCAGTACACTGGCTGTATCCAAGCAGTCACAACACAATTTTGAGCAGGTCTTCTCCACTGAGCCCCATACCACTGGTAATTCTCTTGCTGCTGGCCTGGATTCTGAAAATGATGAGTATCATATTTGCCAGTATCATGACCAGCTGCACAGTAGCTCATTGTTCAGTGCTCAGCAAGAGTTGTCAACAGTTCATCAGACCAAGCAACAAGCCAGGCTGTCATCCGGGCTTGGGACCATTTGCGGAGGCAGAAATGAAGTATGTTGATTGGTTGTAAACATAAACAACTATAAATCTAAGTGAAACAACAACAGCATTTAAGAATTGAGCATCCCTTAAACCTTCTTGATTTGTCCACCACTGCCATGTGAAGGTTTACATTACAAAGTGCCACAAATATCGTGTAGATATCTGAAAATTCTGTAGCTACAATAAAGATATACGAATGACCAAGAGGAATGCAAAAGAAAAATCCCAGATATAGAACTTGACTTTCATAAGCTTTTGAACCCTAATGTACAGCCATGGTATACAAGCATTCATAGTGTAACCATTGTTCACTCATGGTGCCTACATGTTCGCCAGCAGGCTCATGTTTGAGTCCAGTTTTTTTCTTTGCTCCTGCCACCGCTAAGTCAAAAGCTCTCACAAATATAGAGAAAACACTTCACAACATCTTTTGCATAGGGATGCTCAATTCTTAAATGTTGTTGTCATTTCACTTAGATTTAGAGTTGTTTATGTTTACAACCAATCAACGTACTTCATTTCCGCCTCCACAAATGGTCCTGAGCCTGGATGACAGCCTGGCTTGTTGCTTGGTCTGACGAACTGTTGACTACTCTTGCTGAGCACTGAACAATGAGCTACTGTGCAGCTGGTCATGATACTGGCAAAGATGATACTCATCAGTTTCAGAATCCAGGCCAGCATCCGAGTCAACAGCAAAACCCATCACATGGTCGCAGTTGCATTTTGTCTCAAAGTAGAAAAGGACAACATTCCACTCCAACAGGTAGTCACCAGCCCCAGGCAGTAGCAGCTACATATAGCCTAAGGCCCTATCAACAGCAGCAAGAGAATTACCAGTGGTATGGGGCTCAGTGGAGAAGACCTGCTCAAAATTGTGTTGTGACTGCTTGGATACAGCCAGTGTACTGGCTAAGATAGAATGTAATGTAAGGATGTCCTTATAATCGTGTTTTTGTCGCTGTGTATGAGGCATGTTGACGGCAGTTCGACACTGAGCACTGAACATTGGACGTTGATTTGATCAAGGTTGATAACGCAGTGTTCCGGCCAAGCGGCTGGAGAGTGCCACTGACAGATCCCACATACTATTAGTTACCACTAGTTTGTGCATGCCGCATCTCATGCAGTCACACAAATGTAACAGAAAATCATGGTATCGTCACACTGGCCAGTTGAAAGCCCATTTGGCGCTAGGCATTAAAGAAGGTATACTGTATGTACAAAGTGTACTGGCTATGTAGTAATCGTATTGTGGGCAATGTAATTTTGTCCGTGCCAATAGTTTGAATATCTTACATTTGCAAGAGAGACGGCACTTGTGCCCACAGTTCATGCACGTCACTCCAGAGTTCAAACCATATAGCGCTGAAAATCAAGTATTCAAGTTATCTGCAAGGGCTTGATGAGTTTGTAAGCTATAGTAGCACTCCAGAAACTGTTATAAACACAGGTCAAGGTATCATGGATGGCAGCTGGAATGCGAGCCTCTATGGTAGAATTTTCTGCTTCCCACCAGCTCAAGTGCATGCCATGGCCCATACCCATGCACGCATTGCCACTAGCGCGTCTGTTTCAAACTCCGCTGCGGCAGTACCGGCAGGTGACATTAAGAGTGACACAAGCCATTGTCACCACCAAAAATATATCTCTTTTCTTTCTTGTCAGATCATATCCGTTAAAGCTCGTAGGGCGTTCTTATGATTTATCATTTCATATGCATGCTTTAGTTTGAAGATTTGTAGTAGAAAAGTGTTGTTTTGAACGATGCACGAGATGTGGGGATGCACGAACTAGTAGTAACTAATAGTAAGGATTAGTAAGAGTACGCAAGCGCTCGTCGGCAATCAGCGCTGTACCTGTGTTTGAACGACAAACGACAACGACATTTTAGAATTGAGCATCCCTACAGCATCTGCCGCAACCAAAACGTAGTATGCACAACTTATCTATATTCCAGAATCCAGTCATTCTGTGAAGACTAGAAGAATATACCATCACGCATCAAATCAGCTCATCGAGACGACAGTGTATGTTAAACACCAGATGGAATGCCGTCCTGTGGTGTCTCGAGCTGATACACTACATACTACCAGTCTTGAGGACAACCATGAATGTCAGTAAACCTTTTCCATGACCCCGTCATCTGTTCGGATTTTTTTCCAAACCCGGGTGGGCTTACTCGCGCTGACGACTGAGCCTCTTGGCGCCGAGGAAGTAGACCAGTGATTCGTGATCATGCCAACCTGGACCCGGCGGGCACTGAAGGGCGAACGGATGAGATCCAAGTTGGCAACGCTTGCAACGTCAACTCAATGGTCCTGACCGTGAAGATGGTACGATGCGGCGGTAGATCATGGAAGATGAATATGGAACGTACCCTCTGAGGGGCACCTTTCGAGGCCTTGGCAGCCGCTCCAAGGCCAAAACATGTCGAGTTGGTGTGAGATCATCTTTTGCTGAAGTAAGTTTCTAGGTATGGGATGCTTCCTCGAATATCCGCCACCGTACTACTAGCCTTTCCTTGTGCCCCTCCTTATTGACCATCTTTGATGGTTGGTGTACACCATTGGCAGTGATAGGTATCCTCCAATATCGTTGTCACTTTTTTTTTGGAACACAGCCCGATAAACGGCCTCAGGGCCCCTCAGGCAGATGAAAGAGGATACGCAAGGTCCTTAGTCTCATATTGCAATTTTCTTAGCGGCGAACTGATGTCATAGGATAGCTCAAGCTGAAATCGACTATTTTCTGGGATTCCCCAGCAGCAAATATTGCTACAAGTGCCACCGCAGTGGCTATTGTAACGTAAGTCATACACATGGTGCGACATGTTACTTATATAGTCAAAGGCAAATATAGATCGATGTCAGGTTATCCTTATCAATGAGACAATGCACCGTCAATTTTGTCGTCTTGCAGGGATACTTTATTTTGCGTTTCAATTGCGCCCCCGCCACCATGTTATCCACTATTATTTGGATCGACTCTCGTGTAAGTCAATTGAAAGTAACGGGAGTCCATGTTCGTTTTTCCTTCTGATCAGGGCACACCCTATTAGAAGGGCCGCACAAGACACAATTTCATTTCATAGTATCATGTGTCGAGGCCATGCGTCGAGGCTTTGTGTGAGTAGCGCTGTTTGAGCGCACTGAATGAACGTGAAGGGTCCAAGGCACTTTGCACAAGTGTGTAATTATACATTCATGACATTCAGTAAATTCTATCTAACATTCAGGGCAAACGGATGTCCTTCAACTTCAAAGGTAACGTGCTTTACAAAATCCTAGCAATCCCACCCTCAACCTGACCCAGTCTGGTTGCAAAAATAATAGTACTGTTACCAACTCAGATCGACCGCGCTGTTGAATTGAATCATGGCACTCACCAAGATGGGAACGGTGTAGCAGCAAGATGGTAGGTAGCCACTTGCACAGGGCTCTGTGTAGCTTTGACACTGCTCATCGTTAACGTTCCCCGGCTCAGCCGAATCCTTTTATAACACAGGTAAGCACAAGTGTGTTTCGCCATTCATAAATCCCTCTCACCTGCTCGCAGCAGCGAGCTATGCCTTGACCACAGTGAGTCGAATCAGTTGATGCGTCAACGCTGGCTTGTGAAACGAGAAGCAAGATGACAGAAAATATAAAGACACGAACGAACATGTTGGTTAGCCCATTGAAGATTCAGATGAGTGCCATTTGAGCAAACCCGGCCATCGGCCTTGCATGAACGCATTCATTTTACTGCGGAAAAACTACAAGTTAAGCAGCCTCGGTAAAGTGTGATTTTGAAATAATTGCCCATACTTGATCTCACGGGGTGTTTGCCCATAGACTTCCATGTGGGAAGATGACCACTGCAGCGCAATGACCAGCCTGCCCGATTGGTGCACAGAAGAGGGGGACGGGTTGGGGGAATAATGATCCCAACTTCCGCAACAACGCCGCGTCAGGGGCCTTCACGTCTAGGCAACCGCATATACCTTACAGCTGTTCGCGGCAGAACTTCGTTAGCTACCTTCCAGGCTCGCGTATCGACCAAGCTACCACTTCGAAATGTGATACCGTGGACTCCCGGAAGGCTTCAAAGGATTTTTCCCATTTGTGGGTAAAGGTGCAATGAGGCGATAACGCTATCGCTCCGCAGCTCCACCTGGTATGCCCGACGAATACGACAGTGGTATGGTGATGAGCTCGGGCATGATGTAATTCATACTTCGAACCCGTAGCCAGCGGAATGTTCAATCAGCCAGATGCCACCCCACTGCCCGAATCTGTTGAATCCGTGAATTATACTCCAAAACTAAAAATAAAACAAAAAGGGGCTTGAGTATGGCTGTGCGATGAAGTACGACAAGGTACTTATGTCCGACTCTTAGTGACCCGTTGGAAGCGGTTCATGGCAGCGTGGAGTTTCTCCGTGATCTTAGAAGACGATTTGCCGCGTTATCGGGCAAATTTGGGAGGGCATAGTATTCTGCGTGTTTGACAAGGAAGTGCCGTTCAAGTTGGAGATTAATGACATAATGGGTCATCGCTAAGTAACAAGTACTGACGCACCTGCTGAGCAACTTGTTTCTGGGCTTGTGCGGCCAGAAATTCCTTATACCGCAGTTGAGTGTTTAGGAACAGTACTTCATCATAATCACTTTGCCTCGCTATGTCGTCCAGGTCAAATGCTGTTACTTCTAGCCGTCCAGTGTCCTTGGTCATTACTAATGACCAGCTGGATACAGGCTACCCAGAGCTCCAGCCGTCACTGTACACAGATTGAGCCTGTCAAGATCAGACCTACGGAATGGTCGCGCTACCCAAGGCATAGAAGAAATCAGGCAGTCCCCTGGGAGCCTCGTAGCATACATCAGCACCCCAGTCATGACTATACAGATGTCAGAAGATGAGTCGGAGCAGATCTTCTACAAAAACATACCCGATACAAATAGCGGGTTTGATCCCAACATGTTCGAGAACACAAATGAGATCGCTGGTGATATCGGACAACGTACTGGACGATTGTACATCAGCGGAGTATGTTGAACCGCCGAAACCACGAACGTCGATGACGATCTTACGATGCTGGTCCTGAAATAGATCGGCATGAGAGTTGTCGGCTGATGGAAAAGATACCTACCTTGAAGTTTGAACTCTTCGATCTGATACCCCGCGGCCCCAGAAACTCCAAAAACTAGGCCAGCCGTGGACCACGATGAATGATGACGCTCTTCTCCGCGGTTGCGTTGACATCTACGTAATTCATAAAAACAGTGAACATCTCTGGGGCAAGAATGCGCATATATACAAATCGATGGTGATATTGACCTACTCATTCAGGACGCAATCCACAGCTCTGTAACTGGTAGACTGAGAGGTATGTGCACTTGGATTGAAGGCAGCATTTCCCGCCACGAATGAAGAGCGAAGGAGGTAGACCCATGCATCGACTGTAGTTCTGATCGGAGTTAAACTGACTGGTAGTAGTGCCGAACTTCGACGGGGGAGATGCTAAATTTTGCGCGCCACCCATAGAAGTTCGAACTACTGCCAACTGCAGGCCAGAGATTCCGGCAGAATGATTACAGTTCCATGCTCTGCTATGCTTGGTCGTCGATGTGTTACATAAACAGCAATGGCACTCCCCAGTCGGGTATAGTGAAAACAGGTGAAAACGATGATCAACAAGCGACAATTGAATATCACGGTCACTACGTACATACACGTAGTACAACGTATTTATTCCAGTCCTACTACGAAAAATAAACCGTCACGCGTCAGATCAGCTACATCGAGACTCCATGCGATGACGTTGCATATCCAAAGCGCTGTAATCGCATGGCGTCTCGAGCTGATACTACCGTGACCAGTCTCGGAGGCAGCCATGAACATCAGGAAATGAAACTACTCACCTTTCCCCGTGACCCGGGTCGCGATAGTCCTTTCTCCTCTTGTCTAGATTGTGTTTTTGTCACCAGTGTATCAAGTTTGTTTTGTTAAACCGGGGTGGACTTACTCGTGCTGACGACCTCGGCTTTTGAGCCTCTTGGCGCCGAGGAAGCAGACTGATCAGTGACGATGCCACCCCGGACCCAGCGGGCACTGAGGTGCGAACGGGATGGAACGCTAGCAACGCCTGCAACCTCAACCCGGCTGGGCGTCACTGGTTTAAAGAGCAGGGCCCACGCTCCACGTCCCGAGCCACCACTAGGTCCCGACCTGGATGACAGCGACCACCGATGACCTGAAGATGGCGCGATGTCAGTGGCGAAGTCAGAAGATGAAAATGGAACGTGCCCTCTCATCTCGCGCCCAAACTTACGAGCCACGAGAGTCTTGAGTTGACATGGGCCGGGGTGCCTAAGCCAGGGTGCGGGCCAGTGCAACCGACAGGGGGATGCTGAGGAGGTGAACAGGGTGGAGAGAAGTCACAGCTGAGAGCCCCGGCGAATGTGGCCAACAGACGCCACTTGAAGAGGATCAGGAGGACCCAGGTCCTATCCACTGTGCCGTCCACGCCGCGACTCGGAGCGACGTCCGCGAAGGTCAGCGTCTGTGTTGTACGGTTTCATTGTGTTGTCTCTTCGTGTCCTTGGATCGTAAATTTTGATGCACGTTGAGATTTGCCTTCAACACCTGAGCTTTCGATGTCGGTTAGTAGGTGGATAAGAATGTGGCGCACGAGAAACAGACATACTATTTGGCGTGTGGTCGAAGCTCGCTGTCAAACCTGGGCGCAATCAAGAGAACGTTGGTTATCGGGCACATAGAGAGCACTATGAGGAAGAAACATACCATGTGGCGTCTGGCGGGCATGATCCAAGGCTGACGCTGAAATGCCAAGTAGGACTCCGTCTGAATCGCACGCCACATACCCTGCGCAAACGTCCAAAACTCCAGCATAAGGAAGCCGCACAAAGCAAAAGCTGTGCACATGAGAGAGAGGATGCAAGAGCGGATGAAAGAGAGAAAGCAGGGCCGAGGGAGTTTATATACAGCATCACAGCGGCTGACACAACACAGGGGTGAACTTGCCAAATATGGAATTGTCGCAAAGGTAGGAGACGTCATATTATAGGCCTATACGGCATCACCAGCATCGCTCGAAAGCCATCGGAGATTTGAGAGCAATCTAGCGTATTGCACGAAGATGAATCCACCCAGTGAATCCACGAGGAATCACATAGCTAAAGCTGAATCTCCTCCGAGGTGTGGCATTGTACAAAAGCAGAAATCAGCCTGTTGGGGTATATATATGCAATTTATCATGTCTCAGAACTACACATGTCGATGGACGCGATATGGACTCAACGGATGAATTTGAAATTGCTCGACGCGTTCAGGACGCGTCGGTCACATGATGTAAACCTTCTGATCCTAACAGCGCCAAACATACAGAATTTCCAAAACACAAATAGTAGACTTGTTTGAACTTTGACAAGTGAGAAACATGATTATACAAATGTCCTCTGCCACTCGGAGAAGACTCGTTTGCAGAATCGTCTGTGTGCTTCCCGGTGTATTCACCATGCGATGCGATTGGGTCTCTCACAGTGACATAATTTTCTTTAAGTCTCCAAACGACTTTCCAATGACGCTGGTGCCGGTGATGTCTCGTACGTTTCCATACCTCCATATAATTGTCCAGCAGGGACCAAGCTGTAGCACTGTGGCACTGTGCAGCCTGTACATTTCTGTACAGAACACTGAGGTAGCCTATACGTGGTTCTGTCTAGCTGTGCAGTAGCAGACGCTAATTGGCTAGCAATGGTGTCAGCATGCACAGCAACTGCAACTAGACGAGCGCACAGTCACTCGTCCTTCAACCCACCTATAAACATTCCATAGCAGAAGAGATTGAGACATTCATCTCCATCACGCTTCGCACTCTCCGCATCACTCGACAGATTAATCGTTTCGCGACCGAAGTCTTGTCACAACACAACTTATCCAAATCTTCATACGTCGTCTGTCGAGACAACTATCGCCCAGTTAATTTCTCACCGCATCCAGCTATTACTTTCAGCTCGTCCATTCCATCACTATATAACAATCTTTGTTAATGAGTGACGATCAATGTCAGTATTCCCATCTCTTGTCCCTCTCTCGCTCTCTAACCTCATTGACAGCTGGAACTTGGGAGAGGCTGTCCCAGGTCGCTGTCAAGGGTGCTCAATATAACTCCCGTGAACGTCAGCCCCATCTGAAATGTTTGAAAGGGACTCGGGAGGATCTCCTCAAGTACATCCACGGATTACTAGACGACCCAAAGAAGAGTCAACTCATTTGGCTGCATGGTACAGCAGGCGTCGGAAAGTCTGCCGTTGCGTTCACGGTAGCTGAAAGGATGAGAAATCTCAAAGTGACAGAAGAGACGAATGTCGAAAAACGGCTAGCGGGAACATTCTTTTTCTCACGCAAGCACACCAAACGTTGCACGGCTGAATATTTCTTTGCAACGCTTGTTTATCAGTTTGCAAACAATTTTCCCAGTATCCGGCAGGATGTGAGCAGAGTCATCCGCAACAACCCCGCTCTACTAGACCCAGACACGCCCCTCTGTGACCAGATGGAGGCTCTCTTTCTCCAACCCCTCCGGAAACTTCAACTCAGATTGCGCGGGTGTCCCCCTTTGTCGTTTGTTGTCGACGCGCTTGATGAATGCACGTCCGAACCCGAGCTTACCGACCTCATCCTTTCCCTCGCACAGGCCCTTCGTGAACCTGATCTGCCCGTGACCCACATTTTGCTCACGAGTCGCTCGGAATCGCATATATCTAAAGCCTTTCATGACGACGAGGTGCGCCCGTTGTTGTGCGAGATACCAGTCAAAACTTCTGGGCAGGGCATTGGGACCATCATCTCGCTAGACGGCGCCGATGTCGACAACGACATCTATATTTTTTGCAGCATTCCTTCATAGAGCTGGGAAGTCGCCATCCCGATTTCCCTCAGCCAACAAGGGATGAACTTGCGCAGCTGGCGAGCCGCGCTGGCAGACGTTTCATCGTGGCTTCTACAATGATGAAGTTTATCATCGACGATGAAGACCAGGATCCCCGCGATCGGTTACAGCTGATGCTCAAGCTGACGAGCGAGCTGCTAGCAGGAACAGACGTGTATAAGTTGTACGACCTTATCATTTCCACATGTTCCGACCCCATGCGGGCGTACCTGCACCTGTCCATTGTCGCTGCACTTGCGGACCCTCTACCACTATCACAAATCTCGAAACTTCTTGGCCCTGGTCTGGGCAGGGATGTCGAGACAACGCTAGTGCAGCTACGGTCTGTCATGGATATTCCTACCGATATCAGTCTCCCCGTGAATATCTATCACTCGTCCCTTCGTGACTATGCCTCCGACCCCTCAAACTGCAGCCTCCCTCGCACACGCGATATGTCACCAGCCCACTCCCTTCTCGCGGATTCCTCTCTTCGCTTGATGATGAAAGAGATTCCAGAAAGCACAGCCCTCTTGGATGCAGTATCAGAACTGCAGAAGCAGAGCCAAGCCATGCAACCTGAGGACCCTCATAGATTAAAGGACTCACTGGCCTTCCTTGTTCGGTCACCGGAGCCAGTATCTGTTCTTACCTGCATTCTATGGCTTCTGGGGGATCGCAGGTCAGATGTGCGATCTTGGCTAGAGACCGCGGACGGGCATGCATGGCTGCAGACCCTGGGAGGACAAAACTGGCTGTGGGTGCAGGGAGGACGAGACTGGCTGCAGACTCAGGCAGGACGCGACTGGCTGCAGACCGAGAGTGGACAATGGCGGCTGCAGACCCACGCACTGCAGACCCCGGCAGGACGAGCATGGCTACAGACTCCGAGGGGACGGGACTCACTGCACACCGAGGCAGGACAAGACTGGCTGCAGACCCCGGACGGGCGAGCCTGGCTTCAGAGCCTGAACGGGCGAGGCTGGCTGCAGACGTCCCATGGCCAATCGTGGCAATCCACTCCTGCAGCGTCTGTCTGGGTGACTATGGAAGAATTCTCGAGTACATTGGAAGCATTCAGAGAGTATATCATTGTCGGAGAAGCGCCTTTGCCGCCACCTTTCCAAGTAGTCCAACAGCTCAATAGCTTGCCGGATTTCTTGATGTTTCCGATGTTCCTGGCGTTGATGCCCCGGGATCATTTTACCTCTGCATTACCAGAAGTTTTTTTTCTATTTGACAGGGAGATCATCTGTGCTATGAATGTATTTGTAGCTTTTACAAACAAGGCACAGGAACGAAGTAAATCAGCTTCCGACGCTCTCAAGTACGCATGTCAAAACTGGGCCATTCATCTGTCGTGTGCTCCGAATCCATGGGATGACACGCTCAACCGTATATTCCAGGTTTTCTGGAATCGTCACCTCATTTCCTGGCTTGAACGGCAGTGGTGTTTGAAGGGTCTGCGGTCTTGTCTTGATATTTTATCCATAATGAAACCACTTGTAATCCTCTCTCATCCTCAGCTTGATCCTGCTTGATCCGGTGAATGCGCACTAGCCATCTGCGGCACTGTTATAACTTTATACCAGCAGAACAGCCCTTCCCATACCCCAAATCCCCTCTTTAACATGCGGATACGATTTGCCCATCATATGTATGGTATTTCATACCTAATAATATGCATCACGTCGCTAGTACGGTATAGAAGCAATGAAAGGGAAAGGCCTGCCGTGTATTACAATCGATAGCCATGGACGAGTGAATCCTCTGAAACTCGTTGGTCTCACCGCTAATCATCTTGCCTCCCTTCTTTGACAGCTGACCCTGCACACGGACAATATTTTGCATCCGTTGCTCTGCGTCGCTGAAACCATGCTGCTTTGTGGATTTAGCAGGACGCGAGCCACGACCTTTGGATACATTGAAGACTTTGTTCTTCCCGTCAGTAATCGTCTTCGGCGCTTCACGCAGCTCGAATGCTTTTGCCAGATATCCGATACGAAGGTGCCGGAAAATATGCCTCTCGTTCGAGGGATGGGTCGTATGAGAAGTCCATGCTCTCCAAGTGAGTTCTGCGTTCTGCAAAAAGGCGTCAACGCACGCTCGACTTCCTCTCTAAATAAACGTCACCTTTTTTTTGGACGTCGGTTTCGTGATACCCATCTCGGACTGTAAGTGAGATCTTGAGACGCTTTAGAGGGTGCTTTGTTGACAGCGGTATATAGGTACTACTAGGATTGGGGCCAGGCGAAATTGACGCGGCATATGTGGTGCGGTACCGTACTGTCACAAACCCTATGTTCAAATACCATCTTATGTTGCACAAACCGTATGCTAAACCCTTCATATACTCGTTATTGATTAAAATTTGAATGTCCATCTGCATACAGGCCCTGTAGTGGTGAAACTTACCTCTCATCACATTTACAGCGCTTGTCCTCCGCGTTCGTACTGCTCGGGGATGTATCAATTCGTGGTATGCATTCTATATTGTCTTAATGGTGATCTACCAGACAAATAGCAGATTTGATCCCTACATGTTTGAGAACACAAGTGAGATCGCCGGTGATATTGGCCAACGTACTGGTCGACTGTACATCAGCGGGGTGTGTTGAACCGCCGAAACCACGAACGTCGATGACGATCATATGATACTAGTCCTGAAACAGATCGACATGAGAGTTGTCGGCTGATGGAAAAGGTGCCTGCCTTGAAGAGTGCACTCTTCGATCTGGTACCCCCGGGCCCAGGTCCATAGTGATGGACGGGTCCGGTTCGGTCTGATAGTGGTCCGGTCCTAGTTCAGCAATGGTTCAAACCAAGAACCGGACCATGCAAACTCAGGAACTCCAAAAGCTAGGCCAGCCGTGGACCACGATGAATGATGATGCCCTCCTCCGCGGTTGCGTGGACGTCTACGTAATCCACAACAACAGTGAACATCTCTGAGCAAGAATGCGCACATATGCAAACCGATGGTGATATTGACCTGCTCATTCAGGACGCGATCCACAGCTCTGCAACTGGCAGACTGAGAGGTATATGCGCTCGGATTGAAGAAATGAAGAACGAGGGAGGTAGATCCATGCATCGAGTGTAGTTCTGATCAGAGTTAAACTGACTGGTAGTAGTGTCGAACTTCGACGGGAAGATGCTAAATTCTCTGCGGGCCACACATCGAAGTTCGAACTACTGCCAACTGCAGGCCAGATATTCTGGCAGAATGATCACAGTTCCATGTTGGTCGTCGATGTGTTGAAGTATTAAACAGCAATATTGGCACTCCCCAGTCGGGTATAGTGAAAACAGGTGAAAACGATGATCAACAAGCGACAATTGAATATCGACAACGCAGTACATACACGTAGTACAACGCTATCTATTCCAGTCCTACTACGAAAAATAAACCGGAATAAACCGTCACGCGTCAGATCAGCTCATCGAGACTCCGTGCGAAGACGTTGCATATCCAAAGCGATGTCATCGCATGGCGTCTCGAGCTGATACTACCGTGACCAGTCTCGAAGGCAGCCATGAACATCAGGAAATGAAACTACTCACCTTTCCCCGTGACCCGGGTCGTGATAGTCCTTTCTCCTCTTGTCCAGATTGTGTTTTTGTGTCTCAGGTTTGTTTTGTTAAACCGGGGTGGACTTACTCGTGCTGACGACCTCGGCTTTTTGAGCCTTTTGGCGCCGAGGAAGCAGACTGACTAGTGACGATGCCACCCCGGACCCAGCAGGCACTGAGGTGCGAATGGGATGGAACGTTAGCAACGCCTGCAACCTCAACCCGGCTGGGCGTCACTGGTTTAAAGAGCAGGGCCCACGCTCCACGTCCCGAGCCACCACTAGGTCCCGACCTGGATGACAGCGACCACCGATGACCTGAAGATGGCGCGATGTCAGTGGCGAAGTCAGAAGATGAAAATGGAACGTGCCCTCTCATTTCGCGCCCAAACTTACGAGCCACGAGAGTCTTGAGTTGACATGGGCCGGGGTGCCTAAGCCAGGGTGCGGGCCAGTGCAACCGACCGGGGGATGCTGAGGAGGTGAACAGGGTGGAGAGAAGTCACAGCTGAGAGCCCCGGCGAATGTGGCCAACAGACGCCACTTGAAGAGGATCAGGAGGACCCAGGTCCTATCCACTGTGCCGTCCACGCCGCGACTCGGAGCGACGTCCGCGAAGGTCAGCGTCTGTGTTGTATGGTTTCATTATGTTGTCTCTTCGTGTCCTTGGATCGTAAATCTTGATGCACGTTGAGGTTTGCTTTCAACACCTGAGCTTTCGATGTCGGTTAGTAGGTGGATAAGGATGTGGCGCGCGAGCTTGAACAGACATACTATTTGGCGTGTGGTCGAAGCTCGCTGTCAAGCCTGGGCACAATCAAGAGAACGTTGGTCATCGGGCACATAGAGAGCACTATGAGAAAGAAACATACCATGTGGCGTCTGGCGGGCATGATTCAAGGCTGGCGCTGAAATGCCAAGTAGGACTCCGTCCGAGTCGCACGCCACATACCCTGCCCAAACGTCCAAGACTCCAACATGAGGAAGTCGCACAAGGGAAAAGCTATGAACATGAGAGAAATGATGAAAGAGCGGATGAAAGAGAGAAAGCAGGGCCGAGGGAGTTTATATACAGCATCACAGCGGCTGACACAACACAGGGGTGAATTAGCCAAATATGGAATTGTCGCAAAGGTAGGAGACGTCATACGACATCACCAGCGTCGCTCGAAAGCCATCGAAGACTTGAGAGCAATCGAGACTATAATTGTACAACATTGCACGAAGATGAATCCATCCAGTGAATCCACGAGGAATCACATAGCTAAAGCTGAATCTCCTCCGAGGTGTGGCATTGGACAAAAGCAGAGATCAGCCTGTTGGGGTATATATACGCAGTTTATCATGTCTCAGAACTACACATGTCGATGGACGCGATATGGACTCAACGGATGAATTTGGAATTGCTCGACGCGTCCTGGACGCGTCGGTCACATGATGTAAACCTTCTGGTCCTAACAGCGCCAAACATACACAATCTTACAGCGCCAAATTGGCGCCAAAACACAAATAGACTTGTTTGAACTTTGACAAGTGAAAAACATAATTATTCATACAAATGTCCTCTGCCATGTCAGCGCGTGCTCAGTTCGACAATATCCAAAGCCTCATCTACAGCTGCTCATTTATTCAGACGGCTTTAGCGAATATTGTTCGAACGGCATCATAGGGCCATGACCATCAACGTAGTTGGTGATACCGAACAGCAGACTGTCACGGTGGTGTGCCTATACAGAACAGTCAATGCAAGCCAGTTCTTCATATAGTCTCTAGGGGAGACTACCGTGTTGTTGAATTGATCACTTGTAGCATTTACGTATGGAGCAGGAACATCACCCCATCCGCAGTTCTTACTCAGTGGTCTTTCCTACCATGTCAGGGCAAGAGCTAGAAGGACGAATTCTCAAGAGATATGCTCAATTTTACCCTTGACGTGCAGTAGTGATGTTGCTTATCACTCTCATCACAGAGCAAACCCGAAGATGATACAGGACAAATTTCTAGTCGGATATCAAGGATGGTACATTCAATTGCCAATTACCACTTAGAATACAAGCCCGAGGGCACATACGTGCCTCTGTAGCTAAAGTTGCAAATGCATGATAGAGTGTTGCATATAGTGAGCCTCATACTCAACAATGCTTTTACAGGTTCACATGCAATGGAGACAGCGAACCCATGGATCCTAACCACCATGGATGGCTGCACTGGTTTGATAGCCGATCCCAAACGGTGGACGCCCCAATACAGACCTATGGCCAGATGTATCCGAATACTCCCCATCCGAGCTGTTCCCCGCCCCAGATCTCAAAAATGTAGACGGAGAGCCCATATTTCTCTTCTCTTCACGACACCCGAAGACGGTGAGGCACCATTTTCACCGGATGGCGAAATTCGCGTTTAACTGGACGCAGAAGATTCAAGATGTGTTAAAGCGGGGTAACCCGGACGGTGTTTGAAACCTCAAACATCGATTCGACACTTTGCGTCTGCATAAACGTTCTGAACGTCAGTACATAGTAATGTCAAGATCATGCACATAACACCGATATAGGGCTGTTTTAATTTCTTGGTGCAAATTTTGTCCTAAGGTTCCGACAACAGCTTTACATTCACACATTCCGCCTACTAAACACAGCATCCCCATTGGAATCAGCCCCCCAAAAAAATTATACACTCTCTCAGCACCCATAAATGTTCAAGCTTTAATGCTCTAACTGAACCGGTCAAGTTTTGAATCACCTTACATGACTCATCCAGCCAGACTCCAGTTAGAAGGCCCATGTAAATCTGTTTTAAATACCTGCTGGGGCTTGCCACAGCGCCTTGCTTCTTCTCCGACTCATCATTATTAATCCACTAGCAACCATAACGTGGGCTTTCAAAAACCCACCGGCCAATGTGGCACCAACAACATCCAGCTCACCAAATACCGACTTTCAGCGGGTAGTCTTCTATCCTCCAGATTCAAGTGCACATCTAAGTCCGTCGCATTTCGAATACCAGCAATTTCGGATATAGGAAAGACCGACAGAGCCACGGGTAACTTGATTATCCAAGGCACTATCTATCCCGGTAATTACAAACAGCATCCCGTCGACGCAAGCATCACCGTTGAATCCGACGGGCATCTTCCAAAACGCTGCGTGGAGAAGCCCATCTACGACTTGGTCGAAAGACGTCCATGGAGGGACTTGTTTCAACGGTGAACTTAATTCGTGAGTTGTCAAGCGCTCGCCTTTCAGTTCCGCTAGCATAATCTTGCGCCTGATATTGTTTTCTGAGCAATACCAGATATCCATAGGAATTCCCACGGCTAGTATCGAAGAAACAGAGGCACTGCTTCAAACGTCCTCAGGAAGTTCGCAAGAATTTTCCTCTTTCCGTTGATTTATCTTGGCACGAAGGTGTTTTATTCTATACCTCAGAAATAAAAGTGATTATGCTATCCCGTTTGAAACAAATACGCTCATTCAGGCACCGGCGTAGATTTTTGAGCATTTAGGTTCTGAACATGTCGTGGCGCCCGTAGGCCACTATTGAAGCAATCAGCACGATGAAATCAAGACGGATTATTGCTTCGCTCTTTCCCATGAACATATCATGTGTTAGACGCTCATAAAAGCTGACTTTGCCATCCCAAGAACATGTGAGTTGCACTCATTGCTTCCATGAAAGCACACCAGATGGATTGCCCCTCCCGTGGACGCCTCTTGATGATGATAGCAAACAGGTGCCGGCGTACATCAGCGTGCATATCATACCCCGCTGGAATTTATTTACTTGATGATTCCCGCTGGTGTCATATTTTTCCGTAAGTATAATTCATTCTTCCCCTGGACGCTCATCCCTTTCTTGCTCAGGTTTTGCTATTGCTCGGTGACATCACATGAGATATTCAATCAATGGTATCTGGGCTGTTCGTATTTTTGATTTGGAGTCAATCATCGTGGTGATTCTTCAAAGCACGCGAACTCGGTGTCTCAGTGGCACTAGGTCTCGTAACTGCTATATCTAACTCAGCGCGAACTTCCCTCCCTCTTGCGGAGCATTTTGAGGGTTACACGCCAAACTACGTATGTCTCTAAGTTTTCTGTTCTTTAGCGCTCACCCGCCCCCCTCTCTCATGGCACATGGCACGGACAAATGCTTCGTATGCCATCGCCTAAGAGTCACTCAATCTCGAGTTGGAAACAATTCTCGCATTTGTCCGGTGCCCTGCGCTCGACACTTGTGACAGCCAAAGAAGTTTGAGTGAGATTCTCAGTTTGTCTAACTCCATAATTTGGCCACGCAGCAATTCAGCGTAGTCCCTGGTACTACGTAGCTATTGACCATTGTACGCGGTTGCTCAATAGCAGCCCTAATAACGCAATTACTTCAACATGAATGTACAACACTGTTTGTGCTCAAATCGACTCGTCAATATGAAGTTCGCTGCACGCCATTGATCGTTGTTTTCGACTCGAGGCCTTGTCAGTGGGAGAAGTTGATATTCCCCATTGTCACTCGAGGCTGTACCAGAATCGTGTTGCCCTGGTGTTTGTAGGCACCAACAGCGGTATCGCAGCTAGCGACACTGTCGTCTGAATATGGGGATCGAAATGATGTTAAGACATGTAGGAAAACGTATCTGAAGCGGAAACTGGTACCAGTAGATGTAAGTATAGTTGATAAGGAATGAGCTAGCTGAACCGAAGCTATATGTAGACAGTTTCTAAGTATTTTTGATCAATATAGCAATGCGAATCACTCGGTACATTCGGAAAGTCAAACACGACCATTAGAGCACCCGTAGGTAGTATTGCCTTCCACTCGGTGAGTGTCTGTTTCGGGGGGGAGGCGAAGTCAAGTCCACCGATGTAATTGCGTGACCGGGGCTGATAATTGGGCAAGGATTTTGTTTCTCTGGACAGGACCACACCAGCGGACCTGCCCCGCATAGATAGAACCTCGCGTGTCCCATCACCAATAATCAAATAGTTGACTATCCCCAATGCATACTGACACTCGATTAACTTCGTGCCAGAGTCCCAGGAAGTGGTTTGAATTTCGAGGGTTGGACAGAACGAACACCCAAGTCTGAGCTCGGAGCCGAGATATGATTTTGAAAGTGAATAGACGATGAGAGGGAGGATTACTAGAGGGATTCGCAAGCCGCGGCTGGTCATAGTCATTTCCAGTGGCCGATCGAAATCAAATTGTCGACTTTCATACCCCAAAAATTTCACTGGCGATGTAGGAAAAGCACGAGAACCACTGTGGTGCCTCGCAGGGCCAAAGCCACCCCAATTGAGGACAGAAGGGTCACCAATCTGCATGATGGCCTCAATGAGCCTGCAGAATGCGCGGTCTCTTCCTTCACCGTATGCGATCTGCAGGCTCACATCAAAAATGCCCATTAGGGAATAGGCCTCGTCTTCAAACCTTGTTGTTTCACGTGTGGCTGCCCATGCCATCCGTTCATCCACCTTCATCGGACATTGTCGAAGGTTCGACGTGAGGACAATACAAGGAATGCCAGTGGCTTCCTCCAGAGCCCTCAGTATGTCAGGTGACCCATCAGGCGTCATGCTAGGAGCCTTGTCGTTTTCATCACCCGTCATGGGCATCCAGCACGCGTTGAAGAATTTTATCTTGTGCGGTGCAAGGAGTTCCTGCAACGTCCAGCCCCTTCTCATCCATTGGTCCTTTTTTATATCCTCGATGGTCTCGCTTTGCGCCAGGTGGACGATGCAAATAGCCGAGTTTTTATACCATCGGAACATGGACCGAATCGACTCGTCGAGCTCGGTACTGCTGCCCTTGTCGATGCAGCAGGTATCCGACCAGGCAAATTCTATGCTGTATTCTTTGGCCTTTTTGCAGAAACTCTCCAGCTTCTCGTATCCTGGGCCAGCCGCCGTGCCCGCCTTCATCTCTTCGTACGTTGGCTCTCCCTCATCCAGCCATCGGTGGGACAGAATAGCGTACTTGACATATTTGGCGGGATCATAGAAACATTTTCCTGACACTGAGCTCCGGAAGTGCTTCTTCACATCATTACGCCCGACAATTTTCATGTCTGATAGGCGGATTAGGTGGATCGGGATCTCGTTCATCACATATCGGTCGAATGAGGCGAGATAGTAATTCAAAGACATTGGCGTAACAGGTCACCGCTAGCCATGAACAGCACCACGATCAATGTGTGCGACGAATTCATGAAGAATGGATACAACTCACCTATTGGGTCGATGCCTCGCTTGGATGAAGCAGGAACGGTTCCCGCACTCGAACTCGATAAGCTTCGAATAATCATCAGACTTCATTATCTCAATTGCGGCCAAATCCACACTCACCTCAGACGAGCAGTATAATATCGAGAGATCTATTACGAGCTGGATCAAGATACTGGTACTGTCTGTTAAACGTCGACCGAACATGTCAGTTCGTCAATATCTGCGATTTATTCGAGATATTACCTCGAGCCGTCCTGGTGGTACGTAGTAAAGGCGCGTTCCACAGCTGCGTCTCAAATAACAAGGCTCGACCTAGAAAAGAGAAACAAACTCAGTCTTCAATTGAAGGACTGAAAGACGACAGAGGTGTATATCTATAACAGAGAAAGAAACTACGTAGAATATCAGCTGTATAGTACACTCGTAAACGTGAGTACCTGATCACTTCTTATTCCCATAGACCCCGACTAGGACCCCAAAACCCTCAGCGCCCAACGGCGTCGTCAATAGTGCTGCCGAAGTCTGGTTCAGTCCGCAAATTATCCGAACGCCAAATCGAACTGCAGGTTCAGGTTCAGCTATTTGGTCGAACTCTGGACCGAACGTCACCGACTCACGCGTTCGAACCAGGTTTGACCACAGTATTTGAATAATTTCACGCCGGGTGTTGTGTACCCTGGCTGACGGAGCACTCGACGAGGCGTCACTTGGAGACAGCATCATATACGTGGGGCGGTGGATATGTGCATACTTGTCTGGTTGATGAGTGAGTGTTTTGTGTAGGCACAGAGATGGGATGAACATGCCTACCCCTCGCTCCTATCTCATGAAGGAAAACCCACCAAGCACGATTGAGGTGGGTAAGGAGCGATTCCAGGAGTGTTTTGACGTGAATCCATGCTAGTGAATCAATAACCTGACAAATACCTAAATTTGCTTTGTGTCCCTTCAAACCACACACACGTCTCGACGTCGACGAACTGTCCAATCCATTGTCCCTTATTGGTTATAAGTCGGCACACACGCACTTGGAGGACGTAGATCGTGGGCACTCAGCAGGCCTAGTAGGGTGTCGCATCAGTGAACCGGTGAGTTCTTGCTGGCTATTATGTAGATTGCGGTGGTTTTACATGGTCATATATTGCTTTATATTGTCATATATAGTTTCGCGAAACTATATATGACTTTATATCGTAATATATGACAATATCTGCGGCTCACTAGTTCTCTGATGCGCCCTCATAGCTGCCGATGGATGGACCAGGCACGAACTCAGATGAAGGGAAATACAAGCCAACCTCAGGCATGGGGCGCTTACCCAATACACCGGCTACTAGTAGTACATCTCTGCTGCTTTTGAAGCTCAGAGAAAGCGGAAGCAGAATTTTTATCCAAGCGATATCGACGATCGTAGAGATCGATCGGGGAAATTCAAATTCCACCCGAGACTTGAACGTTATGTAAGTATGACAAGTTCAAGACAATTGTACACTTTGTTAACCCACACGAGCAGCAGTGCACGTAGTATTACATCGAGTCTTGCCACCATCGAGTACTGGGTACTGGGTACCGTGATGACTCTACAACCACGAGTCGTAGACTCGTCACAGGTCGGACCGGATCAACATCCAAGGGCTCCGCATACTTTCTCTCCTACTCCCCCCCCTCCCAATATCAATCTCACTGATAACCGGATGTCATCGCCAGCGACGTATCGCTGCAGTTCCTTTTCACATGGTATTGTTATACGCCGTTGCCGAGGTCCTCGGACCAGATGAGTTCGATGGGAACTTTAATGCCTGGCTTCATACCAAACTTCGGTATGGATGGACTCTGACTACCTGGGCATTCTTTGGACAACGAAACAGTGCGACCACGATTCAACTGCCTCTAGAATCGCATGCCATATCATCGACACTACATTACAACACTCCTCCACGCCCTCTTGCGCCGCGACGTATCACACCAACCGTTCTATGCACCAGCAAAAGCAAGCACATTAGCACTCGGACTCGAAAGGCAACGAGGAATGACCGGCTCACTCAGGATTCGTCACTGTGTAGTTGAACAAGCCTCAGGGCTCATCCACAGGTGAAGTCATCCCCATCGGCAGTCACCTTACAACAATTTTTGCACGGGCATGGCGTATAGGATAGAATTTTGTGATTAGATCCACAAAAATACCCGTAATCTTGGCCGTTATTGTAACCTCTCATGCCCCTTGAGCACCCCACCTGATCTATGGATAACCGTCAGCATGCGGTTTAGGTCTGCACGTTGGCTGCAGAAGTGCTTACTGGCTGAGTTGCAGGGTAGGTTCTTGGGTGTTAAGTTTAAGTCCTCGGATGCGACTGTTACGCCAACCATCGCTGCAGCAGAGATCATAGCGGTGAGTGAAATGAATTTCATGGCTGAAACTTGATGGTGTTTTCTAAAGCTGGTGCGTTGGCTTTTATACATAGGTAGTGTAAGGGGCAGCCAAACAACCTGCATGAGCCCTGCATCATTGGACGCTCGGTAATGAACAGATACCGGCTCATGTTTCGTGATGTAATTGTTTTGAATGTCTTGGAAGGCATCGAGAGTGCAGTCACAAGCATGTTCGCCCGACTTTCGCATTCGCGTAATCCGCCATCTCCGCGAGTCCTTTTGGTATGGTTCAGCGAACTTCCGTCTATGATGATCTATTCATCCAATTTTCATATTTGGAATGATTTGGCAAAACCACTCGCCGACCATATGCATCTCAAAACTCAATATGCAAGTGAATTGCGAGAGTATGGTCAAACGTGCCCGTGTGACCTCACCACATACTGGAGCATAATAGTAGCAAGGGCAGTGGTTGCGTTGGTATATGGTGAGCGCTTTCCGAAGATGTTACATAGATCTTGTTGTGGAATAAGTACTTGGACAAAACCTCCTCGATAGCTCCAATATTACGACTCACGAGTTGATCCACTCCTTACTAGCATCACGAATACACCATGACCTTATAGTATGCGCGCGCCCCACTCCACATTTCAGGGACAATTTTCAAATTGAGCCGCGGGCACTGGCGGAGGTGTACCTGCCGGTCAATCACCATCTTTTAGTGGTAGAGAACGGCGGAAGCAGAATTTTATCCCAGCGATCATGGCCACACTTTCGAGCTGTCCGCTACACCCCTCGTCCAATCGCTACCACCTGCTGCCTCCCGTCACTTATAATTCACAGCCACAACTCCCTGCACGCTCTTGCTGCCCACCGCACACGACAAGGACCTGGGGCATAATGTCGAGGGTTAAACTGCTGTAATCCATGTCCTGAAGCCAATGCCTGGTATGTTTATTTTAATAACCGTCTCTAGTATTACTCGCTAGGGTGTATCGGTTGTCTGCATGACGATATCTTATTCGTGCTTTGACTCGGAGTGGTCTAGATGCCACGGTGCCCACAGCAGCCAAAGAAACGTGTGTGTTTTTATATCATGTTCCAAGTCATTGTTGAGTAAGTCGCTGCAAGAGCATGTTTATATGGTGGCTCGTAGCACCAGATCGTTTTGCAGACCTAATTACGATTTTCATAAATAATGACAAACGCAAAAAAAATAAACTTGTTTGGTGTTATCGCACACATACTACTTTGTTCAGTCCATATTGTCAACCGCCACATCAGTGATGATGCGAAATGCATCGCGATGCGCTTGAAAGTCCATGGCCGAGACTCTGACCATGAAATCTGTCAGTTGGTTGACTTCTCACTGTCAACACTAGTGCTGCCGAAGTCCGGTTCGGTCCAGTTCATGGCCCTATATTTGCGAACCCCGAACCTGACCATTGGTCAGGTTCGGGCAAGGAGGCTGAACCATGGACCGGACCCCTGTGAACGCGTTCGGAAGGGTTCGGTTCGAGTTCGGAATGCGTTCGAACCCTCGAACCCTTTATATCAATTTGCAAAAAATCACAAGAAAACAATGTCAAATTTCTATGCTACATACGGCTACTCCTCGTTCACAATGACGCGGTTATCATAAGGAGCGGCAAACTCAGCCTGGGCTGTTGCAGAGATATGGCCTTGTCGGTATGCACTCTTCAGTAATTGAAGAGCCTCAAACGTTGTTGGCAGCAAACAGCTGCGACGTGTCGTTCCGGTAATTCCGCCACTTGAAAATGCCCGCTCAGACGCAACAGTGGATCCCTGGATGGCGAGATAATCCTTGGCAATGCGTGAGATGGTCGGGTATTGGATAGAATGGTGCTTGATTTTTTTACAATGTATTAGTTTACGAGTAACAAACAAAATAATGAGACATACCCCCCACCAAGCCACTACATTGTTGATGTCCTCAAGCGGTGCAGCTAGATAGTCCTCGAGCTCTTGACGAGGCCTTCGTGTGGCTGCGTCGTTTGCGATACGTGATTTGACGGAGCTTCGCATCCAATTATGGCCATAAGAGCCTTGACGAGCAAGCGATGGAGGCACCTGAGCAACAGATGGCTCTGCAACAGCCTGCATGGACGTGCTACAATGATACATATCAAACTACACAAAATCAGTATCTGTAAAATCAACAGAGACCAGTAGTGACTTACAACTCTCTCGAAGCATCGCATGCCCTCGTCAAAATAATGAGGGTCCCATTTGTCTTTGGCGTAGGCGACCTTGTAGTTGGGGTCGAGTGCTACACGGCGTCGGTACAGGTTAATGTCGTTCGGAGGCATTAAAATAACATACCAAGGCAGATAAAATATACGTCGGTGTCGTCAGTCTTGCCATACCACTTGCGGAGATTCTCAACGCCAGCTTCGATGGCTGTCGAGAAGCTGCTGAATTTTGATGAGCCAGCCATGTTTTGCAATGTCTCTTGAAGATATTCGAGTACCGGGATCGTTCGCCACACGGTAGGTTCACGAGTCGCTGAGAAACTTTGCTGAGCTTCTGCAGGTTCCTTGTTGTGTGGCACATAGTAAGCATAATCGGATGTGACAGACAGAGAGAACATACCTGGAGAACAGCGTGCATCAACTCCAGCTCCGTCCATTCTTGTGCCGAAAGTTTGAAATCTGCGTATGATTTGCCACCCTGCAAATTAGGAACCTCGTCGCTGTCGTCGGCGAGTTGAATAAACCTGTTCACTCCCTAAAACACCAAGTCAACGACACTGTTTGTAGTTGCTACTAGTAGATGAACTTACTTTGTGTAATTGCAAAACACGTTCCAACATGTTAAAAAGTGATGCCCAGCGTGTGCGTGCCCATTTCAAAAGTTCCAAGGGACGCTCGTTCACCTCGGCGCAGCACTTTTGAAGGAAGACGCGGGCTTGAGGAGACTTTCACACCTAAATAAAGAGATTAGCATACCACAGCAGATAGATCACTAACGAGCTTACTTGTGAGACAAAAGCGAGTGCTTTTCCGATGGTGTCCCCAATATCAAACTCGACACTTTCCTCATCCTCATCCTTGTCTTCAGCATGAGCCTGCGCTGCCTTCTTGTGCAAGGTACTCGCTGGCGTAGGAGCAACCTCCTCCACAAAATGCTTGGCCGCTAAGTGGAGTGTGTGCTCCATACAACTAGTAGTAAATGCTCATCAGTCATTAAGTTGAGTATCCAATGAATAAACATACCGTATTCGATGCTCGATTGGTTTCCACTTCTCGCCGTAAGGGTCAATGTCGTTAGCAACAGTCTCAATGGCAGTGTCGTTATTGGTAGCGTTGTCCGCTGTAAACCACCCAACCTTTGCACGGATACTGTAGTTGTCGATAGTGTCAATCAAAATCCTCCCAATATTCGCACCGCTGTGATTACCGTGAATAGATGTGAATGCGAGCTGCTCCATTTTGAGTTCCCACTCGTGAGGCTTTTCAATTGGGGAGTCTATGTAGTGCGCTGTAATCGATAGGAAAGGGTGACCAGGAAAAGAAGTCCACGAGTCGAACATCATGGAAATTTTGCTGTCGACATGCTTGAGCTTCTCTTTCACGCGGTCGACTGCCAGCTTTGCACGTTCGAGGATCTCATCATGCGTTTTTGTACGGTGGGGAATATCTGTGTCTGAAAGCGAGGGGCGGAGATATTGAAGTAGTCGACGGAAGGGACCTTTATCTACGAGTTGAAATGCCTAGTACAAATGTAGTGTTAGTATCTTTAAAAAATCTCAGAAATGAAAGCTACTCACCTCGTCCTCAGCGACAATGAGTTCAACAATGTAATCCATGAGTCCTGACTTTGTGAATGCGGGAATCTTTGGAGTCAGAGAGCCGTCCAAGGTTGCCTGACTGTCGGTTGCCTGGCAATCACGAGGTATGGCACGATTGTGCATCTTGATACCCCGTTCTTTGCAGCGGTCGTGATAGACTGGGTAGTGGCACTTGGGATGGCAAGCAATGTGAGTGCGTCGAGTCGAGATACCACCTTTAAAAAAGCACTGGTGTAGCGGGACATTATTGGCCTTGCATACCTCACACCACCACCCATTTTCACGGTCCTGGGTGTGGGGGTTGATGCGACCTTTCTCAAAGGTAAAGATTGTGGTCAGGTCAGCGCTGCGTTCATCTTTCTTGAGGGATTTGCAGTCTTCACAATCCTGGTCACCGAGCTTCTTCGTCTGTTGATAAGCTTCTTCATTCTCGGCATTCTTGGCATTCTCTTCCTCATCATCCGTAATGTCTTCAAGTGCGGGTGCATCTTCGTCGTCATCATTGTCACCAACGAACACTCATTTGGGTGCAGGGACATCCTGAGGAGGTTCTAGGGCTGAGCGCTTGGCTGAGGTACTGCTGGCAGTCAGAGTCTCGCGGATCTTCTCGGTGGGTTTGACAGCTCGACCAGAACGACATACGAACATATTGAGAGTGCCGTTGTGTGTAGGAGCAGGGGGAGGAACCATTGGAGAGTCATCTTTGGCATCATTGTACCACTCTATCTCACTGGCGTCTTTCAACGAACCATCTGCGCGACGTGCAGAGGACATAGCGGCAGGAGGGATAAATGTCAAACCTAGGTACCAAGTGAATATATTTAAAACTAGATTGAAAACTGTTGCGCACCGTGAAACACCAGAATGAGAACCCATGGCAGATAATCAGTATGGTGAATCACAACTGTAGGTATGTTCTGAAATAAATCACATTATAAGTTAATTGGGACAGACAGTAGACTTGTTGCGAACTTACTGGGGCCTGAATGTGTCGCATTACCAAAGTCGCCGAGAGATCGCCTTGTAATCTTGTTGCTACTGGAATGCAGGAGAAGTAGGAGAAGACGGTGAACCAAAGGGCAAGGACGATACTTAAATAGAAAGCCTCACCCAAAACATGAGGCTTCGACTTCAAAAATTGTAAGTCAAAGTCAGCGACAATGATGGGTTTGAACCGGTCCGGATGCGTCCAGAACCGGTCCGGATATATCGACGACACACTGAACCTCAAACCTACCAAGGGGTTCGGTCCAAGAGAAATTCTGGACCTGTGACCGAACCATGGGTCCAGTCCGCAAAGGTTCGGGTTCGAACCTAGGTCCTGGACCGGACTGCGGCAGCACTAGTCAACACTGAACCGTACTCTATGACGAAAGCGTGCTACTGGTGATGTCACGAAGAAAATTCATCAGTAAACCCCAAATTTCTCCACAGACATCAACATTTTCGACAGTTTCCCACAGTAATCCACAGCGGGACAGAGCTCACAGTAAATTTCTCCCAGCATCAACATTTTTCAATTGTTCCTCACAGCAACCCACAGAGGGACAGAGCTCACAGAATGTACAGCTGCTCACAGCATTTGTCGGTAAAATACTATAGTACTAGGTAGCTAATGTTGGGATATAGGGAGTACTATGTGCAAGAAATACACCATGCAGCGTCTGGCGGGCAAGATCAAACCCATGCAACTGGCAAAAAGGACAGCAGTATCAGTAGGATGCCATGTATGTCTGAGTCATAGTATGCCATATATCGTGCCCGAACATCCAGCAAAATATTGTTATAAGACAAAGGCTGTGAAGGTGAGAGAGGGGAAGTGTCACAACCCCTATAACGTTTTCACACAAGGGCGGAGACTAGGACTCAAACAAGGATATCACAACAAGAAAAGGATAATGAGCAGGTACGTCCTGGATTGCTACAATGTAGATACAAGAGGTTTGAACTAAAGAACTACTGACTACAAACGGTCCTAACTATATACTACTATTGAGACAGAGACTGAATCTGAGTCCTAACTAACTAGCCAATCATAAAATAGAAATGGAGTCGTACCATAGAATGTCGTAGAATGTCATGGAAGGATCATGTGACTCTATCACGTGATGTTATCTAATCTAATCGTAACTGCTAATCATATCTTATCTGAGTCTGATCTGAGTCTGGTATCTAATCTTATCGAGTCACGTGACATTGAAACGAACATAGTTTAATCACAGTCATAGAACTCTTCTTCATCTGGTAACTCATAGAATATATCGTCGTCTTCATCATCAGCCTCTTCTGTGGGCAAGTCTACTACTTCAAAGACGTTGGTTGATCTGGCAAGGGGAATAGTTGCCGTAGGAAGGTTCACTCGTATCTTAGGGTTATTCGTAGGCGCTGGGTGTTGGCGCTTCATAGGATTCTTAGGGCGATTGAGGAAAGAATAATGGTTTGTTAAGGGTACTCGTGACATTACCCCCTCTCTAGGATGAGCGTCATCGCGAATGAATGAAGGTCGGATATTCTTTTCTCTCCAAGCTCGAAAGTCGGCGGTATTAAGGACGGAATTCCTAATTCGTTTCGAAGCGGCAGCCGTGGGATTCTTCTGGTGAAACTCCGCTACAGGAATTGGAGCATTCTTAACGTTCTCTTCTGGCTCCCATGATGCTTCCTCTTTCGGATATCCTTCCCATTTTACTAGGTATTGGAGCTTTCCTCGGAATAATCGGCTATCAAGTATGCCTTCTACAACGAATTCTTCCTTTTCGTCAACAAGTTCTGGAGGTGGTCGGTTCGGAGGTGGATGAGGAACCAATTGAGATGCGTGGTATGGGGTGAGCAGTTCTACGTGGAAAACCGGGTGAATCTGATACGATGGTGGTAATTTCAATTTGTAGTTCACCTCGCCGGTCTTCTCTAGTATTTCAAAGGGCCCAAGACGTCGGTCTGATAACTTCTGATTTGGACGACGTTGTTTAATGTTCTTTGCATCCAAGAAGACCTTGTCTCCCTTCTTATACTGCGGTGCGTCTGCAACTCCTCGGTCATAGAATCTTTTCATTCGATCATTAACCATCTTTAGAGTGTTTTCTGCATCATCACGTGCATCCTTCATCTGGTTCATTCGCTCATCTGCGGCGGGGATAAGGGAGTTGGAGTTCGGTGATATCGTGAAATCGGGGTTATATCCATAAAGAACTTTGAAAGGGCTGTGGCCGGTTACGGTGATCGCGTTGTTGTGTGAGAATTCTGCAATCGATAGCCAAGACACCCAATCATTCTGTCTGTAGGATGCAAACATGCGCAAATATTGTTCGACTTCTTGATTTACGCGTTCGGTCTGTCCATCTGTTCTGGGATGATAGGAGGTCGATGCTGACCATTTTACACCTAATCGTTTCGATACTTCTCCCATGAACTTAGACACGAAGTTTGTTCCTCTGTCCGAAATCACTTTCTTTGGTGTTCCATGATGTTTCCATACATTCTTCAAAAATAGCTCGGCAATTCCTTTCGAGTCTACTTCTTTTACGGTGGGAATGAAATGAGCTTGTTTCGAGAATCGATCAACGACCACAAATATACTGTCAAATCCTTCACTCTTCGGTAAATCCACGATAAGGTCACATGTGATCGTCTGCCAAGGCCCTTCTGGGATTTCATTTGGCTGTAAAGGTCCCGTTGGTCGTTTTGGGAAAACCTTTGTCTGTTTGCATCGATCGCAACCGTCTACGTAATCATGGACATACTTCGTCATCGAAGGCCACCAATAGTTTCTGGAAATCAACTCTAAGGTTTTGGCTCGTCCAGGATGTCCAGCAGGTGGAGAGTCGTGAAACAACTCCAATATCTCTCTGCGGATCTCTTTGTCATTTGGAACGTAAACCAATCCTCGGAATAACACCAATCTGTCCTCTACATTCCATTCTTCAATTCCTCTGCGTAATTGCACCGGAGCTGCTTTTAGCGTTTCTAACACTTTCATTACTTCGGGTTCTTTCTCTGTGCATTGCCTTATACGTTTAAGCAAATTTCCTTCTCCTTGCACTAGAATCTGTCCCCTTTTAGCAGCTTTTGCTTGGAAAAACTCCGGTTTCAACAAAACACGGTCAGAATTGTCGTTTTCTACCCCCCCTCTGTGGTCTGATCTCCGAGAAAGACGGTCTGCCTTATCGTTAACAACACCAGGCTTATGTTGGAGCGTAAATTCATACTCCGCCAGGAATAAACTCCATCTGGCTTGCCTTCGTGTCAACTTCTGACTCGTCATGAAATACTCGAGATTCTTATGATCCGTCCAGATCTCCACTGGGTGAGGTGCTCCCTGCACATAGTGCCTCCATTCCTCCAACGCTCGAATGATTGCAAGTAACTCTTTGTCATGGATGTCATAATTTCTTTCTGCATCGTTCATTGACTTCGAGTAATATGCCACGGGGTGCCAAAGGCCATCTTCCATTAGTTGAGAGAGTACTGCACCAGATGCGTAATCGGAAGCATCGGTTTCTATTCTTTTCTTTTTCTCAACGTCAGGCATTACTAGGAGCGGAGCTTCTGTGAATCGCCTCTTTAATTCATCAAAGGCTTCTGTTGCTTCTCCGTCCAATCCCATTTGACATCTTTTCTTAGCAAATCATTCATTGGTCTGGCAATATCCGAGAACCCCAAAATGAATCTTCGATAGAAGTTGGCGAATCCCATAAACGCTTGTATGTCTTTCACACACTTGGGAACAGGCCATTTCATTACTCCTTCTACCTTTCACAGGGTCCATGGAAATCTCGCCATTCTCCACTACCAATCCAAGGAACTCGACTTTAGACTGTTCGAAGCTACATTTCTCAGGCTTCAAGAACAGGTCATTCTCCTTTAGTCGTTTGAGTA
Source organism: Suillus lakei (assembly GCA_016628065.1). NCBI lineage: Eukaryota > Fungi > Basidiomycota > Agaricomycetes > Boletales > Suillaceae > Suillus > Suillus lakei. The sequence goes on from JABBWA010000033.1 coordinate 321,408, forward strand.
CTTCTCTTACGACACTTCGGTGTTGCTCCCGGTTTCCATTTGTGAACACAAGAATATCATCGATATAGACCACTACGGTCTTTCCATCAATTAAATCTCTGAATATCTCGTTCATCATAGTTTGAAACGTGGCCGGGGAATTCGTCAAACCGAAGTACATTACGGTTGGTTCATGGTGACCAAACGGCGTTTTGAAGGCCGCCTTCCACTCATCTCCCTTCTTCATGCGAATGTTATTGTACCCCCATCGTACATCCATCTTCGAAAAGATTGTTGCGCCCGTTAAAGCATCAATTAAATCTTGAGATCTCGGTAGCGGATATGCATTTTTAACCGTCTTCTCATTGAGCTTTCTATAGTCCATTACTGGACGCAACTTTCCATCCTTTTTAGCCACAAAGAAGAAAGGCGCGGCTACTGGGGATTGTGAATCTCTAATACGTCCCAGTGCAGTTTCTGTCTTTAGCCAATCTTTCAGTGTGTCCATCTCTTTGGGTGATAAGGGATATGGTTTCGCATTCGGTGGAAGATCACTTTCGTCTTTGAGATCTATCGCATGATCCCACTTCTTCCTCTCAGGAAATCGTTTCGATTCCTCTTCTGAGAACACTCCCAGGTATTCGTGAAGCCAGCTAGGAACCATCTCTTCCATAGTCTGCTTCTTTTTTGTAGCGTCATCTGCTACCTTCAACTCCGTGGCAACCGAGGCTTTGTATCGAATCCAACTTTCCGGACTCTCTTCATCTTCTACCTCTTCACACGTCGCCCTCTTCTTCGGAGCTTCTTCTTCGTCATCTTCCTCCATCGGAATTAGACCAGGTACATCAGTCTTCTTTTGGTAGTACCTTCCTTTCAGCCCTGTTTCGGAGTCTTTTCTCCTTCTTCGTTTCACACTTCACCGGGCAACGTGTAAGTGCGAACTTTCCTGCGTTCCAATCTATTTCCGGATTATGATAGCGTAGCCAATCTATGCCAATGATGACATCATCACTTCCGAGGTCTGTTACCATGAATGCTGCTTTGTCTTCTTCATGGTTTCCTACTTTCAGACTTAACTTCTGCGAAGTGTGTCATTGATCCAGCGGCATTTAACGAGCCATCAATGTTTTTGACCGGAATAGATCGTGCAAGTCTTCTACAACGGACTTTGTTCTTCGTGACAAACTTCTCGTTGATAAAGAGTGTAGACGCTCCACAGTCTACAAGTGCTTTCAAATCTACAGATTTGTTCTTTCCCTTCAACGTAATGGGAATATAGAAGTGCTCTGACTTTGATCGTATATGCACTTCTTCGATTTCTCCAAAACTAGGCTAGATTGAATATCTACTGCCTGATTTGTCCTCTGGTTCTACAAGGATTTTCTTGTCCTCAGCATCGGCCCACTTCTTAAACCATTCTGGTGGCTCAGATTTCTTTTTGGCAATTGCTGCCCTTTCGGCTCTTTCTCTAGCCAAGAATTCTTTGCCTCGTGGTGTTTCTACGAAGTCTTTAAACCATTTGGGCGCTACTGATTCTTTCTTTCTTGCTTCTTCCTGAGCTAAGAAATCCTTGAACCATTTCGGAGGTGTGGCATCTGAAGATGTAGAGGTCTCTCTCTGTGGAGACGTGGAGGTAGTCGGAGTTCTGCAATTTCTTGCGATGTGATTAGGCTTTCCACATTTGTAACATGTGAAGGACTCTCTAGGTCCATTCATAGCCTCATCCATGGCACAGAAATCACTGAAAGGAGTACGTCTTCTTAGACATCGTACCAGCTGTATTCTGGAACCCGATTTACAATGTCATAAAGAAGGTGAAAGACTAGTCGTAACGGTCTTTCCGAAAAAGGAATAGGGATGTGGTGGACTAGTCGTAACGGTCCACCCGGATAGGAGTGATGGTGAAAAGGGAAAGGGAAAACGTAGTACGTAAAGGGAAAACTGAGCGGTCCCCGATATCTGATCGGATCTTCCTTCTTACTCAGGGTCAAGGGGTTCTGGTAATATCCCCACTGACACTTCCTTACTACTAACTACAAAGGATTACGTAAGTCTACTTCTCCGCAAGTGACAGAACTAGGAAGCTTCCACGAAAGACAAGCAAACGGTGAACAGTACTCTTCCAGCCGGAGCTTACAAGTCTGCACGGTTTCTGCGAGTTTATCCGCTTGGCTAAGCTAGAAAACTGTTCTAAATACTCTTGGAGAAACTACGTGCGTACGAAGGAAACTATCGTAAAAGATGAAAGGTATTCGTAGAGCTCAGCAGGCAGGGTCTTGGGCCAGCACTGAGGTCGCGGATAAAGCACCTAAGGTTGCTCCTCCTCCGTATACTGGCGGCCGCAATGTAAGGTGGGGCCTGGTATAGGTCTACTAACTACGAAAAGGTAACACTAAGAAGGCGCTTCAAATGAAGCAAAAGGTGTGATAGGGAAAAGGGTCGCGTCGGTTAAGACGGGCAAAGATAAAAGTGAAACGCGTTAGTTTGAAGGTGTTCCGGGCAGTAATGCTGGGCGACACGTTCAAAGTAACCAAGTGATGGGTATCGTTCAAAGGTCTAACGGACAGTATAGTCGGTCAGAGCTTTAAAGGATAATGCTAGCGGTATAGCGAGTCGGAGTCCCCTATAGTTCAAACCTAATGTCACAACCCCTATAACGTTTTCACGCAAGGGCGGAGACTAGGACTCAAACAAGGATATCACAACAAGAAAAGGATAATGAGCAGGTACGTCCTGGATTGCTACAATGTAGATACAAGAGGTTTGAACTAAAGAACTACTGACTACAAACGGTCCTAACTATATACTACTATTGAGACAGAGACTGAATCTGAGTCCTAACTAACTAGCCAATCATAAAATAGAAATGGAGTCGTACCATAGAATGTCGTAGAATGTCATGGAAGGATCATGTGACTCTATCACGTGATGTTATCTAATCTAATCGTAACTGCTAATCATATCTTATCTGAGTCTGATCTGAGTCTGGTATCTAATCTTATCGAGTCACGTGACATTGAAACGAACATAGTTTAATCACAGTCATAGAACTCTTCTTCATCTGGTAACTCATAGAATATATCGTCGTCTTCATCATCAGCCTCTTCTGTGGGCAAGTCTACTACTTCAAAGACGTTGGTTGATCTGGCAAGGGGAATAGTTGCCGTAGGAAGGTTCACTCGTATCTTAGGGTTATTCGTAGGGTGTTGGCGCTTCATAGGATTCTTAGGGCGATTGAGGAAAGAATAATGGTTTGTTAAGGGTACTCATGACAGGAAGGAAGAGGGTGAAGGACTGAAGCAGGACTGAGGGAATTTATATGGGACTGCACAGTGACTGACATTATTTGGCTGTCAACACAATGAGGGGGTGAATTTTCCAGATATGGAGTTGTTGCAAAGGTATAATGCGTCATATGATAGATGTCACCGGCATTACCGGAAAGCTGTCACAGACGAGAGAGAGAACTATGTTAACTGAGACCACAATTACATCCACTGGGAAGCACACAGCCACTGGCACTGGCAGAGCCAAAACTTCTGAGTCTTGGTGCAGTGTTCCAAGCTCAGCAACATTCAGGTATAGTTCAGAGAGACTTCGAGTACCTCATACTAGTTACATATGTTGTATCAATTGATGGCCTGCATGAACAGAAGAGTCCCTCTGCAGCTGAATATTGTTCATTCATGTTGTTATGTCAGAGAATATTGGTGATGACTGGTGGTAATACCCAACAATAGACTCTGGTGTAACCATATCATTAACAGCCAAGGAGGCCAGTTCAGCCTCTCCTGATCCAGAGTAGAGATTCATCCCAAAGATACCCTTCCTGAGAACATAACCCCCTCCTTTTCAAGCATCTCCATCTTTCTATTACACTGCACCCTAGTGTTCTTCTGTCCACCTCTTGCATTTGTGCCAGTGCCCCACTCACCAAAGAATCCGCCAATGTACAAATTTGATGCGATGATGCAGTGGCAAGGCACAAACGGCACAAAGGGATTGTTTCGAAGAGCAGAACCAACTGGGAAATGAGGTGGTGAGAGTAGACAAAGGGACTGCGTTTCAGACATGCACCTGCCCAAGAGCGATGCAGATGTCCTTATATGTTGTAATATGACCGCAAGGAATTGTTCTAGTGAAATCATATACTGCCCACTGATGTGGAGTAGTGATGTTCCAGCCCGGCTTGGCTCAAAAGCCGTGGCTTTGGCCTGGCTTCAGACGGCTTAGGCTTGCAAAAAATCCAGGCCGGGCCAAAGCCACCAGTGACAGCCGGCTTTGGCCTGGCTCTGGCCTGAGCTGTGGCCCGAGCACTGTAAATGCAAAATTGCAGGAGCAAGAGTCAGTGATGCGCTGGGAGTTCAATCGTGCGTCGACTCTTGAGCGATAAGCCAAGGCAAACAATAAATTCGTTTGATATTTATGCTACGTGAATGACAAATTAATGAAGCAAGGAATTATGGTGCATAATAAAGGGGAGTGGTGGGTGGGAGCAAAGAATGATGGTAAGTACCAGTGAGGATGCATGAACTATGCCAAACTCGATGTTGTTGGATGATCGAAAAGTGAATGAAGAAGAACATTGTGTGTCCTCTCAGCTGGACATGTGGTGCCGGGATACTCCGACAGGCTACGAAACCTGGCACCTGTACATGTCAAGATATGAACTTGAAGTACTCACCAGCTGGAGGCAGACAGGGACAATGAAAACATACATGACAAGGTGCCAATGAACGCGGACGCCATGACACCAGCACAGTGCAAATGAATGCAGACGAATTGTGCGACAATGGATACGGACAAACGCAGACATGCGCAAACAAATATGTGCAACCGAACAAGCATGAACGAGCCATTGTCAAAGAAGTATAAATGAATGCAGACAGATCGTGTGACAATGGATGCGGACAAACGCAGACATAAAAGAAATATGTGCGAGTAGGTGTGGTGCTGTGCGCTCAAGTTGTCAGTTCAAGAGCGCAAGCGCAATAAAGTGGAGAGAACACACACCAACGTACCATCCGACAGTAGTCAGTAGTAGCATCTAGCTAATGTCAGTACACCAGATGGTCCTAAACGCCAGAATAATCACTATTTGGGGAAGTCACATAGCCAGAAAGCACTACATCTAGCACTCAACAGGTCAAACTAGACATGGAAAACAAATGTAAGTTGCACTCTGTAAAGGCTTAATACATGCTTATGAGCCGCGGCTTGGGCCGTCGGCTTTGGCTTTTCAGAATCATAAGCCGGGCCAAAGCCCTGGTCAGGCCATGACATTGGCCCAGCTCGGCTTGGCCTAATCAGGCTCGGCTTTGGCTGGCCCACAGCCTGAAGTTGGGCCGTGCACATCACTAATGTGGAGTGATGCACCGGAGAACCATGAATAATCTTGGGCAGTCTCAACTTGCCTTGCTGTCAGGCATCTTGAAGGTTTTGCATTCCTTTTTGCTCAGGGCATAATGCATCTTGCCTGTGAAGACAGTCTCATGAGAGCCGTATGACATGGGCTATACAACCGAATGTCATCTGCACTTACAGTCTGCCAGGTCCGGTCCTGCATTTCTTCCCCGACTATCGAAGCTCTTGTCTTACATACATTGATGGAGCCCTTCATTGAGCACAGTTGTGTCCTGAAGGCGGGCATTCTTCGACAAAGAAACAAAGAAAACAATACAATTGTTAAAAACACCAAGGTGTGATACAAGAACAAGCATAAGCTCTCGTGACAGGGGGTATGACAAATAGTAGTCCCACACGTGACTTTGATTCAGGGCCGGTGATATGGCGGCGCTAGTCCAACTCTCTGTCCGCGAGATGTTATGGTACTATGTAAGGGAAGCAAATATTTATCTAGGGTGTGTCCCTAAAGCCCATCAGATACTGCATAATCTGGAAGGCGGCCTGAAATCACCAGTCCCTGCATTAGACCGCGTCTACATGACAGCATTGTCGACTTACCACTGGCGCAAACTCTGGAAGCCTACAGAAAACATTAGAAACGAGACCCTGCGTATTGAGCTGAACTCACATGTGTCCACTCAATGCTACTTCGTAATAAGTGAGTCCCCGCTCTGAGTGCATCGTCCCATAGGCACCCACGCCATCAACAATGAAGCTGTCTTTGGCGATAGCCGTCTGGAACCCTTGCAAACCACTCCCTTAGAATATAAGATGAGTGATTAGTAGCGTACACTAAACGTTTGCTAGTCACGCACAGGTCATGCTACAAATGATTCCCGTCAATTGAAAGGATACATGTCACGGTCAAGAATGCACTTACTTTTGAATGACAATTCTTGTTCTGTGACCAAACCATGCATCAAAATATACGAAGTGGAAGGTTCACAAAGAAAGCCATACCCTTCAGCAATGAGAATGAAGTCCGCCAGACCGTGCACGATGACGGTCCGCTGGTTCTTCTCGATAACATTCGGTAACACAGTGAAGGCAGGGGGCAAGCTGCTGTCTCCGTTCGGGAAGACATTGATATTGGTACAATCGATCCAGTCGGTGTCCACGGGCGCGTGGATGGCTTCCTTTACATCCGTTCGGTTAAAGTAGACCGGAGACTGTGGGAATGGACCTCTGGATCTGCGTCAGCTGAGCTGTGTTGAGTCAATAACAGAATGGCCTACAAAAAACCTAGGACATCCCATAGAATCGGATACTTGCATGGAGAAGAAGTCAATATAGTACTCAACAAAGTCCTCTTCGACTCACAGTGTCCCAGATGCGATACACATTGAAGGCGGGGTTGATGATCAGTGCACTATTGAAGATGTCATCCCACACATCGCAACCATTGGCAGCGTCGACAGAGTCTCCTGGCAGGGGAAGAAGGCCTGTTGGAGGGTATGTCACATACTTATCCATGTAGCCAGTGTAATTGCACTTCGCGGCCTTCTTCTCGAGATAGTTCATGAACGTCTGACTGGATCCTCCTGGTGAGTAACCTGCAAACTGGGTGTGAAATGAACAGACTTGAAAGAGAAGAGACCAGTGTATTTGTTCACGAAGTCTACGGCGGGGATCTGCTGTTGCACCACCCACCACGAGAGCAAAGCTGATTTCCATGTATAAGCCCTTGAGAAAAGACGAAGAAAGTCAAAACATTACTTACGATCATTAATCCATATCCCTTGTAACGAGAGGTCTAATAGAGTGGGGTTCTCGTGGACATAGTTCGCAATGTCTTCATTGGTCTTTGAGTTACGTTCCAAGAAAATGACTTCTGACTCACAAGGCACGTATATTCCAGCGTACTGAATACAATTAACACGATGTTTTACCAGACTCTCTGAGAGAGAAACTTACACTTTCACCCGTTAGATACAGCTTTTTGCCCTTGAGTTCCGAAAAGACCTCAAGGAACTGCTGCATGAAGCCGACAAGTTGAGCGGCGACATCATCCTCATTCTGTACGTTTGGAATGCCTTGAGAAAATCCCGTGCCAACAGGTTGCTCCACCCAAAGGACGGAGGAGAGGTTGGTCCAGCTCTGTTGATTCACCGTTGGTTTGGCTTGACCCCAGGACCAACTGAGAGGCTTCAAATTTCTCAGTCAAATGAGTCATGCCATTAAACGAAAGATGCTTACTCCATTCTCTTGCAGAAAACCTTCGAGGGAGGAGCAGCCAGGGCCACCGTTCGTCCTTCAGGTAGAACATGTCGGGTCAGCAGCGCGAAGATCACACCGCTTCTGATAACGCACCAAAAAATCAAATCATCAAGACTGCCTTCGGGGCCAGGAGGGAAAAACCAGAAAAAGAGCTGACGTCCTTGATGTCAACCAAGGACATGCATAGACCACTCATGCACACACCTTACGCGTCTCGTTAGGACTGTTGCTGATGGGTAGAAGACCTGCCCAGCTAGGACCGACGTCGAAGTCAACAAGAGGAAGGGATCTGCCATCGACGTAAAATTCTGGACAAACATGGATCAGAGGTAACAGATAGTTACTTGTAGCACTTCATTTACCTGAGGCCTTTGGGTTCGTAAATGTGATATTCTGAACACCACTGCGCTTTACATTCTGAGGGCGGCTAGTCTGCCAACGCTTTGCTGCCTCGAGTTGGCGTTCGCTGATCTCGTGCTTGGACATCCTACGAGCGCTTGCGGCGACCACTGCGAGAAGAGCCGCAAATACGGCGAGAAGACGCATCACGGTCGAGCAAGCCAAAAGGTTGGATTTATGAAGGGAAAAATAGCGAGTCGAGTGCCGTTGTATCAGTGAGAATGGTTATTTCTGTAACGACGGGAGCGAACAACCAGATAGACCAAATGTGTATAAGACGGATCATCATGGCAGGGAACGCCTAGTACCATGAGGTCTTTTGTCGCGCAGCCCTCCGTGGGTAACGGTTAAACACCTAGGGGCCGTGATTGAATATTGAATATTGAACGTTTGAACGTTCAACGTTGAGCGCTCCGTGATGTACGGTGTGTAGTGTTGTAACCCTAAGCTATATGTTCAAAGCAATGCGCCTACATGCCGTAAATATAATAATGCCAAACATGCACTCAACGCTGCAGCTGTCAAAGGTAAGTTTCCTTCCCTGCATCATCTCATCTCGCACAAGGACACCCCACACCAGGAGCATGCATCAAAGGAGGAGGGAACAAACAAGGTGAATTCGCGTTTAGTTTTTCGTCTTCCTTTATATTACTCATCAATTATTGTTGATGTTAAGGACAAAGTCTATAATTGTAAGGTATGTTTTTAACCCTCGAATCTTATGACGCAACTCGAGCATCCTTCGTGCAGGTCCTTGCTATGAACACGACAACACGCAATAGGGACTCCAGTACTTACCCACCGTTGGAGTGCTACTACTAACCCAAGAGATTGGCATTGATGACAACTGCACCTCCTAAGCCAACCACTCATTTGTTATGTCGCGAAAACTCAACTGCCAGGACAACGCACTTCATGATGCACTCAAGGTCAGATACCTCACTTATATGGGCTCACATTAACTGCGATACAATCCGTCAGCATGAAGCCCTCATTAACATTGCCAGGCCATATCTCCAATTCACGACGCTCAAAAGACCGTACGCATCCTTCTCTTGATCAAAACACGACATGACTCATCAGGACAAAAGCTGTGAAGGTAAGAGAGGGGAAGAAAGAGCGGATGAAGGACTGAAGCAGGACTGAGGGAATTTATGGAAAGCTGTCATAGACGAGAGAGAACCATGTTACTGAGACCACAATCACACAGCCACTGGCAGAGCCGGAATTTCCGGGTCTTGGCGTGGCATTTCAAGCTCGAAAACATTCAGGCCTCAGGTATAGGTCAGAGACTTCGTACCTCATAATTACATATGTTGTATCAATCTATTTGATCTGCCTACGGTAGACTATGTTTGAGCAATACGGAGAGCAAGGAGTCTGCGTACAAATTCTGTACGAGTCATTTGTCACTCAACAGCCGCATCAGCGCTCAGCTTCGACATTGGCATACCTGACACCAGCCTGTTATATGTATCTTCCACCTAAAGCTGGTTCCGACTTGGGATGCAGTTCAAACTCTGGATTCGATACTGATTAAGTGGCACGAAATCGTCAGAGATAAACAATTGTCGTGAAAGCGCTCTCACACGATGCCCAGGACGCTTTGATACAGTACGGTATGGGATGTCAGGCTGAAGTAACGTAAGTGGAAGTGCGCTCTTGGGGTGGCATGAAAAGTGCGGCTGGAGCTTATATCATACACGGTCAAAATCAGTCTACAAGCAGAAACAAAACCGGCCGCTTCCACGCTCTCCGGCGTTGACCACCTTTGATGTGGTTGGCTGTCGTGAGCCGGGATTGGGGGAAGGAGGAGGGGAAACATATTCTTCATCACGAATCCATTCGTCGTCGTCGCCGGGAGCACCAGCTGCGGCGTGCCGCTGTAAATGGATGGATAAAAACTGTACAGTGAGAAAAAAAGGCACGCATACCTGTTTACCCTGCGCTAGAGGAACGTCGACGATAGTTGGCGATGCATGGTCTGTCTGCATGGGCGACCAGGTTGATAGTTGGTGTAGGCGGGATTTAAATATTGTAGAAGCATTAATAGCAGAGGATTGGATGGCGGGTGTTGCTTGTGTGGGTCGAGACTAGGAAAATGTAAGTCAAATAAGTGATTATGACAGCCCCCACTCACGTTCTTGTTGGGTGTTATACTAGTGTGTGGACCAGGTAGGGGCGATGTAGCAGGGAACTGCAAGGGAACCGTCAAGTCAACTGCGAAGCAAACAGGTAAAAGAAACCTACGTCTAGGAGATTACGAGGCTCATCAGGGCGGACTGCGTCTGTACGGGAGGGAAGGTGTTTGCGTAGAAAGTGAAAGAAAGCATGGGGGTCCCTTGTAGGCAGAGGTCTTGACGGGCGAGTGACGGGAGATATGACAGGCAATATCACTGGTATATGGCGCACGTTACGACGTGTTGCATCGGACTGTAATAAAGAATGGTACGGCGCAGATGGATGAGAGAGCATGATCACATACGTTGAGTAGACCAGCGAGGAGTAAACGTTCAGATTTACTGGTCTGTAAGAGATGTTAGCACATAAATGATGAATCTATGCGGGTAACACATACACTAGGCTGCGGTTCTTCTGCAAGGCCGATGCTAGCAAGGATGTTAGATGGAATGTTGCATATGTAGATCTTGGTGTCATCGAAGGCCGTGTAAGCCAGTTGGCGTGAGTCGGGTGAGAGGATAAGGGACTTGGAAGCTTGGGCGTCGAATGAGGCGAGGAGCTGGCGGGACTCAAAGGCCCAGAGATTGATGGTGTGGTCGAAGGAAGCGCTGGCGAGAAGAACACAGTCAGATGAGAGTGCTAGACCACAGATGCCATCGGTGTGCCCTTCGAAGGGAGCTCCGACAGTCTTGAGCGTCGAGGCGTCAAATTCATAGATACTCGTGAGCTGCCAGTCATCCGGCGTGAAGCAGAATGCGGTTACGATGGATTTGTCTTTTGTTGTCCAGAAGACCGGCGAACGAGGTGCTGCCAGATTACCACCATATTTTCCTCTGGTGACCTCCAATTTTTGTGTCTGGATGTCCCACACCTGAAGGCACTGCCCCCAACGTAACATCACCGCCAGCTTCTTCGAGTTTTCCGATAATCCAAGCACAAATGCGCCAACATAATCACCACCGGCTTTCAAGTCGAATGGACCAGCCACAAGTTTGCCTGTTTCCAAGCTCCATATCCGTGCTGCCCCATCCCATGACCCACTCACCAGCAGCGTGCTGTCCGGGGAGATATCGATGCAGTTGACCGAAATGAAATGGGCTTCATGATGAATTGTTCTCACGATCCCCGTCTCAACCTCACATACTTTGAACTCCCCACCACCAGCAGTCACAACCCATCGACCATCCTTTGATACCCCCATTGCTTGTACATGATACTCGCACACCTCCCGAGCCTCCTCAATCTCCTTACCTTCCTGCAGGTCCCATCGTTGGACCCGCCAGCCTGGCTCTCTCGAGTGACGGTTGGAAGGATGATGCTTGTGTTCATGTACATGTGTATGTATGCGTGTGTCCTGAGACCCCAGAAACCCCGAAACCCCTGGCACCTTCTACTGTCTCTAATCCTTGCACTGCGCCTTGCCTCATGCTCCTAACCTCTGGACGGAGCTCCCCGCTCCATTTGCCCCTTCTCCAGAAAGCGTCCCTCCGGGGGCGCATCTTGAGTCTACTTGTCTTCGTTTGCATTCTCTTCACTCTCTGAATCTAATGAGTCTTCTAGTTCTTCTTGAATAGCTGTCCACGTCTCGTTTGTCTCAGTTTCCTCGCCTTGGTCTCCGTCGTGTATGGCAGCTTGGAGCGTGGCTAACGCGGTACCGTTACGTGGGATGAAACGACGAAGGCGCCTTGCATGGAATAGTCCATTGAGTGGAAACCCTTCCAACGAGGTGAGAGTATACGAGTTGCTGATTCGAGAAACGACTCGCCTGGGTGCTGACCATCTGGGTACTAGTTTCCTCGCGCTTGACATCGTCATGTCCATGGCATTCGCGTATACCTGAACTAGTTGCCCCGTTTCAAATACGACTTCCCCCGCATGTGATTGCAAAACCTTCCTATCGAACTTGTTCTTCCTCCTGATTGTGTGTGCTGCTGCGTGATCTGCACCATCTGTTCGCTGTTGGTCTACGTAGGCCATGTGAATGCTAACGTCCGATGTGCTTGGTGCCGTGCTTGCTTCTTCGACGATAGTATGATTAGTATTGACTACTAACCCTAGGAGCAACTCTTTCGGCGAGAATTTGAACGCTGGAATGAGTCGTTCGTTCAATTGACGGATTGTGGTGTCGAAATGATCTGGCCATGTCCTGGTAAGGTCTTCTGCTCTTGTACCCTCATACTCGTCCTCTCCTAATCCTGGGCTACACAGTCGCTTCAATCGTCCCAACAACTTGCCATTGGCATTCTCCACTAGCCCATTGATCCACGGGGAGTATGCTGCCACGACGTGGTGTTTTGCGCTATGCGCTATGCACCACGCCCGAATGTCCCCGTTATCGAAGTGCGAACCACCATCTGTCATGAACGTTTCCGGCGCTCGGAACGTGTGTACAACTGCGTCTAATCCAGCTAGTGTGGTCTTTGCGGTTCCGTGGACTTTCAGCTTGAAACCCCAAACGTATTGGGAGTATGTGTCGAGGATGAGAAGGGTGTTGTGGTATCCACCCTTAGCTTTGGGTAATGATAGGTAGTTGGCTACTAGTAGCTCGAATGGATGGCGTCTTGTGATCGGATACATCAGTGCGTGCAATTGTGACGAGCCGAAGTTTTTACACTGTGGACATTCAAGCAATGCTGTGATAATCGACTGATCCAAACGAGGGCTCGCGATTCGGTCCATAAGTTGCAACTTCGTGAGATCTCTTCCCCAATGACCGTTATTAGCGTGAATATCCCTTGCTAACTCTATAGCTTCTTTCTGCGTCACGCATTCTACTCGTGCTCGCGCACGTGTGGTTTTGCCATCGGCGATTCGCCATAGTCGACCTTCTTCGATCATGTAACCGAGCGCTCGATGTTGCGCTCGTCTACGTTCTCGTTCTGGCTTGTCGTTCTGGAGGTTAGTTAGGGCTTCGATCACTTCAAGGAATAAGGGCTCTTCCTTGAAGCGATTACGCAATTCTGTCGTCACTGTTTCAGAGGTAGAGTTAGTTGTTTGGACTACGAATAAATCATTCACCAAGCCGTGTGTTGCCTCCCAGTCTTTGCTCACTGACCACGCGCTCCCGTCTCCATTGACTCTTGGATATCCAGATGACCGTCGACTAAGTGCATCTGCTGCCGTGTTGCTCGTACCCGGACGATGTCGAATGTCTGTGATTTGGTACGCTATGATACCATCTCTCCACCTAGTGTGTATAACTGAGGTCTTGTCGCTTAACAGTGTATCGCGTAACGCGATACAATCTGTTTCGATCTCGATGGGGAAACCCCAGATGGTCGTGCTGAATTGGTCAAATACGTACTTCAAGGCTGCAAACTCCAGCAGGTATGGCTTGTATTGTTCTTCCGCTGGTGATGTTCTTTTCGACGCGAACACTATTGGATGTACTTTGGTTGTTGTTTCACCCGATGCTTGTTGCGTGATGAACCGTTGGGCAAGTACAGCACCGAACCCGTCCTTGCATCCATCGCTGATGACTATGAAGGGTGAGCCGTCAAACTTGGGCGCCCGAAGTACTGGTTCTGCAATAAGGATCTGTTTGAGTTTCAGTAGTGCGTGCAAGTGCCGTTGCTCCCAGAAGCCTTCCAACTTGTAATCTCACAAGAACTGCTTATACTTACATTTCCCTACCTTCGCGTCGTGTGGTGGCCTATCTAGATTGCGTAGCATGTCAGTAAGTGGGGCCGCTATTCGAGCGTAATCTTTGATAAGTGATCTAAAGTATCCTGTGAGTCCTAAGAAGCACATCAGTTCTAATAAATTCTGAGGAACGGGCCACTCAGCGACTGCAGTGATTTTCGCTAAGTCTGGACGTATGCCTTCTCACCCTACTCATGATCCTCCAAATATAATGTCACTCATGAACAATTGTGTCTTTGTCGGCGATATCGATAAGTTCCGTTCTCTGCATCTGCTAAAAAATGTGTGTAGACGATTTAACAGCTCGTCGAAGCTGTTTCCAGCTATCGCCCCGTCGTCGACATATAATTCCATTAGTAGTTTGACCAGGATGTCGTATAGGGCTTGTGCTGTGAGATCGCTGAAACAGGACGGCGCACCTTGGACCCCCATTGGCATACGACAATACGCTTCATATCCTCGTCCTTCCGTGTAGAAACATAGGTACGGTTGGCTTTCTTCTTCCACCGGAATTGCGTAGAATCCTGCTGCAAAGTCGAGTATGCATATATATTGGTGTCCCGCCAAGCGCTGTTGTTTTGCCGCTATGTCTCCCTGTGGGGTGGGTGCGACTTCGGATACCTTATTGACCTCGTTGAAATTCTGGCATATACGCCACTTGACTTTTGATGGATCGATGCACTCTGGTACTGTTACTGGTGTTGAGTCTATATCAACGTCTGGGTCCGGTCTCTCACCGAGCGCGATGCATTGTTTGTTCACTATGTGTCGTATATCTTCCATCGAAAGGCTTGTTCCTGAGTGGGTTTTCTGTATGAGGACCGTTGAAGCTACTGCTTTGACTTCGTCCGACTTGATAAATCTCGTGATTCCGGCCTCTCGCATGTCGTCCAGCACCGGGAACAGATATTCCCGTTGCGGTTTGGTTAACGGCCTCTGGTGCACTTTCTTGGTAAATGTTGCACCTGGTGGGATCTGTAAACAAAACTTAACAAAATCTACTGGCTTTACCTCTCGTACTGATAATGCGAAGACGTCTGCGAATTCCGCTACCAACGCTCGCATTTGGCTCAGTTGCTCCTTGGTGAGTTGATCCCCGTATCGAACCACATTCACGATCATTTCAACCCGTGCTGGCCAGAAAGGTCCGTGTTGTGTGAGCCTGGTGAACACGTCCTTGGGTAGCATCGTAGGTGAGAGATCTAAAATTTCACCTATCAATGTTGGTTGGTCTTCGTCCTTGATTCTAAGGACTGGTTGCGGTCCTTCTTCTGCATGGGTTGCTGCTAATTGATTAGATGAGGCGTTGGTGGACGTTGTTACATTATGTGCATCTGGATGTGACTGTGCGGTCTGTATGTGCAAGATGTCATTAGTATTATTAGTATCTATTAAGACGGTTGATGACGGGACTGCTTGAGAATGGTTGAACTTAATAATAGACGGAAATCGAATAGCTGATGGTAGACATGGAAATGGTAATGGGCGATATGCAGTGAAGTTCTGGATTTGATGGTGTGTGCCTTCGTGCGGTAGCATTATAGCGTCACTGCTATAATTGTGGATTGCGCAGACTTGTTCTAGCAGTGGTTTCCCTATCAACATACGCCAGGAGCCTCCGCTAGGGAATACTTCAAACGATGTGCGTACGTTGACGGGTCCCATGAAATTGTTCCTGTCCATACACCCGTTGATGGTACTAATGAGCCATCAGCCATGCGAAGGGTTCTAGAAGATGTACTTAACGGGGAGAGTCTTCGTGCAATTCGTTGGTACGCTGCTGTGTCGATGGCGTTGATCATAGCGCCGTTGTCTACGATAGCTAAGATTCGTATCTTCTCTCCTTGAGGTCCATGTAAATGGGGGACCGTCACAAAAGGGTTGCTTGTTTGTGTTCGAACTGACTTGCCCGTGGCATCCAACAAATAAACGTCAGTAATGGGATTGCTAGATGTGAAAGAAGGTACAACCGGACTCATAGTCAACGATGTGCTTCCCAATGATGCGACCGTGTCCATAGTTGAAGAGATAGGAAAATCTGTAACGTTACGAGTGTCGGCTGATACCGCGTTAGCTTGTGAGATAGATGGAATGGGTTCTATAGGTGTAAAGGGATTGTCCATATTATGTACAGTATGAGGCGCTTGTGATTCCATTGGACTCGATATATGTGGGACTACTGCTGGTCCGGTGTTTGCAGTGGCCCCCCATAATTTTCCTGCATCCACTCATATCCCGTTTCGACTCCCCATGCATCGTTCTGTTCTCCCCAATTGTGATCCTCTTGCGGCGCGACTGCATATACCGCCGTTGGTTTGGGGTTTCCATATGACTGATACTGAGGGTAGTTCGTTGGCATTATGTATTGGACTGGAGTTGGGTATGGAGAGCGTATTGCTTGCTGCGGCATTGCTCTGCGTAGTAGTCCTGCAACTTGTTGGCGCCATCTAGTCTCATGTGGACGTATTGGACTGGTCGTTGTACACTGAGAACTAAGATGGGTTGGGTCTGTGACCATTCCGCAGTTATAACATTCACCAGATCCTAGGACTGCTGTTCCAGGTCGTGCTGGGTAGGGACGATCTAGGGAGGGAATTCCTTCTGTACCATAAGTTCGGTGCCATAGGTCAACGTCCGCCTCATATTGCCGTGTGCCTGCCTCCGTGTTAGGTCTCTGTGGTGTTGACGCTATTCTCTCCAGGATCTGAGCTCGCGTTAACGGTGCACGCGGGACGAACACTCCTCTGCCATTGCCATATCCAGGAGTTCCACCCCGTGTTGCTGCGGACGTGTTGGTGTTAGTGATAGGTGGCACCATTGTTGTCCCTGCTAGCGTTGGTGGTACGTTGGGGAACCGTAATATCGGACGATAACTCGTTGGGGCTGGTTGCTGCATTCCTATTGTCATCTGTGAGAATGGTTGCTGTAGGGATAAGGGTGACACTATAATCTGCGCTTTGAGCTTCGTGATCTCCGCATCACGAACTCGTTCCTTTTCGAGACCCTCGCGCCCTCGTTTGAGCTTTATGTTCGGAATGTTCTGTATGTCTTCGACGAACTCATCCCAAGTGTTGTACACACACTTGAGATGATCCTTCAGCAAGTTCGGAATTCCTTCTAACACGTACTCGATCATTCCACCATCTACATCGCCCATTCCAAACGCTAGTCTCGAGACATTGAGCGCCCAAGTTACGTGCGCATAATTGCCAGTTCGTCCTTCTTGAGTCCATTCGCCTACTTCTTCCTCTTTCAAGATCTGTGCCATCACTCGTTCTTTCTGTTGCGCTCGCGTGAGTTTGGCCCGTTTGGGTGATGGCCAGCGCTTGAAAAATGCCGCTTTCAAATCGGCGAATGAACTAAGTTGTTGTGATGTTAATCCTTGGTACCATTCCTCTGCTGCTTCTCCTGGCGTTAGCTGCATGCTAAATCGCTGAATAGATTGCGTATCCGTCCAACTGATTGGGAGTGATAACTCGAATTGTGCGAACCATGCCGCTGGGTTCTCTTTCTCTCCGTAGTCGCCATAAAAAAGCGGTACTGGCTTGACGGTGTCTGTCATAGTTGTCAACCTTGGGTTTGGTTGACTCCCAGTCGTCACTTGCGGTTTGGTTGCGATTGATTGGAGTCCGGTCGTGATTAGTGGTAATGCAGGAGGTTGACGGAGAAATATTGACTGTGGTTTCAGCGTGGATTTCACTACCAGTTTGGTGGGAGTGATAGATGATAGCGATGATTCTGTGGAATAGGATGTAGAAATGTTGTCGTCTGGAGTGAAATGTGCTGGAAACAGACGGTATTCGTTCTCGGTTTCGTCCGAACATCTGCGTTCAACGTATTGTGGTGCTGGTAGTGAAAATTTGCGCCTTGGTGTGATTGGTTCACTTTCCAGTGGGTTCGGAGGTGATAAAGTAGAAGAACTGCTGTTATGTCCTGGTAACGTGTCTCTTCGCTGAATGCCTCGTATCCGTGCACAGTCGTCAATTGAAACGTGTCTTGGAACTTGCTCGTGTTCGATTATGTGGGTGCTTTCCCCACTCTCATCACCATATGGACCCGCCAGCCTGGCTCTCTCGAGTGACGGTTGGAAGGATGATGCTTGTGTTCATGTACATGTGTATGTATGCGTGTGTCCTGAGACCCCAGAAACCCCGAAACCCCTGGCACCTTCTACTATCTCTAATCCTTGCACTGCGCCTTGCCTCATGCTCCTAACCTCTGGACGGAGCTCCCCGCTCCATCGTCGAATGGTCTTATCCGCTGATCCGCTGATTATTTGTTTGCCGTCGGGAAAATAGGAAATGCATGAAACATCTTTGTACTCGTAATGACTGCCATCCGACGAGGGGAATCCCGTATGGTTCATGTCCCTCCAAGGCCATGACCGGTGTCAGAATTGATTTTGCTGTTGCACTGGGCTGTGTTGAACTGCAAGCCATAATGGTTGTATTCGCCAGATGGGTTGGCAAGCCTGAGTATGTCAGTTATCTGGATGTGTTTGAGTGAGTTCTCCTCATCCGTAACGCTAGGCTTGAAGTTCAGTCTAACTACGTTCGAGAGCTACCACGCTTTGCCTGCTGAAGCTAGCGGTCAGTTCATCCTGTGCGTGATGCTTAGATGGGTATCCATCTTACCAGGGTGGTAGCAGGGACGGAGAGCGAACGCCTGATTGATGGGCATACTTTGGGCCAGCTCTTTCTATATCTACCCTTCTCCACGACGGCTGTGCACTGTAGTGATAGCATGTCCTTTTTCACTCCTTATCAGGTTCAGTTCATCAGACCCAGGCTCAGCTCTCCCTTTCTGGCTCGTCCGAGGCCCGTGCACGACATTCCTATTGCCAATAGAGCACCAGCCAGTCCATTTCTGGCTGAGGCTCGTCCGAGGCCCGTGCACGACATTCCTATTGCCAATAAAGCACCAGCCAGTCCTTTACTGAGCGCCAGTTTGGTCCCCGCATGCAGTGCATTCTCTACAGCTCTAGTATCATCCGCATAGTGTCATTAATTGTGTCGTTATGCCTTTGTGAGTACTAACAGGGAAGTATCGCAGGTGTTTGGGTCGATGGTGGCAAATTCTCTGGATGTTGTCATGACGGATGACTAGTTTGTTGTAAGGCGCATTCGCTGCGCAAGCAGCTAATCAGGACAAAGCGTCACATTGGTATGTGTCACTTCTATGACATTACTCATCAAATCCTCAGTAACATACTCCGAGATCTGTTCGAACGCGATGCGACTGGTGGTGATGCCCAACAATAGACTGGTGTCACCATATATAACAGCCAAAGAGGCCAGTTCAGCCTCTCCCGATCCAGAGTAGAGATTCGTTCCCGAGATACCCTTCCACAGAGAACACACCCCCTCCTTTTCAAGCATCTCCATCTTTCTATTGCACTGCACCCCGGTGTTCTGCTGTCGACCTCTTGCGTTTGTTCCAGTGCCCCACTCACCGAAAAATCCACTAATGTACAAATTTGATGTGATGATGCGGTGGCAAGGCACGAAGGGCGCAAAGGGATTCTTTCGAAGCGCAGAACCAACTGGGAAATGAAGTGGTGAGAGTAGACAAAGGGACTGCATTTCAGACACGCACCTGATCGCGGCGAACCTTGCCCAAGAGCGATGCAGATCTCCTTATACGTCGTAACACAACCGCAAGGAATTGTTCTAGTGAAATCATATACTGCCCGCTGATGCGGAGTGACGCGCTGGGAGTACCATGAATAATCTTGGGCAGTTTCAATGCATGCAGCTTGCCTTGCCGTCGGGCGTGTTTTGCGTTCGGTTTTGCTCAAGAGATAATGCATCTTGCCTGTGAAGGCAGTTTCATGAGAGCCGTGTGATACGGGCTATGTAATTGAATGTCATCCGCGCTTACAGTCTGCCAGGTCCTGCATTTCCTCCCCGACCATCAAAGCCCTCGAGATCATTGTCTTATGTACATTGATGGAGCCTTTCGTTGAGCGCAGTCGTGTCCTGACGGCGGGCATTCTTCGACAAAAACAAACAATTAGGGTGTGTAAAAACACTAAGGTGTGATACAAGAACGAGCGTAAGCTCTCGTGACAGGGGTAGGACAGGTAGTCCCATACGTGACTATGATTCAGGGCCGGCGATATGGCGGCACTAGTCCAACTCATATCTGTCCGCGAGATATTATGTTACTGTGTAAGGGAAGCAAGGATTTATCTAGGGTGTGTCCCTAAAGCCCATCAGGTACTGCATAATCTGGAAGGCGGCCTGAAATTATCAGTCCCTGTGTTAGACTGCGTTTGTATGACAGCATTGTCGACTTACCACTGGCGCAAACTCTGGAAGCCTACAGAAGGCATTAGAAACGAGACCCTGCGTATTGAGCTGAACTCACATGTGTCCGCTCAAGGCTACTTCGTAATAAGTGAGTCCCCGCTCTGAGTGCATCGTCCCGTAGGCACCCACGCCATCAACAATGAAGCTGTCTTTGGCGATAGCCGTCTGGAACCCTTGCAAGCCACTCCCTTAGAATATGATGAGTGGTTAGTAGCGTACACCAAACATTGCTAGTCACGCACAGGTCATGCTACAGATGATTCGCGTCAATTGAAGGGATGCGTGTCACAGTGAAGAACGCACGTACTTTTGTATGACAATTCTTGTTCTATGTGACCAAACCATGCATCAGAATATACGAAGTGGAAGGTTCACAAACAAAGTCATACCCTTCAGCAATGAGATTGAAATCCGCCAGACCGTGCAGGATGACGGTCCGCTGGTTCTTCTCGATAACATTCGGCAACACAGTGAAGGCAGAAGGCAAGCTGCTGTCTCCGTTCGGGAAGACATTGATATTGGAGCACTCGACCCACTCGGTGTCCACGGGCGCGTGGATAGCTTTTTTTACATCCGTTCGGTTAAAGTAGACCGGAGACTGTGGGGATGGACCTCTGGATCTGCGTCAGCTGAGCTGTGTTGAGTCAATAACTGAATGGCCTACATAAAACCCAGGACATCCCATAGAATCGGATACTTGCGTGGAGAAGAAGTGAATATAGTACTCAATAAAGTTCTCTTCGACTCACAGTGTCCCAGATGCGATACATATTGAAGGCGGGGTTGATGATCAGTGCACTATGAAAGATGTCGTTCCAGACATCACAGCCCTCAGCCGCCTCGACCGAGTCCCCTGGCAGGGGGAGACGGCCTGTTGGAGGGTATGTCACGTACTTATCCATGTAGCCAGTGTAATTGCACTTCGCGGCCTTCTTCTCGAGATAGTTCATGAACGTCTGACTGGATTCTCCTGGTGAGCAACACGCAAACTGGGTCCGAGTGAAATGGACAGACTTGAAAGAGAAGAGACCAGCGTATTTGTTTACGAAGTCTACTGCAGGGATCTGCACTTGCACCACGTCCCACGAGAGTAAAGCTGATCTTCATGTTTAGAAGAGATAAAGCAAGTTAAAATGTTACTTACGATCATTGATCCATATCCCTTGCAACGAGAGGTCTAATAGAGTGGGGTTCTCGTAGATATAGTTCGCAATGTCTTCATTGGTCTGTGAGTTACGTTCCAAAAAAATGACTTCTGACTCACAAGGCACGTATATTCCAGCGTACTGAATACAATTAACACGATGTTTTACCAGACTCTCTGAGAGAGAAACTTACACTTTCGCCCGTTAGATACAGCTTTTTGCCCTTGAGTTCCGAAAAGACCTCAAGGAACTGCTGCATGAAGCCGACGAGTTGAGCAGCGACATCGTCCTCATTCTGTGCGTTTGGAATGCCTTGAGAAAACCCCGTGCCAACAGGTTGCTCCACCCAAAGGACGGAGGAGAGGTTGGTCCAGCTCTGTTGATTCACCGTTGGTTTGGCTTGACCGTAGGACCAACTGAGAGGCTTCAAATTTCTTAGTCAAATGAGTTGTGCCATCAAACAAAAGATGCTTACTCCATTCTCTTGCAGAAAACCTTCGAGGGAGGAGCAGCCAGGGCCACCGTTCGTCCTTCAGGTAGAACATGTCGGGTCAGCAGAGAAGATCACACCGCTTCTGATAACGCACCAAAAAATCAAATCATCAAGACTGCCTTCGGGGCCAGGAGGGAAAAACCAGAAAAAAAGCTGTTGTCCTTGATGTCAGCAAAGGACGTGCATAAACCACTCATGTACACACCTTACGCGTCTCGTTAAGACTGTTGCTGATGGGTAGAAGACCTGCCCAGCTAGGACCGACGTCGAAGTCAACAAGAGGAAGGGATCTGCCATTGACGTAAAATTCTGGACAAACATGGATCAGAGGTAACAGATATCTACTTGTAGCACTTCATTTACCTGAGGCCTTTGGGTTCGTAAATGTGATATTCTGAACACCACTGCGCTTTACGTTCTGAGGGCGGCTAGTCTGCCAACGCTTTGCTGCCTCGAGTTGATGTTCACTGATCTCGTGCTTGGACATCCTACGGGCGCTTGCGGCAACCACTGCGAGAAGAGCCGCAAATACAGCGAGAAGACGCATCACGGTCGAGCAAGCCAAAAAGTTGAATTGATGAATAAAAAAATAGTGAGTCGGGTGCCGTTGTATTGAGAATGGGTATTTCTGTAATGACCTGAGCAAACAATCCGATAGACCAAATGTATATAAGACGGATCATCATGGCACCATGACCATGCGTCCCTTTGTCGCGCAGCCCTACGTGGGTACCGGATAAACGCCTTGGGGCCGTAATTGAACGTTTGAATGTTGAGCCGTGATGTACAGTATGTAGTATTGTGGCAGAACCCCAGGCCCGGCAGAGCAACAAGCCATAGTATGTTCAATTGAAATCGCTGCTTCAACGCAACGCGCCTACGTGACATGCCGTAAATCTAACAGCACCAAACACTGTGCTCAGCGAGCTCTTCGGAATCTCACACTTTGTAAGATCAACAAGCTTACATGAAACGCTGCCAGGACCAATATGTAGAGTCCCGTGAATACATCTAAACGATCGAGCAAGCACCTGGCTTCAGCCTTTGCAGGAAACGTATGTTTGAGGGCGAACACTGTTAAGCGTGTCGTGGCATAGGTTCAAGTTTTTATCATATACGTTGCTATAATAGAGTACTACATACGCACCTCTGCAACTCAGGCCAAGTCACCTACAATCCCATACAGCACATCCACCTCGACCGTGCTCAACACTACCAACCTTCACAAAGCATTGAAGAATGACGGTGCAGTCCCGTCCATCATTATAAAAACACCACGCCCGTCCGACCATTTGAAAATCATGAAGGACTCGTACATCCAGTGGCAGTCTTCCCCGATAGACGCCTTATGGTGAGGACCGCGGACAACAAGGTGGGTTGTCTGTGGGACTTGAAAGACGGTATCTTGTTGAAGAAACTGGGGGGCATTGTGCCTGGGTGCGGGCAGTGGCGGTATCAAGAACATCCTCGGTGGAGGTTGTGATACAAAGATATCAGAGTGGGCAGTACCGGGGGGTGCTTTGCTGGAGAACCCTTTGTCGTGAAGGGTGATTTCCCTCCCTCCGTCATCTCATTTTGCGCAAGGACACTTTACAGGAGCGGATGCGTCCGAGTCACAGGAAGAGGGAACAAACAAGGTAAGTTCGCGTTTGGTTTTCCGTCCCTTTGTCTTCTTTTATATTGAATAATCATCAATCTTCATATTAAGGACCAGGTCTATAATAATTCTCTATAATAATTCTAAGGTATGTTTTTCACTCTCGAAACTTATGACGGGTAAGCATTAATTGGCGATGTTAGGATCAGAAGGTTTACATCATGTGACCAGCACGTCGAACAATTTCAAATTGATTCGTTGACTCGTATATATCTACGACGCATGTCCAGCGGTGTAGACTCATGGCAAGTCCATGCGGGCCATCGATATGGAATGTCTAATATGAGGTACGTAAATCATTCCTGAACGTTTGAACAGCTGAATACTTTGTTTGCAATGACATGCACTCTGAGAAAATTTGCAGAATCGTCTGTGTGCTTCCCCGACGAATCTCCTGTGTATTCAGCTTCCCTTCGTGCGATGCGATTTGGTCTCTGACAATGTCATTTTTTTTGAAGTCTCCAAATGACCTACCAGTGACGCTGGTAAGGCCTTATCACGCCTCCTACCTTTGCAACAACTCCATATTTGGCACATTCGAGCAATGTCACGACAACAGTCACATATGCTGGATATTCGAACAAGGTATGTGGTGTGCGACTTGGAGATATATGACATCCTACTGCAATCCTACTGAGACGCTCGTTCTTTCTGCCACCAATCCTATTTTTGTCTTGCCCACCAGATGCTACAACATGTTGCGTTTCTGCCTCATAGTGTTCCCTGTGTGCCAGACGACTAAGTTCTGTTGATTGCGCTTCAGGTCTGACAGCGAGCTTCGAACGAACACCAAAGCTAGTTTTGTTTCTCGCCACACTCTTATCCGCCTATTAAATGACAACGACCACTCAGGTATTGCTTCCTGCACGACCATTTCCCGAATTCCGTCGCACTTTTACCGCAACATAATCTACTGGCGTGTGGGCCAGCGAAGCATCGCACAGCTATGAGATACAAATTCCATCACCCACTCGGCCAGCCATTCAGCCAGGAGCTTCACGAAGACCTTTTGCGTGTGTCATTCTCTCAAGATGGGAGATATGGCGGATGGGACAACACAATCACTTTGTGGATGATAAGAGAGATAGCTCTAGAGCTTCGGGTGCGTTCCACCACACCCATACTTCAAGGTGACAAGCTACACAGCAGGAATTTCCATTCCAGTCACCAACACCGTCCTGCCTTGACGTCAGTGCTCTTGCATTCGAACACTTTCATTCTCTTGCTCATAGGACAGTTACAGGTCGACGCTACGAAGCCCCTCACAGAGGAGGGGCAAGATGATATACACGACGACTTCTTCCAGGTAACCTTGTGTTTCGTCATATAAAGGGCACCAGTGCTGATAATCCGTATTAGCAGCTTTCCCAGCCTTATCATCCTTCGGCACTATCCGGTCCCTCTCATCGTTCCCAGAGCCCCGCCCCTGGAGATTCCTCATCCCCTCTCGACATCGCCCAACATCAAACAAGTCCGTTGCGCTGCAACAACGGCCGAAGCGCAGTCTCTTCGCGAGGTATGCAGTCCGCAGCCTATCACAGCCGCCGCTGGAAGAACAAAACAGTAAGCGGTGTATCAGGTGTCCCTTGTTCTGTTACATACATAACCGAATCTCCAGAGGATCTACGTAGCGCGTCCCCCTGTGAAGACCAATGCTCAGACTGGTCAGTCGTCCTCAGCCTCAGATGGCGATACAACACTCAAGCAGAAGACTATGGTTGTTGGCGCAATTTTTGCCTCACACTCTGGTGCATTCCACGCCGGCCTCGCGTTGTCTTCACCATTCAGCCTGCTGCTTCGTGATGTTACTCTAGCGTGCGTTTCTTGTCATCTTTGTGCTGTACCTCAATCCATGGACACGACTTTGCTTTGATAATGCCTGATCTTTGGGCACAGCAATTCACCATTACTTTTTATTTAGTTGTCTGGGTCTATATATGTTGGTCTCTCTCGATCTTATGTGCATTTGGCTGACACTCCATTCCAGCTGTTCGTAGGCACATAGTTCTACATTCGAATTCCGAAGGTACCAGTATGTTTGTGTCCTCCAAGAGTATAGTAGTGACCAGCTGCCTTTCTTGACATCCCGGATTCTTCCCCTGAGCACTCTAGACCTCTGTCCAGCATTCGAAGGACTCGTCGTGTCTGTACCCACCAGTCGCAGACACCATCGTGTTTGGCAAGCACACAACTGTGTGCACGACTTCGTAGTCTGGTCTCGATTGGTGCGAGGGCGGTCTCACCGTCCTCTACATCAATGTTCCATTCCCTTGCAGTCCCTTCAGTAAGATCCGCTTAACACTCACCGGCGAGTGTTAAGCGGATCTTACTGAGGTACTCACTAACCATCTTGACTCCAGACCCCAACCCAGATATTCCCCATGCAACAAAGCCCAGCATAGGAACTCGTATACACTAATAAATTCGTTCATTAGAAGTAATTGTCACAAGACAGAAAGAATGAACGGGGTTTGAATGAATGTCTTCAAATGAAATTGCAAGACGTTCCTAATTTTAGCTTGTAACTTCGTGCAGGTCTCCTTCAAATCTACTCAGAACACAATAAACACGATGACAAGGCTTGAAACAAAAAGGACCTCCCTGCAGAGTACACTGACAATTGTCCATTCACATCGAGCAGATTTCGCGCTCCAGACTGCTATCAGTTGAGATATGCACACGCTCCTGGAAAGCGATTGAAGTCATGGTGGTTCCTGCATCGCAGTTAGGCCATGAGCTTAGCGTTAAATTTTCGAACACCAAGGATCGGGCGTGATCCCAGTGCAAACGTCTGCACTACACCTATATATCTCAGTCCCTAGTGAATACGAACCATGATTCCATGCAGAGATCAGCAAAAGATTGGCATACAACTGAGATCGTTGCAGGTGAATACGGCAAGAAACACATCCAGCACGCGCGGGGCTGGAACTTCAGCGGAAGACGAGAACTACTTTCACAACATACTGATGGGTGAAGAGATGTTATGGGCGTACGGGATCGCGAGCGCACGAAGCTCCGAGTCGGTCAATTGGAAATAAAAGGCACCAATGCGGGCTCTGGAGCAAAGTTGAAACGATAGATGGGAGGCAGAAGCTATGTTGACAGTTGAAGGTCGCTGCGTCTGTCCATGTATGCGCCATGACATGTTCGCCACGTCGGCATGATTAGAATCGAGCAAATGATGGTATGAACGTGGTGGGCATCATGATAGCAGCGACAAGGATGGCTTGACAAATAAGGAACCTGTTACGAAATAGCTGTTAGCGCTGCCTCAAGGAATGTATGCTGGCAAGACTCACCTTCACCCTTGGCTTGCTACCAGCGAGGAACCAGCAGAATAACCGGTGAGCATTGGTCAACTGTTCCTGTCACGTTTGATCATCAACAGTGCCAGTGCCAGAAAACATACATACACCGGCTTACCTGACGGGCTATGTCTTCCGAATCGCTGATACTTTGGAAAGCAACGTGGCCTAAATCCCTTGCGAAGGAAGCTCCGCCCCCACAATCCAAACAACTACCTCCGAAGTACGAATTCATGGGGCATGAGCAAGCCGTTTGGGATTTCGTCTTCTTGCACGACAACGTCTACATCGTGAGTGGTTCGGAGGACGACACGATGCGTAAGTGGGACTGTAACACAGGACTTGTTGTCGGGGAACCATAATAGGCGAGGGGAGACGCATATGTGCACTGGTGCTTTCACCGGACAGACGAGTCATAGCGGGGAAGTACGGCCACTGTCGTGGTCTCTCAACGGAGACAATATTGCAAGCGGATCATTTGTGGGATGGAACAATCCAGATTCGTAGAGCAGGAACCGGAGAAATCGATGTGGACCCGATCAAGACGGAGCAGGGTTGGGTGTATGCTCTTGCGTATTCACTGGCACCTTCAAGTGACAGAATCGCATCGGGCGGGAGCAATTACTGTACGATTTGCGCTTGGGACACGCAAACAGGCGAGCTCGTTATCGGGCACATCGAAACCACTGAGTGGGGTGGGATGAGTCGTCATCGGATGGCACAAAACTTTATTCAGAAAGTCTTGACTCACGTGGTTTAAAAATAAAAGAAATGTTATCAGTTGTACGCCTCTGAATGGCTTCAAACACACCATCTGGCACATATTCTCACTCAGACTCCCCATCACTGGCGGAACCACGCATGATGAATCCAAAGTGATGGAGAGGACCGCGTCGGCTCTAGACCATGGTTCCAAGCATTATGATCATATCTAGGCCTCTTGAGAATTCGTCCTAGCTCTTTCCCTAGTGTTTACTTGTTCATGCATGTTTGGCGATGTTAGGATCAGAAGGTCTAGATCATGTGACCAGTGCGTCTAGGATGGGTCGAACAATTTCAAATTCATCCGTTGATATATATCCACCTCCAGTGGCGTAGACTCGTGACATGTCCATGTGGGTAATCAAGATGGCACATATTCAAACAACAATATGAGGTATAAAGTCTGTCTAAATGACATCTGAACAGCTGAATGCTTTTTTTTGGCAAATGGCGTACCCTTGGAGAAGATTTGCAGAATCGACCATGTGCTTCCCGGTGTATTCACCTTCCCTTTAGGTCTCTGACAGTGACGTAATTCTCTTTAAGTCTCCAAATGACCTTCCAGTGACGCTGGTGATGCCTTATACGCCCTCACAATAACTCCATATTTGGCAAATTCGCCCCTACAACCAAACAATGCCAGGTGTCTTATATAGTCCCGCTTCACTCCTTCGTCCGAGCACTCTGTATTCGTCTTTCTCCCTCTTTACAGATTTTATCTTGCGTGACAACATCATGCCGGACATTCGAACATCGTACGTGGCATGCGACTCAGAAATACATGCCATCCTAGACACAGTCTGACACACTCGCCCTTTCTCCCACTAACACTATGTTGGTCTTGCCCGCCAATCGTCATATGGTATGTTTTTTTTATTTTTATATCTATTTATTGTCCATTGGGGTATGCTACCCTATGTTGGGCAGTACTGACTATTCGTATATGGTATTTCTGCCTCATAGTGCTTCCTATGTGCCAGACAACTAATACACTCTTGATTACATCCAGGTCTGAGAGCGAATGAACGCCAAAGGTATTTTATGTCTCGCCACATTCTTATCTGCCTACTAATCGACATCAGTTGAAGGAAAACATAAACGTGCATCAAGATTTATGATCCAAAGACACGAAGAGACAACATAATGGAACCATACAGCATAGCTGCTGACCTTTGTGGGCGTTGCTCGCGGCGTGGACGGCAGTGGCAGTAAGTAGGGCCTGGTTCCACCTGACCTTCTTCAAGTGGCGTCAGTTGGCCACATTTGCCGGGGCTCTCAGCTCTTCACCCTGGTCGCCTCCTCAGCATCTCCCCAGTCGGTTGCACCGGCCTGCACCCAGACTTAGGCACCCCAGCCCACGTCAACTCGATGCTCTCGTAGCTTTGTAAGCTCAGATGCGATATGAGAGGTACGTTCCACTTTCATCTTCTGGCTCCGCCGCTGACATCAAGCCATCTTCAGGGCATTTAAACCAGTTATGCCCAGCCAGGTTGAGGTTGCAGGTGTTGCTAACGTTCCATCCCGTTCGCCTCTCAGTGCCCGCTGGGTCCGGGATGGCATCATCAGCCTGTTTCCTCGGCGCCAAGAGGCTCAAAGAGCCGAGGTTATTAGCATGAGTAAGCCCACCCCAGTTTCACAAAAAAAACCGGTAAACTCCCAGGAAATGACACATTCTGGACAAGAGGAGAAAGATTATCGCGACCCAGGTCCTGGAGAAGGTGAGTACTTCCCGTTACAGATGTTTATGGTTGTCGTCGAGACTGGTAGTATCAGCTCGAAGCACCATACATTGGCGTTGCATGTGCTGGTCATCCAATGTCATTGCACGGAGTCTTGAGCTGATCTAACGTGCAATGGTTATTTTCTTATGCCTCCACCCCGGCCCAACGCGGCGTGTGACTTCTACTTCTGCGCATACAAGTGCCTAGATAAATGGTGTTCCTGTCAGCATGAACCCCCCGCAGTGATTGCCTCATAACTTGAATCTCTGCTTCTTCGCCACCAACTACAGGAACGATTTAGAAAAGCTGATGGGCAAGACGATGTCACTAGTTTTTCAAGCTCCTTCGCTTCACCATTGATAACTCCTCTTTGACACACGCCTTTAGGAGCAACCCTCTCATCAATATTCTGGATACAGACGTACCAAGTCATGTTGATCGAAACAAAATTTTCGATCCTCAGCTCAAGGGACACATTTGAAAATAATGTGTTTGTCATACAATGGTATAAGTTGCCCTGTGTCTTGTGTGTAAAGGTGTGTGACAAGACATAGCAGAGGGATGACAAGGAGAGGGAACGCTGAGAAGTACCGAGGAGTGATGAAAGTGAACAAATAACGAATGAATGAACAGACAAAGAAACTGGTATAGAGCCCCGAGCGAATCATGTTGCTGATGGAGGAGCGCATGTTGTTCCAGGGCGACCGTGTATCGGAGCCAAGGATTGGGGACTCAAGAAGTCGGAATCCAAGAATGAACTGGATATAGAAAGAACTGCAATCGAGCCGTATTACTCGATTGAGTGGAGGTGCTTCTTGCGTCAGGGCAGAATGCAGGAGCATATGGGGAGGCGTCGATGCTTGAAGCTTGAAGGAAGAGACATTGAAATGCCGAGAGGATTGTTTGGCTTTGTTAGGAATAGAAGCTCTTGCCAGAACGCATATTGTCCGTAAAACGTCACTCGTCCGCATATATGGGACTGGCGTATGAAGCTGAGATCTCAGCTGGTACTATGTTTTGTATGATATCTGAAATGCATCGTAGGAGTCAATTACAAAACGACGCTCATTTCTACGTACCTTATTCCTTTGTACCTTTGTCAGGACACTCTTCAACTCGTTATATACATCTAGCTAGTTTTCAATCACATTGGAAACCACTCCGTAAATATGGAAAACACTGAGAACGGAACAAGACAAAGCGTGGACAAGTTGTGGTTTGACGGTACGGTCAGGAGCAGATAAGATACAAGGCGGCAGTGCAACAGGATTACGAGCCAATAAAGTTCAGTAGCAAATGCTAATTGGCTACTAGCGATGATGTCGGCATGCACATTGCACAGCAGCCTCGTGTCCTAGTACAGCAGTTAAACCAGACGAGCGCACACTCGCTCGTCCTTCAACTGCATTTCTTGACCATCCAGTGAACTTTCCCTAGCAGAACAGATTGAACCACTCATCCATCTTCGCACTTGTAAGCAGGCGCTTACTTGCATGTGATTGACGCGTCGACGTTGATTGGACACCGCGTCATCATTGTCCGTGTTTGGCTACTAATGTCTGTTCACTATATATATCGCACTACTGATGGATCAACATCTTATCTCTGACCGTACCGCCGAATCCCATACGTTCATCCACGTTACATCTGTCCGATTGCCTGTTAGTGTTGACCGTCTACTGTGACGGCCTCCCAGCACTCTCCGAATCACTTGACAGCTTAATCGTTTCGCGAGTCGCGACAGAAGTCTTGTCACAACTTACAAGCTTCAAGTTATCCAAATCTTCGTACGTCGTCCCTCAAGTTAACTATCGCCCGGGTGATTTCTAACCGCACCCAGCTATTATTTTCAGTTCGTCCACTCCATCACCCATATCACAATCTTCGTCAATGAGCGACGATCAATGTCAGTATTCCCATCTCTTGTCCCTCTCTCACTCTCTAACCTCGTCTACAGCTGGAACTTGGGAGAGGCTGTCCCAGGTCGTTGTCAAGGGTGCTCAATACAACTCCCGTGAACGTCAGCCCCACCCGAAATGTTTGAGAGGGACTCGGGAGGATCTTCTCAAATACATCTACGGATTACTAGACGGCCCGGAGAAGAATCAACTCATTTGGCTGCATGGTACGGCAGGCGTCGGAAAATCTGCTGTTGCGTTCACAGTCGCTGAGAGAATGAGAGATCTCAAAGTGACAGAAGAGACGAATGTCGAAAAACGGCTGGCGGGAACTTTCTTTTTCTCGCGCAAGCACACCAAACGTTGCACGGCTGGATACTTCTTTGTGACGCTTGTTTACCAGCTTGCCAACAATTTTTCCAGTATCCGGCAGGATGTGGGCAGAGTCATCCGCAACAATCCCGCTCTACTTGACCCAGACATGCCTCTCCGCGACCAGATGGAAGCTCTCTTTCTCCAACCCCTCCGGAAACTTCGACTCAGATTGCGCGGGTGCCCTCCTTTGTTGTTTGTTGTCGATGCGCTTGATGAATGCACGTCCGAACCCGAGCTTACCGACCTCATCCTTTCCCTCGCACAGGCCCTTCGTCAACCTGATCTTCCCGTGACCCACATTCTGCTCACGAGTCGCTCGGAATCGCATATATCCAAAGCCTTTCATGACGACGAGGTACGCCCGTTGTTGTGCGAGATACCAGTGAAAACTTCTGGGGAGGGCATTGGGACCATCATCTCGCTAGACGGCGTCGATGTCGACAACGACATCTATATTTTTTTGCAGCATTCCTTCAGAGAACTGGGAAGTCGCCATCCCGATTTCCCTCAGCCAACAAGAGATGAACTTGCGCAGCTGGCGAGCCGCGCTGGCAGACGTTTCATCGTGGCTTCTACAATGATGAAGTTTATCATCGACGATGAAGACAAGGATCCCCGCGATCGGGTACAGCTGATGCTCAAGCTGACGAGCAAGCTGCTAGCAGGAACAGACGTGTACAAGTTGTACGACCTTATCCTTTCCACATGTTCCGACCCCATGCGGGCGTACCTGCACCTGTCCATTGTCGCTGCACTTGCGGACCCTCTACCACTGTCACAAATCTCGAAACTTCTTGGCCCTGGTCTGGGCAGGGATGTCGAGACAACGCTAGTGCAGCTACGGTCTGTCATGGATATTCCTACCGACATCAGTCTCCCCGTGAATATCTATCACTCGTCCCTTCGTGACTACGTCTCCGACCCCTCAAACTGCAGCCTCCCTCACGCACGTGATATGCCACCAGCCCACTCCCTTCTCGCTGATTCCTCTCTTCGCTTGATGATGACAGATATTCCAGAAAGCACGGCCCTGTTGGATGCACTATCGGAACTGCAGAAGCAGAGCCAAGCCATGCAACCTGAGGACCCCCATAAATTAAAGGAGTCATTGGCCTTCCTCGTTCGGTCACCGGAGCCAGTATCTGTTCTTACCTGCATGCTATGGCTTCAGGGTGATCGCAGGTTAGATGTGCAATCTTGGCTAGAGACCGCGGACGGGCGTGCATGGCTGCAGTACCGGGGAGGGCAAGACTGGCTGTGGATGCGGGGAGGAAAATACTGGCTGCAGACCCATGCAGGACGAGACTGGCTGCAGAGCCTAGCAGGACAAGAGTGGCTGCAGACCCAGGCAGGACGAGACTGGGTGCAGACCCAGGCAGGACCATTCTGGCTGCAGACCCAGGCAGGACGAGTCTGGCTGCAGACCCAGGCAGGACGAGACTCGGTGCAGACCCAGGCAGGACGATTCTTGCTGCAGACCCAGGCAAGACGAGTCTGGCTGCAGACCCAGACAGGACCATTCTGGCTGCAGACCCAGGCAGGACGAGACTGGCTGCAGACCCAGGCAGGACGAGACTGGCTGCAGACCCAGGCAGGACGGGACTGGCTGCAGACCCAGGCAGGACGAGACTGGCTGCAGACCCAGGCAGCACAAGACTGGCTGCAGACCCAGGCAGGACAAGACTGGCTGCAGACCCAGGCAGGACGAGACTGGCTGCAGACCCAGGCAGGACAAGACTGGCTGCAGACCCAGGCAGCACGAGACTGGCTGCAGACCCAGGCAGGACAAGACTGGCTGCAGACCCAGGCAGGACGAGACTGGCTGCAGACCCAGGCAGCACGAGACTGGCTGCAGACGCCCCATGGCCAAGTGTGGCAATCCACTCCTGCGGCGTCTGTCTGGGTGACTATGGAAGAATTCTCACATACGTTGGAAGCATTCAGAGAGTATATCATTGTCGGAGAAACGCCTTTGCCGCGCCCTTGTCAAGTAGTTCAGCAGCTCAAGAACTTGCCGCATTTTTTGATGTTTCCGGTGTTCCTGGCGTTGATGCCCCGGGATCATTTCACGTCTGCATTGCCAGAAGTTTTTTTTCCACCTGATAGGGAGATCATCCGTGCTATGAATGCGTTTGTAGCTTTTGCAAATGAGGCACAGGAACGAAGTCAATCAGCTTCCGACGCTCTCAAGTACGCATGTCAAAACTGGGTCATTCATCTGTCACGTGCTCCAAATCCATGGGATGGCACGCTCAGCCGTATATTCCAGGCTTTCTGGAATCATCACCTCCTTTCCTGGCTCGAACGGCAGTGGTGTTTGAAGGGTCTGCGGTCTTGTCTTGATATTTTATCCGAAGTGCAGAAACTTGCAAGGGTATGTATTTCTAACAATTCTCGATTTACCCACCCAACAAGCTAATATTGCCTTGTTTTAGCGTCATCCAATTAACGCGCACCGGCCTAATGGAGGGCTGTCAGCCAACGCTCCCGATTTCCAACATCCGACAGCGGAAGCTTCGGCACCCGTGTCTACCTCTGAAACTCGCCCGTCAGACCAACCTCCCTCCACTCCCGCTCTTGTGCTACCCTTACTACCTGTCCCTTCTCTGAGGGACAACATCGCTGTGTTCCATGCTGGCACATCCAGAAAGCGAACGTCGGATGATAGCAATAGCCCGCTCGAATCGGACACCCCTGGCCCATCAAAACGTCGGAAATGAGTCGAGTAGCGTTCGCAGCGCAAGGCTGGCAGGAGCGCCAGTCAGTAACTCAGTATGTTGTGGGACACCGTACAGCATAGAGTTCGCCGCTTGTTCTTGAAAATATTGTTTCTATGCATCTGCCAGCCTTTTGTTTAGTACCGACCTCTATCGAGAGTTCCCTCGAGCTTCTTGAGTAGTGACACGTTCCAAAAGCCTGTTCACTCGTTCCGCGATCGTAGCATGACTGTACTTAATTTGATGACTGTAGTGAAGTATCTTCGCATTTGCCGTTTTCGTTTTGTTCCTCGTACTCGAAGCCTTTTCCACCAAAACCACACGCTCTCGATGCTTGCGGCTTCAAGAGTGATGTTGACTTTGTCACCGTCGCGGTGATCTCCCGTAATATCGCCCCTCATCTTCCCCTCCATCCATTCCGATTCGCTGGTCCCAATGATACTCCGAGCTTCACCACTATTTCCTGCACGTATTGTCCGTCCCACTATATGCACGTATTCAGTCGCACCGCCTTGGGTGGGCAGGTCATACTGAATAACTGCGCGAACAAGGGGTAGGTCGAAATCACATGGTGCCACGTTCGTGAAAAGGAGTGTAGAGAACGAGGGGGCAAGTTTGTTGTTCGAGGACGGAACAGCGAAGAATCCGCATAGAGGGGCGAGACAAATTGATGTGGGAAGGGAGCATGAAGACGGAACATCGAAACGTCTGGAATGAGCGAAGACTGCACAGCGATTGTATTTACCTCTCGGTCTTTTCAGCCTTGTCACCATCCATCGATAAATCACCTAGCAGGCAGCGAACATCCACGGAGTCTGGGCAGCTGAGAAATACGATGATTTTCGGCCCTGTTTGACCTTGGGTCTGTGCGAGCAATGAGCAGATAGGTGCGACTAGATGCATTTCGAGTGGAAGAATGTCGAGGCCCTTGATTACCAGTAGCCATATTAAAGTGGTGCCTGCTAGTGTCTGCACATCTTCGTGGATAGTAGCCGAACAAAGGATCTGTCTCTGTCTCTGCCGATCCCAATCCCAACCCCCGACCTCGAGGCATCCTAGCTTGAAATGCGAGCTTCCTCCTCCCATCTAGATCCCGAATGACCCCTTTGATAGTTCCTTCAAAACCAAGCTCTATCAAGCGGTCCGCGTCGCCGAGAACCAGCTATCTGCAAGTTCCAAATTTGAAAGAAGATATGTTTGAAAATCGCTGATTCAAGAGTAGGCGCAATGATGATAGTGAGTTTTCCTATCGTATCCGTTTATGTCCTCAGAGGGGTTGGTGGAAACAGGAAGGGCAACGCGACGAATAGACGTTGGTTTCGTGATACCCATCTCGGACTGCATACGTAGGTGAGATCTTGAGATGCTTTAGAGGGTGCTTTCAGGCTGTTGACAGCGGTATATAGCATCAGGAAAACCGCCAGTTGCTTAGTTTACTTTATTTCTCACTTAATTATGTGAAAAGGAACATATAAGTCATTTGAGCGAAAAGCGTGAGCCACTTAATTAAGCCCACTCGTCCTCTGGATTTTCACTTAATTCACACTTATTGTACTTAAAGAAAGCAAAGAAAGCGGCACAAGCCTCTGATAGTAGGGAAAAAGGGCATACATGAAGTGTAATAAGCGTAGAATTAAGTAACGATGCAAGCAAAACGTGGAAGGAGTGGAAACATGATAGTGGCGGAAAACATGATAGCAATGGAAACATGACAGTGATGGAAAATGACAGCGACAAAAAAAATCACAGTGGCAGAAAACTGACGGTGACCTTTGTGCAGTTATGGCGACAAAGGCAAAATCCTGCAGCAAGGGCCGTCAGTGAGATAACACCTGGATGGATTCACACTCATAAATCATGGCTCGCTCATCATCATCCGACTCATCATCGTCGAGCGAGCCCACCGGCATTTCAGCGACATCACTGGCTGTTGCACGTGCCATCTCTATTGTGGCCTCCATGTACCCAGCAGGCTTACTCAAAATGGACTTGGTGAATGCCTTGGTTGGCTTGGACCACAGAACTGCCGAAAATAAAAATGGAACGTTGGACTCCTTCCCCGTGATCTTGTTGAGAACCTTTGGTAGCTTGATGGTTGCTTTGCCTCGTGACGTCGACGACAAAACGTCTTGAACCTTGAGTTCTTTTTTCTTGATCATCTTGAGTGCACGCTCGACCTAGAAAAAACATGAGTGTGGATCTGTGTGATCAAGCTGTTTGAACTCACCGCTACGGCAGAGAGGGCAAGGACCCGTGACATCCCGCTCATTGCAAGTGCATGCATGTCAAAGGAGGGAACATTCACATACCCTTTGACGGTGTTGAGGTGGGCCATGCCAAACAGCTGCAATATGAAGGGAGAGCAGGCGATAGTGTCATTTTGATGCAAGATTTCGTTGCAGTTGCAGGGAAGCAATGATGCATCAAGTACTGCAGTGAATTTTCTGTTGGAGTGATGCAACACTGATGCATTAACAATGCATCAGTAATGCATCATCAAATCAAGAATCGGGAATCGTCCCACGGTCCTACATCAATCAACAATGCCGGGCATCGTGAAAATGCTGCGCCACTGCTGCGACTGCTGCGGCAACTCCCGCGACCACTGCTGCGGTGCTTCCAAATAATGTGTATCAACTAGTTCTACTGTTCTACACCTGCTGCTAGCTACTTGGACCTCTCAGTGTCTTTCAAATGAGTCAAATGGTCTGTCACATTGTAGTTCAATTCATTTACAAATTGAATGTCATTTTACTCTTATAAACGAGTGACTGCGCTGTCGCGGCAACCATCTTACGGCGCAGTCAGTGTCACCTTTCTTCGTTTTCTAGGTTCCCCATGGGATTTTGTTTGCTGTCGCTTTCGAGGCCGTGGTGCGCGTTGGCTACTTGAAATGAGAAGCTCATTCGTGCTTGCAGCCACATTTTCGCTGTCGCTGAAATCTGGCCCGCGCTATGGTTATTGTTAACTAAGACTGCTGCGAAAGGCTGCAAGCATAGTACCTCGAGCTCATTTTCATCATAATCAGGATCTCCTTCATTACGATCCTCGTGGTTCCAGTGAGATGGAAGCCCAGCATATGGGTCCCAACTATCTTGATGGTTCCCAGCATCCAGGCCCCACTGAAAGTTTCCTGCAGAGCCCGACCGAGCTGACTTCTCGAATAGGCGCTGTTCAAAGGCAGACAGACATTCCAGGTCAACGTCTGTGTGGGTCACATCTGTGCTTCTACCGGTCTGCTCCAAAAGTGTTGCCCATGCGGCTTCGAGAATAAATTCCTCCTGGGCGTCTGTGGTGCCATCTCTAGGGTAGCTGGGATCTGCCTCCAATATGCTGCGCTTGTTGCATGCGAGCACGATGCTGAGTGCGTGAGCAAATGGTGCGCAGCCTAACCATTGCACTACAGTCTCTCGCGCCTCTTCAAAGTTATCATATATCCAATGGGCGACCTGTGCTTGCTGAACTGCAGTTAGATCACCGCAGTACTTGACCGGGTAACCCCCAGTTAATGACACTTTTCTTCCCTGCAGCTGTAGATGACGTCCAACTGGTAAATGTTGGATATTTTCGAGGCGAGGAAGGCTGATGAGGTACTGTATCGTAAATTTGTGTGGTGCGAGTATATTGTCCATTTCGGGGGGATAAGGTACGTCGTGGAAGGAATAGATTATATCCTCGCCTACAGGAACATCATGTGCATGTGTCCACTGACCAAGCTGATCTCATTTGTTAGCACTTGAATGCAGCTGCGACACAGGCAACTCACTCGAATTGCACGCCTCCTGGTCCTGTCTTGCCACAGCTCGTCAAGCAAATCTGTTGTAGGAACTAGGGACTGCAGGTCAACAGGCCTGTCTGGAGGAAAGCGACATCCACGCCACCACCGCACTTGCCATGCGTCCATCTCCCCGTGAAATCGAATGAGTCTGACAGGATACCAAAATTTTCCATGGCGAGCGAGTGCTCCTTTTCCTGCGCTGCGGCTATGTCAACATTCAATCACGACAATAGCTGCAACATGTGCTTACAGCAACCGTTTAGCCAAAGGGACCTTTGGTGCCTTTTCACGACGACTCCTGAGCTCTGTCAGTCAAAGGTATGATAAAAACCTGTCTCAACTAACCAACGACTTGGTGGCTGTCCTTGTGACGCTAGAGTTCGCCATGGCACGAGCTCATCAATATTGCAATGGTCACACACGAACTTCTCTCGTGAACGGAGACTGCTAGCTCGGCCATTGCGCTGGCATGCTATGTGTGACCAGTTATCGCATTCATCACACTTGATCATGCCCTCCTCGAGCTGCAAATCATATCCGTTCCCTATCATTCCGCATCGACATGCCACAGCGTACTCTGATTCTTGACTCGATGGCAGAGGTGGGATGTCCGAAGTGTGCTGGGTTTGATCTTCTGTACCAACGGCAGGTAACGATTTCTCGGGCGGCCCTGAGCTAGTTACTGGAGCGGAAATCTCCTCAGGCTCCGGGTCACTGTCAACAAAAAGTGATTGTTTTCGCCTCTTTGGTGGTTTGGGCTGACTGGGAGGCTGGAGAATTTCATCAGCATATGGACTATCACCGAAGTACAAATATCGTACTGGCGGTTCAGAGAAGGAGTTGGATTCCTCGTCGTCCAATTGAGTTGTCCGGGTTTCATCGTGGTAGTCTACTAATTTGGTCTTCGATGGGTTATGCAACCACTTGCGCTCCTCGGGCAGAAGTTCTCGAAGTCCAGGATGGGCTAGCCGGATCTTTGGGTTACCCATGGATTCTCTTGCAGCTGCTTCTGAAACATTGCCATCAGCATAGGTGAACTGAATATGGTGAAATCGTTCAGCCTTTTCAATCTGGTGATCACGAAAATAGGTTTGGGCTGCTGCCCCTCCTCGAAGTCGATAGGTTAAAATATACACAGAGAACCCTTCGGGGACTCCCTGTAGCTTCGCAGGGCTGTTAGCCATATGCGACGAGATAGTAGCTCCCTTGATCAATTTCGCTCTACCACCATCCTCCATATCATTGTATGCAAACACTTTCTTCTGGTCGGGAGTATAGCGTGCAATGAAGTGTCCCATTTCTTGACTGTAGAAAACAACCCCGGATAAATCGTAGACGACAGCATGTGAATCCGCAGCAGCTTGTTTGAGAGGCATCAGGCATTTCGAGATCCGCCATAGGTTTTCAAATTTGTCGTCAGAGTTGAAGGTGATCATGAAAAACACGGGAAGTTGGACGCAGATGGATTTTGATTCTGCAGAGCCTTTACAGCTCTCGATGCCGTCCTTGACGCGCCAACACGTCCTCTCAGGCTTCATGGGTGCGTTGACCTGTACAAAGTCCTGCAGCCACCTATCCATGTTTCCATCAAATTTTTTTGAAAGAGTGCTGCTGAGTTCATAGAAGCACGATTTTGCGGCATCACCAGTGATCTGCCAGTGTGGTGAAATGACCTCGACATTGGGAGCTGGCTGACCAGTGCAGTATCGTAACTTGATTGTTTGCCGTTCGAAGAATGACCGCGCAAATGTATTTGCACCCTCAAGTTCGTTCTCTCACCAAACGAGGATACTGCCAAGCCATCCCTATATCAAGGAATGTATCACGTTGTGAGCTTCTCCAAACAAACTTACTCACATCAATTTGACCCGAATCTGAAACAGACTTGACGGCACCAACATCCCTGAGTGTCTCGCGAAACTCATCTCTTTGAATCGCGAGCAGTTCAGAACTTGTCTCAGCATTCTCAGACAAAGAGATGCGCAGGTCAAATAACTTGTATAAGTTCCATAGGGGGGACGCATGGTGCATACCCTGGAATCGGGGTGCAAAATCTGTGTGAAAGTTGGGTAGAACAGCGAGAAACATCAACTCCAATGAGCAGTCAAGCCAACATGAGTTCTTCTTCCATCGATAACCAGGGCGATAATGCACCACATCACTGGGGCGCTTCACCAGCTCGTGTGACGTATCTGGAGGTCGGCCATCATTCTTCTTCTGTTTCATTCGGGCAGCACGAGCTCGGCTGGGTTTTGTCGTGCCTAGATTGAATTTTGTCTTCTTCCAACGTTGAGCTTGCCCATAGTGTGTCTTGACACCCGCTGAGCTTGCTCAATCACTTAAACATGTCATCTGAGGAAATGATGGACTAACCAAGTCGTGCAGCAGCTAGTTTCTCATAACCGAGTGCGAATGCATAGAGAAACACCAGACCATCCAGAAGCCTATGATTTTTGCCAGCAGCACGGTAAAGTTTCCAATGCATTGCTTCCTGAGCATTGGTTGTCGAGGGCAATCCCGTCCAAAGCACTGGGTCCATGGTGCGGAACGGCTGAAACAGCATCTTTGCATGTTGATCTCGCATCCACCACCGCAACCATTTCTCAATCAAGGGGAAATCATCGAGTAAGGCCTGTGCGATACGCCTAAATTCATCTAATGCTCCAGCATCAAGCAAAGACATAGCGCGATCTTTGAAATGATCTCTAAGCTCTGGCGAAACTGCAGCGCTGATCTTTGAGACTCGAGTTACTTGACTCCGGAAATGTTGCTGACATCCTTTCAAGAGCGCAGCAGCAGCACTCCGAAGCTCTTCTTCCGTTCGTGAGTCACCACGTTCAGTCCAGAAGTCGACAAAAGCAGAGATAAAACCTGCTTTTTCGGCATCACTGAAGTCCACGACCTGTGAGCCACCATAATTGTCAGTATGCGTCGCATTGAATGCTGTCACGTGGCCCAGGGGCCGGTAGTACGCACATTGGCAAAAAGCTCATCCTGAATTTCAATGCCCCGCAGATCAGCTTCCTGAGCCATCGTCCGGAAAAGAAAGACAAAGTGCAGCTGGTAATGGCCCTCCGTGGCTCCATTTGCATAGGTCATTAGCCCAGGGACCCAGCATTCGAGTTCAGGAGAGAATGTCGAGCTGAAGATGAGGAGCTTTTTATGATCCATCCAGTAGCCATGCGCAGCATCAGATACGATTCCATTGACGGCCTCTTCATCACTGTAGTCTTTAATGAGTGATGCAGCCATGTATCGAGTCTGCATAATGACGACTGCAATGTCTTCGAACTGAGAATGTAGGACAAAGCCGAGATGCTCATTCTGAAACTTGACAAAGTCATCTGCAAACTCGCCCACACTGTTCTCTTTCATATGTCGCAGCTCCGCCTTGATGCGGTCGACATTATATAGAACAGAAGATATTTCAGCCACTGATGGCTGGGGTCCAGTCAGTCCAGCAACTCCGGTGTACAGTTCCGCAGCTCGGGCATGAGGATTGGCAGCCACGATAGACTCGAATCGAGCACGCTGACTTTTTGTTAGGTGTAATATATGAGTGGGGCGGGCATGATCATGATGGCCATTGTGCTCATAAAATACGCCGCCACGAAATCGGTAGAGGATGGATGTGACTTTGCCTGGGCATTCCTGATGAATGAGCTTTCCTCCACAGTCACAGGAAGCATGGAGTTGACTGATGAGCGTGGCTTTGCGCGTGGCAGGGCGTGTGATGATTTCACAAGTCGGCTCGTCACAGACAATGATTCCAAGGCACGTACGCCATGTTCGAAACCCATCTTGCCAGTTCTCGGCATCATCGCTTCGTCCCTTATCGCCTCCTCGGTTGC
This sequence comes from Suillus lakei, assembly GCA_016628065.1. NCBI lineage: Eukaryota > Fungi > Basidiomycota > Agaricomycetes > Boletales > Suillaceae > Suillus > Suillus lakei. Next base: position 363,248 of record JABBWA010000033.1, read on the forward strand.
TGTTGGCCCAATGTTCCATCAAGAAATCTGTCTGATAGGCTTCCTCCCAAGAAAACAAGCGGCCATAACTTCCATCAGGCCAACCATCCCAGAGCTCGGATAAATCAGCATTGGTATCTTTTGCCTGTTTGATATCGGACTTGGCATGAGCAGTGACAGGTGCCTTGTTTAGGTCCTTTGGCGCGGCAGTTACCTTGGTTTGTAGTGGCCGGTCCTCTTGGAGGTGCTTTTTTTGCGGTTGAGAGGCAGGCGCAGCCGATGCAACCACTCTGAGAGGGACCATGGTCGCATTTTTGGAAGTATCTGGCTTTGCAGCAGCAGGGGCTGGAACTTCTCGCCCATTACCAATAACTGGCTGTGCTGCTGGGAGTGGGTGGGTGGCAAGTGTGTTGGATGGTGCACTTGTACTGAGCTGCACAGTCTCGAATCGATTGGCATGCGCGTCACTGAGCCTGGCCAGATCACGAGCTGAAGGGGGAAGCGAGCTTGAAGGTATGTTAAAATTGATAACAACATACGAGGATGGGCATGAGTGGTAAGACGTCGGCATACTCCCTGCAGCGGGAAAAGATTCGGAGCTCTGCATGGACAGCACTGGTGCAACAGGAGAAGGTGATACACTTGGTGCATGCGGAGACACTGACAGCTGCAGCTGATGGTTGGGAATCTGTGCAGGTGCATGTTGAGGGCGCAGCATTAGCAGGAAAATAGTGATTATAGATGTGTTGGATTAAGCTCTGTTATCTTTCTTGTCAGCCTCGTGCACGGAAGATTGGAAGATGTATACTGACAAAAACCATTGTGTCTTAGTAGCTAGTGCATAATCCGGAGGATAAAGAGAGTGTTGAAGACTTGAAGTTGCTCAAGCCATCGATAACAGAAGATGAGATCAATTGGGAATCCAATATATTGGTTGTTGGACTACTGACATATGCACATCAGATGCACATCAAATGTACATCTACGCACGAGAGCTCAGAAATCCAAGAGTTAAGCATGCACCAGACAGCCTGACACTATTGGCATCTGGTGTGTTGAGCAAAACTCGTCAAGCTTTCAAGAATGAGTGCTGTGAGCACATAAGACTTGTCGAAGTGAGTGTCGCAGCACTGATCGCAGCACACCGCAGCACCGCAGCACCCTCTTTCCTTTTATGGATGGTGCTGCGACATTGGTGCTGCGGTGTGCTGCGGCATGCTGCGATCAGTGCTGCGACACTCACTCACTTGCTGGAAAATGGGTTGTATAAGACATGATAACATGTCCTTCAGTGGTTATTTTTTGTATCATATTATAGCCTCACATTATAATATATGCTTCAGTCGTGAAGTCTCGTATCATTTCAGAATTCAGACAGCCAAAGTCTGACGCCCTACAATATGGCCTTCAGTGGTGCAGTTCAAGACACCAGGTATCGAGTGAGCTTATATTCATCATGTGAAGTCCTTCAAGGTGCTGATACATGCACCATGCAGACTCCAGAGTATGTGGCTAACGACAAGCAAGTTGTATTTACTTAGTAGTTACTGTGTAGTACTACACTGATCTGAAGCTTGGAACATCGCGGCAATTACCGCAGCAGTCGCAGCAGTAGCGCAGCATTTTCCTAGTGCCCAACAATGCCCCCACGTATGGGTCTACTTCCCGTCACCACCTGCTCGCCGCTATACACTGCGCACAAATACCCCCTGCGGCCCCGCAGCTGCACATTGCCCTCAGGTATGGTCCACATCCCGCCGCTACCTGCTTACCAGCCTCAGGTATGGGTCCACATTTTGCCGCCACCTGCTCGCCACCATACGCTGCGCACGTATTGCTCTTGCAGCCCCACGGCGACATACTGAATTTGCCACTACGCCTTTGCCACTATACCCTTTCTCGACTTCACCTTCGTATGTGAGCCACATATAGCTGTGACCACGCACACGTCACTGTGCATGGTTACTCTCAGGCGCGGGTCCACACTACGGGAAACCTTTGGATAGGCTTGGGTTGGCTAGGGTTGGCTAGAGTGGGCTGTGTGCTGTTGTGATGCAGAAAGTGACTTGGTTCAGGTGGATATGCTGTTTGCCCAGAGCAATACCCGCACCCGTCACTTACACATTCAGAATCCCAAAGTGCCTCGAGGCACTTTGATGTTTCCCCAGCGCACCGACTGGATCCAACTTGAATATATGTGACTTATGTATTAATTTACACCCTCGAACTTCGGGCCATCACTTGTAGTATGTATGCATCGTATCTCGTAGCTCCACCTCCAGCGAATCTTACAAGTGTTAAGTGCTCCATATACTTGGGGAATGAATGACGACACGACACAACTACCATATCCATTTATCACCCAGAGACTACATGTACTACTTACTGTCAAATTTTACTATGATACAAGAATGAAATGATTAAGTAATAGCGAAGCAAATTTGCGAACATGTTATGAAGACATAGGCTCATGCCTTCATTCGCCTTTTCCTGTGTCCATTAGCATTGAGCAAGCGATGATGATATCTCAGACATACTTTGCAGGAACAATGCCCTCGTTTGCAGGACGCTTCGTTGACTTGAGAGTTGCCGCAACATCCTCTGAAACTGATGTTTTTTCCTTAGCAATACCAACGAATGTCAGACCATCTGATCCAATGGCATCAGCAACCTCATTACGCTTGGATCTGATCGGAATTCGTTTTGATGCACGTTGAGCTACAGGGTTCTGTTTTGGGGCGGTAGTATTGATGCCAGTCGAGTGAACCAAGGTATTGCCTTCATCTACAGCAGCGTGAGACATCTCCGTTATCGCACTAGACTCGGCAATAGGTCTTGCTTTTGGTTTGGCCTTGGGTTTGACAGTGTTCGTGGGTGCGATGGTGGGGGTGGGCTCCATGGCAGAATTGTGTTTGACTTTGGCAGCCGCGGGCTGCTTCAACTTGGATTTGCGCTTGGACTTAGCCAGACCTGCACTAGTGCGAGTGTCAGCGAGATCCTGTGGCTCCTCATCTGGACCAGGTGGATTGGCAGCTGGAAGAATGGGCAATCAATGAGTGAACTGAGGAAGGGCTTCATCCTGATCAGCCGTTGTGGTGCTGCGCTCAGCAGATATTAGAGAGCTCAAGAAGGAGGACAGGCTACGCATCTCCCATCCCTGTGACTCAGAATTAGTGAGATTCCATGAGTGCGCGTCATATTGTGTGTCATAGTGTCCCCCAATAGTGCTGTTGGCGTTAGTGAATGAGGGTGCTGATGAACCGAATGCAGGGGGAAATGAGTTCCGTGTGTTATTGGTACCAAAATAACCCATTGCCATAAGATTGGCATGGGAAAAAGACGACCCAAGGTCAATTGTAGGACCAGGCACACTGGATTGCAGCACGCCGATTGGATTGAGAGGCATGGTGGCAATGTCGTGCCATGCATTTTCGAGTGATGCATCAGGCAGGGCCTGTCCAAAAGAAGCATCAGGCTGGGCCTGTCTGAATGATGCATCAGGCTGGGCCTGACCAGACGATGCATCAGGCTGGGCCTGTTCAAATGATGCATCAAATTGTGCCTGCATCAGCAAAGTGTTAGATTAAATAGGAAGAATAACGAGAAGACCTTACCCCAGAGTAGAATGCAGATTGATTGAGTTCATCAAGTGGTGATGCATCAGTAATTTCTGTTGAGGAACTTGCGAAGCCTGTGACTGATGCATCAGTTTGCATCAGGTGGCTTCGAAATGATATAAAGACCTAGATTATCCCAGTGGATGGAATCACCATCTTGTCCTTTCTCGCTCTCTTCACCATCCTCTGCGTCTTCTTCTGCATCCTCTGCGTCTCCTTCTGCATCCTGGGTTTCATCATTCTTGCATCCTCCGAGGTCCTCAGTCTTGTTGTCATCTCCAATGTCTGGCAGCAATGGGTTGCGCTTGTTCAGAGCTGATGGTCAAGTCTTATGGTGAGCCTATCGACTTGGACAACAAGGATTAACTTACAAAATATCAATTCAGCGTATTGCTGGTACGCAGCAAGGAAGGTGTTGTCCTTGTCAGGGCATAATTGAGCAAAATTACTCCCAGCAGGGGTCTCCGATGGATGGCACCTTAGTAAGGTGAGCTCGGTAGTCAAGTTTATGGTTTGGTGCACTCACGATAAAGTAACAATATCCCAATTCTGCCTCGGGTCCGGTCCAGCGCATGTGAAGGAGACAATAAAGCGAGTCTTTTTCTTGATGAGGCGCGCAAAGCGCTGACAAATGATTGGCAAATCGTCAATACCTCTATAGGCTGTGTGAGTGACATCAAAATCACAATCATTAATTGTTACTTACTTCGCAATGTCATCGGCATTGCTTTCATCGTTGTCGCTGTCTTCGTCATCTAGCGTGTCCTTCTTTACCTTTTTCTGTTTGTCGTACTTCTCTCTTACCTCCTTCTTCACCTCGTCTGACTCACACTCCAGGAGCTCTTTGCAAAACTTTCGGCCTAATGTCATGCGGTGACCAGCTGTAGCTACGTTACCTGCCTCTTGTTCAGCCTTGACTAGTGGTTTGATCCGTTCATCGTAGACCATATCCATGTAGATTTCTTCAGCAGATTTTGCGCGCGACTTCGGTAACAGTGCGGTTTCAAAGACAGAGACTTCCTTCTTTAAGCCACGGTTTTTCTTGGACGCATTTGTCCGCCAATGAAACCAAGTCCGCAATTGCTAACAGGGTTTTGCTTAGCAGGCAAAGATTGTCCAAACATTCGTCGACTTACAACTTTGCGTCTCTGTTCGGCAGCACATTCTGCCGCTTGTTGCTCTGGCATTAGTGCTGTTTCGGTGGGGATATCAGGGAAGAGGGCGGCTTGCTCAGGCCATCTTTTAAACCAATACAAATGAGTCTTGGCCCAGAAGTGCGTGTAGTCCTTGTCCTCGCTGTGCAGTGCAATGTACTCCGGCAACTGTTCTTGAAGCCAATTGTACTGTTCCGTAGTAGTCCACTGAGCTGCTGGCATCTTTCAAGGGATTTTGAGTTATGTATCGTGTTAATAGTATCACTATCATACCTTTGTTTTTCTTTGCGCGATAACAGATGAGTGTGTCCCTCTACCAACGTCTATGCCCATCCTTATATCATTCCATTGGCATCTGATCGGGGCTCATTGCAAATCAATGTGGCGAATTAAAAAAAAGAGGCTAATTTAGCTAGCGATGACTTACTACAGGATCCGATGGCAGGACAATCAAAATAAAAATGATGGTACCGGCACCAGTCAGTGTTTTTGGCGCCAGTCTGTGTCTCTGGTGGATCAGGTAATGAGGGTACCGAACCGAGTTGAGGTAGCAATGACTTACTACGGGAACCGAATGCAGGACAATCCGGACGGAAATGGTGGCGCAGGCAGAAAGTGCAATAAGGAGCGGGACATCGACCTTGTTTGATCAAAGTGAGCTCAAATCATAAGACGGAAGAGTAGCATTACCTTTGCACAACTGCGATGGCATGTTGACCAGGGCATACACTGAATGGAAATGCATACTGACTGGTTCAAAGTGGCAGAGTGCAATAACGAGCGCAACACCAATCTGGTTTGATCCATGTGAGCTCAGATGGATGGCGGGAATGGAGGAGTGGCTTTACCTTTGGTTGACTGGGGCATATGCTGAAAGGAAATGTGATTCAAAGAAGGAATGCTGAAAGATGGTGCTTACTGTGGACCAATGCCATAGGAAATGAGTGTTAAATCATCCCGCGGGTGACCTTGCTTGTGGGTGAGCTTATTGCACACTTACATAGAGCATCACACATCAAATAAGTACAGAACAATGTGTCAAAGAGACTCACCTGGATACTGAACATCAGAATCCAGCATTTGCAAGAACCACTACTTTGCGATAAGTACATTTATCATGTTGGCTAACTACTAGAGACTCACCTGGACCACATGCAGACGCTGGTACCAGTCCAACACAGTGTGCAAAAGCATAAGTGAGGCAGTAGTAATTATTGAGTGATCAGTAACTAGTTCCAACATGTGCATGGATGAAGCACTTGAAATGAGCCTAAAATGGCAGTAGTGCAATCGCCGAGTTCAAGCAATAAGACTCAGCTCAACTTGAAGATTTACTCAAATCTAGCTATTCCCCAGACCACTGCGCAAGTTAGGACCCCACAGACACAGTACTCTGATTATTTACTAGTACTATACGATTGATTTTGGTAAAACCTGACTACTGATCATTGGATATCAAGCATTGATGCGTACCAAATCAATTGCGTTGTTAGATGTTAGTAAGTACTATCCATACGATCAACACCGACACTACATGCTACCTCCCGCAGGTTAATATGCTACCTCCTGCAGGCTAATACACCAGAACAACAGCGAAATCCTCAACTCCATCTGCGAGAATGTCAGCTCCGCGACTCCCAGAAATCAAAACATGTAACTGTTTTAGTCGGTATGTCTACTACATTCCACTCCATGGGTGTAATACTCAATAGGGTATAGCACAGGTATACCCGCGGGTTGGAAGATCAACACCGTACCCGTGCGGGTAGGGGTACGGTATTACCGTACTAACCCGTGGTATAGCAACTTACCCGTGGTGCTGCATTAACCCGCGGGTACACATACAAGAAATAGCAGTACTAGTACGTAGATCTAATACCTAACACTCTTGTCCTCTTGTTTTCTTTTATTCAAGGACTTCATAATATTAGTAAGGTCCTCGGGTGCGAGTATACCGTGCTGATGGGTATGGTGTGACCACGGGTAGCACATCTCTACACCATACCCATACCCGCCATACCCGTGCTATACCCTAATACTCAACTTCCCTCTCCCATATCTCCAACCACACAGCCATCCCATGCCCACCCCATGTATCAATCTGCAAGAATGTCAGCTCCGCGACTCCCAGAAATCAAAACATGTAACTGGTTTAGTTGGTATGTCTACATTCCACTCCATACTCAACTTCCCTCTCCCATATCTCCAACCACACAGCCGCTATCCCATGCCCACCCCATGCATCAAACTATGCAACCCTCAACTTCACCTGCGAGAATGTCAGCTCTGGAACTCCTGGACATCAAAACATGTAACTAGTTTAGTTGGTATGTTTACATTTCACTCCATGGGCATAATACTCAACTCCCCTCTCCCATATCTCCAATGACACAGCCATCCCATGCCTGCCCCAAGCATCCATCTGTGCGATCAACACTGACTCCAGTGCAGACATTTTGATCATTCATGGTGTGTACTGCAATCTTATCACTAAAAGAGGCTACTGATATCATTGTCTCGCAGTAATCATACTGATGCATCAGTGATGCATCCGTGGTGCGTCCGGTGCACTGGAAATGAAACTACAATATCTACGACATCAACGTCAACACCTCGTTATCCAGGGTGAGTGGTCTGGCCATATGATTAATGACAGCTCATAAGGCTAACTCAAAAATCGCTGCGCACACCAGTCTCCTCTTGAAGTTGTCCACCACTGATACGACATACATAGATGTCAACACTCGTGACCAAGGGTGAGTGGTTCATAGTGTTTACTTTATTCATGGAGGGTAATCCGAAATCTACAGCACCATTCAGTTTTCCCACTCCCAGGATACCCCTTAATTCACGATCCGCCAACCCTCTTTCCCTCAGTATTACTACCACGCCCTACATGGCCAAACCAATGGAGTTTGAGACTGTGTACGAGGGCACCATAGAGTTTGAGGAGGCTGTGAATGCTATGGCAGAGCAGTGTTTTTTATATTCATATCAAGGAATATTCTATAACATGCCTACCCAGCGCGACCTAACCCCCCCTTCTATTGTGTTACTCGGGGCCGCTACATCGGAGTGTTCCTGGCATGTCTCTGGTGAGTTTTCACTTTTTCATTACCGTTTGACATTTTTTAACTTAACACCTGTCATAGGCGTGATGTAAAAATTGAACTCCGGACACCGGGCAATCATGTTGCTACCTTCTTTGTGGTTTGGTCACTTGTTCTGGGAGAGCAGAAGGTTCATTGTGCCATCAGACGTAGGCTTGCAGCGAGCAGGTGACATACTAGTAGGTTTGATACTATACCTCATTTGGTAGCATTTGCATATCTCATCAGCGGCATGTGACACGCTTCTCAATGTAGTGGTTCAGAGGCACCATACATTATGTTTTCTCGTGTTGTGAGGGTATATTGAATTGACACTATTCAATGCAAAAGGAAAAATGCTAAGTTGATGATATTGTGTACGAATGAATAGTATGTATTCCACTTATACCTACTAGAACTGTACATCAATAGGTACCACCCGCCGTCAAGATGTACAGTAAACCCTAACCCTAAAGGTGCGACACTATTTGGGGTTTGGTCGGTTGTACATAGCGACTCAACACAATCAACAACGAATGTCTACAGATCCTCCTCATGCTGGGGCGACTTCAGTTCAGACTATTGTATGCTCTGAGGCAGCATCCATAGCACTGAAGGACTTGTGTAAATGACAGAAGAAACCCAAACTAAATTTTTACCGCTCTGTCAACCCACTGCCTTCTTGCCAGCATACACAATATCAAGTTCATACAGATGGGTCCATTAGCTATACACTAAAATGTCTGAAACCTCCCAAGAATGCTCAAGCAACCATCAATAATTCAACTCGTAATGCACCGACTCTGCATGATGTGTCGATTCCCGAGCCATTTGACGATCTCCCACCCAAAGTCTCATCCGACTTTTTAGGCCAGCAAAAAAGAAATCGTGCAGCAGGTGTATGTACACCACAATATTCTGAGTTTTTTGACTTATTTCTTACCATGATTATTTAGGATTACCCTTTGCTGATGTGGTTGAAACACCGAGGATTATTCCTTGATGAAATGATCCACCTCAAGGGAAGATGTAGTCAAGCCGGCGCTCAGTCTTGCATGGAATGTAATTGTCCCAGCCCGGAGTACCGGTGTGAGGACTGCTTGGGGTCTGACCTATTTTGCTCAACTTGCATCTTGTCGACCCATGTGCGCCACCCACTTCACCGACTACAGGTGCATTTTTGTATTTTATTGGGAGAGTAGGACATAAAGCTAATAAATAGTATCAATGCAGAGGTGGAATGGTGAATATTTCAAGCAAGTTTCACTGAAAACCCTGGGCCTTTGCATCCAGCTTGGCCATGCCGCTGGCCAGGTATGTCTTAATCCTCGTTGCGCGTTTAACGACGATTTTGTTGTTATTGACACCCACGGTATACACGAAGTGTCCCTTGACTTTTGCGATTGTGCAACAGCTGAGAGCCACATGCAGCAATTGCTTCAAATTACGTGGTTTCCCTTGACAACATCAGATCCAAAGACCGCTGTGACGTTCCATGTCCTCAAGCAGTATCACTTACTCTCCTTCGAGTCGAAAGTCTCTACCTTTGAGTTTTATCGCGCGCTCAGGCGGATGTCCGATAACACTGGCTTACTTCCTGTCAAGGTAAATTCATATTTTTTCAGGTGCATTTGAAGTTACTCAAGCTTCCCTACAGGATCATTATGAGTCGTTTTTGCGAATGGTACGCGAGTGGCGCCACTTGAAGATACTCAAGCGCTCAGGACGAGGTCACAACCCTAGTGGTATAGATGGGACAGCTGAGGGCGATTGTGCCGTATTGTGCCCTGCATGCCCACATCCCGGAAAGAATCTTCCGGCTGATTGGAAAAATGGCCCTCGACAGTGAGTATGAAGCGAGCTTCAGTACAGAGTGGAATCAATGCTAATGTAGGTACTATTAGGTGGTTATATGGACTATTCCTCACCATCGATGCAAATTTCTGCTTAAAACGAAAGGTTGTCTCGAATGACAACGTTGACCCGAGCCTGAGTCACAGCTGGGGTTATTTTGTGGAGGAAGAAGGTTATAAAGGCTTCTTGCATAGCAGCGCGGACATCATTCAAGAGGTAAGTTAGTTTTATTGATTCTTTTTGTGTATTCACAGCCTTTTTTGACAGAAATCAACGTGTTCAAGTCACAATGCTGTAAACATGGCCGATATGAAAAACAACCGCGGACTTGCTGCTACTGGCTTAGGCACCATCGATTGCGCTCGCCACAATATGAAACACCCCAATGCAGTGGGGGATCTTCAAAAGGGCGAAAGGTAAGTTGTCATTTGCATTCTGCAGATGTCAATCTAATGTGGGCACGTAGATATATTAACATGGACTACTTATTCTTCTCAACACTTCGTCACTCCGTCCTCAACACTCTCAATGTCTCCTACGATATTGTGTGCCAGTGGCACAAACATCTATGGCACCGTATGAGTGCCTTTCCATTGCCAATGCAGCTCTCGTGTGCCGTCAAGACCGTCTCATTTTTCATGCCCAAGTTTCACCTACTGGCTCACATCGAGCAGTGCCAAACTTCATTCTCATTCAATCTCAAGGTTGGCATAGGAAGAACTGATGGAGAAGCCCCAGAATGCAGCTGGGCCAACATTAATCCTGTGGCTTCAAGCACCAAGGAAATGGGCCCTGGTGCGCGGCGAGACACGCTGGACGACTATTTCGGAGACTCCAATTGGAAAAAAGTTGTTGGACTTGGTGAGTCTATGTTCGTCAACATAATACATTAACTTACATTTTTTCAGGTAGTACTATGCTTCGGAAAATGAAGGACGCATTGCCAGAGCGAGAGAAGCATCACGAAGCGTTTGAGGACCTTGATGATGGATTGCAAGGAGAATATGGTGCCACCATCAAACAGTGGAGAGAGCAGGTCGAGGCATGGGAGTGCGACGCTGCGCAGCCCAATCCTTTCGAATGAAAGGCACAAAGTATGTATGAGATCATGATATTGATATTGATACTTATATGCTCATTGTATATCACAGCTATTACTATGGCTTCTGTACGTCTAGAGCTAGCTAAGGAGGACCAGGTTGACCTGCAAACTGGGACTTCCCTCGCGCTACACGAGGACTGCACACCTAGTGTGTTGATCAGTACTGGATTAGAGCTTGAGGAACAGCAGTGAGTGTCCTGACCATTTCTTATTAGACCTCGTTCTTAATTTGACAGACAACGAATGAAAGCAGAGAAAGCTGGCCTCGGAGTTCATGCAACGGACAATCAAGAAGGGAAGTTGCTTCAGCAAAGCAACACTCTCCGACGGAGGATTGATGCCTGGGCGAAGATGCAGGAACTATATATGCCGTTTCTTGCTGCACTTCAAGTGAGCGAGAGTGCAGCATCTAACAATGTGGCCACTGCACCAGAAGCAATCAAGCTGTGGCTGCTGTCCCAGCTCAACAGGACTGTGCCTTGTGACGCGCGCCTTGAAGCTATCGAATGGAAACTGCACTATGCGCAAGCTCATGATGCTCTGCGCTCTCTACATTCAAACTTACATGCTCAGACGGCAATCCTCAAGTACAAAGACCGGAATCTTCGTGGACAGGGAGCAAACACAAGGGCACGCAACACCTTGAAAGCCGTTGAAACGAGGATTGAGAGTGCCACCAGCACTTACGAGCGTGCACACACATCCCTCATCATTCTTGCGCCACGAGTGAATGAGAGAGGGTGGCATACATCATTGCGGCCACTAGAGCGAGCTGATATCTGCTCGATGACTGACATTCTATGGGGCGAAACGGAGGGGACGAGAAAGCTGTCGTGGATATGGAATATGCGGGGAGCGGGTCCAAACGAGATGGACGATGACAACACATTCGAAGGTACGTGGCTCTTCAATTTTGCTTGCTTGTAGTCACGCTCATGATCAATCAGACATGCGAGTTGAGTGGTGCAAAGCCAGGGCACAGGCAATGCGTTGGGCGGAAGAGGTGGATTTGTTGCAGGAGGAGATGCAGAGGGTTGTCCAATTTTTGGAATGGGATGCGCAGCGCTGGGACAACTGGGGCAAGGGCAACACACTGCAAGACGCAGACAAATGTGAGGGACGAACGGCGTATGCCAAACGTCAAGGAGTCTTACGGCGAATGCTTGCTAAGTCGTTCGAGAGCAGCTGGGCTGACACCCTCACTCTGGTGGACAGATTTGAGCCCATGGACTTAGATAGTACTACATAAACCTTTGCTATTATTTCAGTCACACAATACAAGCTAGTGAGAGTATGATTTGCATCATTTGCGGGCACAAAGCAGCAATAGCGGGCTTAAAATAGTGGGAGGGCGGGAAAATAGCGGGAGGGCGGGAAAACAGTGGGAGGGCGGGAAACGGAGTACTAGCGAGGCATGATGCATCATAAACGGATGAGATGCATGATGCATCAGAGATGGAGGACATGCATGATGCATCAGACTGAGGTGGATGCATCAGAAGGGATGAGATGCATCAGAAGGAGGGGATGATGCATCAGATAGGTAGGCAAAGGGTGGTACTGCAATTGCACCAATGATGCATCACTTCAACGCTGCAGTTGCACTGATTGATGCATCAAAATGACATGAACCTGTGGGGAGAGCGGTATGCTGTGAGGGGAGATGGACTGTCAGGGTTCTCAAATAAGAAGGCCCATTCATTGAGAAGGGAAGTCACGAGTTCACTAGGAGCACAGTCAGAATTCCGCGTCATAAAGTCCATGACAATAACGATGGCTGTTGAGCTGAAGTTACTGTGCCATTCTGAGATGCGCTGTGCAGTCTGATTACATATTAATCACTGAAATTAGATATAACAGGGGGACTTACAAGCAAATGTACCATGCCACCATGAGTAAGAACAATGTTGAGCTCTTTGTATACTGCATTGAAAACGAGTTGAGCATGATGGAGAAGGATGTCGTCTGGGATAATCCAGATGTCTTTGTAGCTTCCACATCAGGTAAATGACCCGAAAATGATAAAGTATTAGAAAGATCTATCCGGTATAAAATTTGTATAAAATTTATCGTAATTGTGCTCCGCATGAGAAAGCTTTGAATACCCGGACTGGGATGGATGGACAACGCCAAATGTACAATTGTGACAGTTTAGTTGCAATCTCATCACCGAAATGCCAAATATTGCAACACCAACCAGGAAGATTAAGTTGCCCAAAGCACCCACAGTCACCTTGTTGAGTACCAGTGATAATACATAATAATTCTGCCCTATACATGTAACCTTTGATTGATTTTATTTCTTCCACAATATCTAAACAAATGCTAGTGTTGGATAGATGTTTATATGGCCGGACTGTTCCAGATGAAAACTGCCTACGGCTCAAGGGTGCCAGGGCGCCACTAGTGACGTTCTGGCCCGGCTTGGGCTCAAAGCCCCGGCTTAGGCTTGCCATATTTCAAGCCTAGGCTGTGAGCCCAAGCCAGCCAAAAGCCGTGGCTTGAGCCGTACTAGGCCGCAGTGTTGATCTTCATTGCTGATCAGTTGTAAACCACAACAAAACAACAAACCTAGCAACGCTACTGCTCAGTGGTCCTTATGCTGAGAAGCACTGGGTACAGTAGTTGTTCAGTTAGGTGGCCTGACCCTTGGTAGTGCACCACACACTTCGAGTGCGAGGGGTTTAGGTGTTGGAGGATGATAGATGAGCACAACTAAGTCTGGAGTGACCTAGCTGTGTTGGAGGACGAAGAAAGAGGGCAGCAAAGATGATGGACTGGGCTGAATGAATAGAATGGCAGTGGGACAGTGTTCCAGGTGAACAAGGTCCAAGAAGATGTGGAAGGATGAAAAATGCGAAGCCAACTGAGGCTTCAGAGAGAACTGGACATGAAATGGTGAACTGGATAAGTTTATTTCTCTGTAGCTAAAGTACAGGGGTTTATATAGAGTATAGTACCTGTGTATGTCTGTGTATGCAAAGCAACGCTCCAGGCAATGAGTAGGGCAATGAAGAGGGCAATGAAAGGGGGGAATGGAATGAATGTGCTGCGCTTCAGGGGTAATGACTGAGCAATTTCGAAAAATAGAACAAATCCTATGCATAAGAATGGAGAATGAGTCATAGGGATAAAGAATGAGTCATAAAGACAAAGAATGAGTCAGAGAATGAAAAAGCGATGATAAAGCAGGGCTGTGACCATTACAAACCATGACTCATGACCTGAGTCACCATGACCAATTGCTATGCAAGCATGACAAAGTGCTGTGGACCTGAGTCACCATGACCAATTGCTATGCAAGCATGACAAAGTGCTGTGCGGTGATGATGCAAGAGCTGTGACGCAGCAATGATGCAGCATATGGGCAGTGGAGAATGGAATGGAGTGATGATGCTATGATGCCATGATGGTGTGATGATCCGAATGCTCTGCTGCAGAGATGTCATGTGGTTGTTGGTGCAGAATGTCGACATGCAGGGATCATGGGATATACACAGTCTGTAAGACGCTTCCCCAGCATGATAAAGGGATTGGTCATCTGCATAGGGACTTGGTTGTTTGCAATCTCTGGTGAGTGTTAGGATGGAATGGCATGGTGTCCACAGTGATCATGAAGGTGAGGTGCGAGTGGATAATGGTTTGAATGGTTCGATGAATATAAACTGCTGAAGAGGATTGGAAATGGTAGGGTGATGAGGACAGGATGAATAAAGACGCGGTTTTCGACGTATTGGTGCAATTTGGCATGGTCTGGCTGATGCTGAGGTTGTCTGAGAGTGTAGTGGGTGAAGATGGGAGAGCGTTGGAAGCGTGTGAATGGGGGAAAGGTGAATAAACCTCGTTGAATGCAAAATGCCGTAAAAATGCGGGATGCCGTAATACTGTTGAAAATCGCTGAAAAATCGAAAAATTAAAGGAAAGGAAGGGAAACAAATGAAAAGGTGAGTAAGGAAATGATATGGGAAATGAAGATATAAATAAAAAACCATGTTCTCGCTACCAAACACGTTTGGTGCATGACAGCGCCTCGCATTTTCACTCTTATATCACTGCGACTACTGATCTGAGCCTGCTTCAAAAATAAACCTCTAAGTTCCATATGCCCCAAGGTAAATGCTGCACCCTGCACCCCAAAGTATATATGCACCCTCACAGTATGTCGTGCTCGACACTCATCATCTCCCACTATGGTGGTGGTCGTGACTCACAACAGACCTCCCGGTGTAAGTACTCACCTGATTCACCCAGCAGTATTTGCCTCTGGCTTGAATGAAACGCTGCAGTCCATTTTTGCAAGTTAACAAGATGACTAGATGTCGAAATGTCATCTGGTCACTGGTGCAAATACAGACATTATTCTCGTAGCTGACTTTTGCAAGCCCAAAGTACCCAACAGATAGCACTAGCTACTAGAAGCTGATCGCCACAATGAGGAACATGTTGCTGCACAGGAGCGAGAGTCCTGCAGAAAACCTGCGATGTGCACTAACCCACTGTTGGCTCTCCACGATGTTGCTCATCTGAACCAGGCTCGCGCCAAGTCTGAATCTGTACATGGCAAAGGACTTGCACATCCACATACTTACGGGCAATATGAGAGTGCTGACAGCAAGGATCATTGACATAGAGCAACTGTATAAATTGTGTTTCCAATATTACTAGTGAAACAAGTACTAGTAGTACAAAGGGGAGCGCTGCGTATAACATATCATGATATATATCGCTTCAAGGAGGCACAAAAAACAAGCTAGCTACCCATACAACACATATAGAACCATTCAGCGGGAGCCATTGTACATATATTCAGTCTGATGGAACTGATAAGGCACACAACAAGTTTCAAGGGGATGATTCTGCATCTGAATCATGGAATACACTTGAATCATCACTATCCACACCATCAAATGTCTTGCCTGCAAGGCCAGACACTCGCAACACACCATGTGAAACACCAACACTGATGTCAGCTTTGTGCAGTCTTTGCCCTGAATGTTGGTCCATGTGATTGTATAATTCATGTTTGATCATTATGTGTTTCAGGCATCTCTGGATAAGTAGGCTCTCTGCCCAATGCTCCGAGCGCTGAGCACTGATGAGGCGGATAGTGAGATCATTATCGCGAGTGGTCTCCCAGAATGGAGGAAGACAGAAGATGTCCATCTGGTTGGCTATAATTTAGTCGTTTCACATGATGTGCAATAATGCCACCTACAGATGACGGCTCTTGCAACACGGTTTTATTGGAATGTGGCAAAGGGTATGCATCCTGAGGTTGTAGGACATTGTGACGCCAGTCCACACAACAATTCATGACATTAGCTCTTGGGTCATTGTGGTGAAGAGTATGTGAGTCGACTTCATGGAAATCAGGGATGAGAGATGCAGGCTTCACAGTGGAGGTCATGGTTCAATGGACAATTTTTGTTTAATGTTGGTTTGACCTGCTCTTATTATCACCAATACCATACTACTGGATCCGAAACTCACACACACTTAGTATAGTGTCGACGCAGCCTCCATGTCAAATCTACCACTTAGTAGAGGCTGCAGTCCTATGTGGAACAGCTGGTCGTAGGCTCATCAAATCCAGTACTTACCGTCTTAATATGATGACTATTTGTCAGATGCTCTCGACCTGCAAACAGGAATGACTGGCAAATGAGAATGATTGGCAAACGAAAATGATTGGCAAACGAGAATGACCAGCCAACCGAGAATGTCTGGCAAACAAGAGTTTTCATTTGTGCCGACGTTGAACTTGAGCATTGAATGGTGAATGTGTCACAAACCTGTCAACGGCTGATTTCCATGGTCAGCGTGTCAGATTAGTTCAACCTCCGCCAAACATGAGTCCTCGATTTGATATTGGATACAACATGATCATAATAATCCACTGAAATTAATTGAGTGACTCCATGAAAATGGGGTGAGTGGTCATACTGATCGATCAC
The DNA here is from genome assembly GCA_016628065.1 of Suillus lakei. NCBI lineage: Eukaryota > Fungi > Basidiomycota > Agaricomycetes > Boletales > Suillaceae > Suillus > Suillus lakei. The sequence continues at coordinate 379,997 of JABBWA010000033.1, forward strand.
GAATTCGCCTCAAGTCAATAAACTGAACCCTGATGATTCAATCCACACTAATATTGGGACAACATTCTAGAAATTACTGGGTAATCATGTTAATCTTCGACGTAAAACACAACAAGCAATGTGACCTCTAGGTAAGGCTTAAAAAGCTCATCTGAAAGATGCCTACTGACCACCACACAGACTCATTATCTGAAGTATTTTCATTGTCCTTCTTCCATAATGTCCTTACCACAGGTTCTAATAGGCCACATTTACAGTCCTCCAACAGCTGGGAAGGACGCAAGTATCTTTGAGTGGTTTGTAAGTGGTTTGGTAGGTTTTCAACTTTGGATGTGTTCTAGGCTGACACATGGCGATTCTAGCCACACACAGTTGAAACTCTCAAGGGGACTTTCCTCAAGGTGGCTTATGTGCTATCTTTGCAAGAAAATGTGCTGATCCTGAACACAGAGAATGTATATGAACCCGTATACATGGTAAGCTATATCCTGACTCTCAGGATTCTCGAGTCTGCCAAAGTATCACTAAATTCCTCTACAGGATATGCGCAAGCAACCAAATCTACCAGTAAGTGCTTCCGTCGAGGGTTGGGGCTCATTAACTCACTACTTACATTTCACTAGCAATTCACTGTCCCAAATAGCTGGAGGCAACTTTGTGTCTGTTCAGATGAGGGCGATCTCACCATACGGCCTGTGATTCAAGTGCATATACAATATGTATATCATGCCAGGGACCAGCTGTTGACTTTTAGGCAGAAGGTCGCTGAGCTAGGGGGCAATATCATCCTCATGGATCCTGGTGCCCCCCTCATGGATCATTGTGCCTCCCTAATTGACCCTCAGTTAAATGATGCTCTGATTCGGTTTGACGACGTTGCAAGCTGGGTTGATGACACTGAGTATAATGGCACATCTTTCGATGATGATGTCTTGACCAGGAGCTCACTGGCTGGCAAGTGGACAGGCACAGATACATCAGTGTTTGACATACCACCTTCAGTTCCTGCTGCAGCGAACGCGGAGTTACCTTACCCAGTTCCTGCAGTAGGGATAGAGTCGGAATACAACGCAGCATCGGACATGTTAACACCAAACACCAATATCGCTTTACCGAACTATGTGCTTTGCGACCTGGTTGTCTTTGCAAAGGATGTCCAATACAGCAAAGAGTATATCAAAGTGACCTTTCCTGTGGCAGATATGTGCATTTGTGATGCCATCATCCATGCCAAGCAGCGCTTGATTACTCACAGCATGGAAGAGCACTCATTTCGTGCGAGCTGTAAGGATTATATCGTCGAAATGGTGACATTCGCCAACCATACCGGCTGTCCAGTCGAGCTAGGTAGGCACAAACAAGAGTAGGCCATGCGTCTCAATTCACTTACCTGTTGGCAGGCCTCAAGTGTATACAAGGCAACATTGCAACATTCAAACCCTTGTATATGTTATCTGGGGAGATAATTGGGATGGTACATTTTGGCCCTGTTGGAGTTTGCATGACTGTAATGCACACCTACAGGTATACCAAGAGTGGGCCAAATTCATCAGAACGTTGAAGGAGATTTGTGGTCGTCTTGCTGAAGAGCTGGAGAAGAAAAATGTGGGTGGATATTGTTTGAAAGACTATACCATTGAGACGGTTGCACCATACATCACTCAACTCACTGGTCTGATGGTTTGGGACAGTGAAGTGACATCCATTATGTTTACCTGCTCTCCCTCTGGGGTATGGATTCTCATTGAAATCATGTGATTGTGTTACTGATTTCTGTCTTACAGAGATATTATCGTCAGATGCCAATCCTGATAATTCTGGTGCTTCGTATTTTGCAACCACCCAGAAATTACAAGAAGTCGCTATTGGATATCTACCCCAACAGCTATGGGACACTTCCCAAGAATTTGTTAGCCAGTGCTTGCAGAACGGTGCATGACGTCTGCAATTTGAAAACAGACTCCCATCCCTTTCCACAGTATCTTGTTTACTTCAGGTGTCAACTTCCTGAATGCCCATGGACCTCCATTTCATCTGACGTATTGGAGAGGGAAATAGCACAGCAGCTACCCCTCCTAAATGCCATCCACCTGACTGCGAGCACAGACTTGTATGCACATGAGCTAAATACATGGATCAACACTCAGGATGGCATGGACGGGTGGCTGCAAGACCTGTAAGTAGATTCAATTCAATTGGTTTAGTCACTCGACCTCATGTGCACAGCACACATGCAATGAGCCTTGTGAACAAATAACGAGGCACCAGTGCCAAGGATAATCACACAAAGATTTCAACTTGACTGTTCCATCCCTGTCATATGATCATTTTTGATCCTGCTTGTTGTTATCTTGTTGTTATGCATGTACTACTTACTACATTTCAATCACATTGTTGCAAATAACTTGCTGGAGATTATACCACTGAGGGCTGCTGACTCCTGAGTGGCAAGCCTTTTCCTTCTCCTCCTCTGTTTTCTTCATCATACCCACAATACCCTCGCTCGCCCAATGTCCGACCTCAAGGCCGGGCCGAATAGCCGTAAATGGCAATTATTTTGGCATTAGTACCCTGCTACAGCACAAATGACTCTACCATAGCCTTGAATCATCCTGCTTCAAGTCTCGGCCCTGAACCCCTCTAGCTCTTCGAATGGACAACTCGATATGAATCTGCATAACATGGTGACAATTTCATCGGTAGCCTGAAATCATAGACTGCAAGATTTCTCAAGCCACAGATGAGGGCCACGTACAATTCTCCAAGTACATGACAAGCAAGACAGTCTCTGATCTGAATGATGTTGTAGAGCAATTTCAACTGGTTCTGGCAGTGCCTGGTTGACTATCCTGACCATGCAGTGGCTCTCACCAACCTCACGTGGGCCCGCCTTGAAGGCTATATTCGAAACCCCATGGTCAAGACATCGACTCCATGGTTTCTCTCCTCCGCAATGCCCTTGCATTGCATCCGCAGGGCCACCCCAATCACACATTATCCCTCTATCATCTCACTGATGCATTGACCAGGCGCTACAGACGCATATGCACTGCTACCGACATCCGCGAATCTGTTCATCTTTCCACCTATCTTCGCAGCATCGCAGCAGGGAAGAATGGTGTGGATTATGTGATCCACACATGCAACAGTCTTCCCAAGGATAAGGCCCAGCTCGCAATTCTCTTTGACACTCACTCAAGCGCTTCGGCTGTACTTCCATAATTGACAGTAAGCCGTTGAATTCCTAAAACAGATTCACAGTCGCCCACAGCAGCAAATATATGAAGGCATGAATTTTTTTTCTTCTGGCAGCAAGCCCTGGCCAAGCCTGAACCATCTATGCAGGCCTGGCTCACAATTATCTGTGACACTCACTTGAGCGCTTCAGCTTTAGGCTGTACTTCTGTAATTGACGGTAGGTCATTGAATTCCTAAAACAGATTCACAGTTGCCCACTCAAACTACAGCAAACATTGCAGCCAAAGGGATTTATAGTTGCGGCCATAGTTCAAATTATGTCTCATCTTACAGTTATTGCACCTGCCTTGTCTGAGGACCAGCAGTCTTGTGGCCAACATTGTAAACCAGTTGATGCCCTACAACTGGGGCCCAGGAAAAGGCTGTGAGTGACTTGATATTTTCGGGAAATAATGCTCATTACAACGATATTCAACAGCAGTGCAACAGATCTGTTGGTTCATTATGGTCGTCATTTCAGGCGAATGGTTCACGCTCTTTGCAACTTCCAAGCGCTTCTCACAAACAGAATTTTACGGATGGGAGAATTAGCCGACACTCCAGAGGAAAACTTCACAGCCGAGTATTTTACTTTCCTGCGGAGTTGTGTGCAGCCCATTTAATCGCATGTGTATTCAAAGGGAACGACGTGAGCATTGTGTTTTTCAGGAACTTCTCAAGTCTGTTGCAGGCCTGGAAGGGTGTTTGATGCAGGGTGGAGATGATGAGGTTGACACCATTGCAGAGCTGGCAAGTATCTCACTTTCCTATGTCTTTAAAGTTATCCACTTATCTCATATACTGTGTCAGCTCACCAAAGGCGCATCTGGAGCAAGGGGTGATGATACAAGAAGTCTCAAAGGCAGTGTCCTCGATTGGATTACCCCAAAGGGACAAAATCTCATTCCTCCTCTCGCTTGCAATGTGAAAGTCGACCGAGGTTTTCACCATGAATGGACAGGTGCGCTACTTTGTCCTGCTGGCCTCGACTGGTCTAACTCTGAGTGCGTGGCATCTATTTCCTTGGCACCATTACTAATGGAATGCAGGACGAAAGCTAAACTAAAGAGTGGTGAGATCATCATGACTGGACACCAGTGGCCATTATTTTTGTACACAGACTACCATTATGACCCCGAGAATCCATGGAATGGTCTGTTTCGAAGTGCCTTGCTAGTTTGTGTAAGATTTATATTTTGTGTTGCTTTCAGATTTCTTTGTTCTCAACTAGACTCTTAGGCATACAGATACGTCTTTATGTCCCCCAGTTCTGTGGACAAAGAACCAAAGGTAACTCATTCAGGTAACGCTCGGATTCACGGAATGACCCGAGTCACACTGCCCTCCATCACATATATTTCAATGCAGGTTTGTCTAGGCTTTGGATCTATACATTTCTACTCAACGAGGAATATTCATTCCAGATTCGATTTGCACTCACCTCATCACCTGTGTTTTCGTGTACTGATACAGTTACCAACTCGGAAAGGTTCTACAATTCCATTTTAGATATTTTCGAAGACCCGGATGAGAAGCAAGAAGTGGATGACCTTACCATATGGTGGAACAAGTGATTGATGGCTCGTTTGATTCGGCTGATTCTCACATTTTCTAGGCAAGTTTTCCCTTCATTCTCGACCGCTCAACGTCCCCTCGTAAAGAATAGTGCATTGGTGAGAATTCAGGAGAGGCGAGCACAAATGAAAGTGGTTTCAGTGCCTGATGGTGACGGCGGCAGTGTGTAGCATACTGTCAGCGCATGATAGTTGATTGTACCTTGTTACTAGAGAATGTTCAGTGATACTTCAACCACACATACAAGTTGCTTGTAAGACAGAGATTATACCCAGCCTCCGGACTGAAAGTAAGTCATAGTAAATACTTCGTCTTTGTACATCTTTATCAAAGGTAGCAATCAAGGTATTCATGTTGTGATGGTAGCATCTTGGTTAACTATGTTATCAGTCTGTCACTACAGATATAGTATGTATTATTTCAAGACTCTTGCTCCAAATTCACCGATGATCACGCTGCTGATCACAAGTGTATTTGTGGGCGGTACTTGTAAGAACGATATCAATTGGACACACCTGTGCAACACTTGTCTTTTTGATGTGATTCATATGATACATAAAAAAAAAGCATTCATTATATACTTAGTCACTAGAGTTGATAAGGCATCACAATTGCAAAGCTTGCCTGTCCTGCCATCCAGACATTACACTGAAATCCCCATCACCATGGTGATGTTTATGAATTCCATCAGGGCAAGCATCCATTATAATTAGAGGGAGCGCAGTCCATGTATGTGTCACAATTGTAATGCTAGATTTACATTAGCAATCTATGTTCCTTTGATGACGCTGTAGGAAACATTCTCGCTGCAGCCCTGCAGAGGCCTATTTTACGGAGTACGTCGAAAGCCCAGTTGTCCGGACATCAGTACAGTCACTCCCAGTCATCTCCGATGAAACCTGCTGAAACCCGACGCTTTCCCGCGCTCTCCGAGCCTCGGACCCGCCGGAGATGCACCGGACCCGCTCGCATACCTTCAGAAACCTGTCCGTCCTATGTCCTGTCCGTTCCGTCCGACCCCACAGGTGTGTAGTAGCTTATTTCCCATGGCTGATGCAGTATACAGTGTTATTACCTGTGTTCTCACATGTCCGCAGTGCCTCATGTCAGTTTACATATCTCCGGACCCAATGTTTTCCTACTTTTCTATATTCCGGATTTCTACGTAGCTAGTTATATAGGACTGGTAGTATGACCAAGCACTCTTTACTTTACTGTAGGTGGGACTTCCCATCTACTTGGTCACATACCTGTCATTACCTGTTACCTGGCTGAATATACCTGGTTATCACCCGTTCCACACCCGAAACCCTTGTCATTCGTTTTCCCTGACTTTCCCTTGTTTCCGGACATAGTCCGATGCTTTCCGAACCCGTTCCTTTGCTATTCTCCGTAACCCGACAACCCGAAGCTTCGGACCCGCTTTTCCCGTGCTTCGGACTTGGTAGATTACCTTCGGACCCGACGTTTTGACCTTTGGACTTGGTCCGCATACCTTCTGACTTGTTCCTTACCTTTCCGTGACCTCAGACACTAACTATCAGACTTATATCAGTAGCAGACCCCTTTAGGGTCGAACGTTCTTGCCTTGCAAGAGAAGCAGCAGGTATAGCATTCACCCAACATTATATCCGCCTACTGCGGAGTTGTTTCCCACAATGCCTTGACAAGTGAATTCTCATCCTTGCATATTTGGCAAGTTCTGCCATGTTTATCCTAGAATGTAAGACTCAATAATGTGACATATCATCATTGCACTTATTGTGTGGATTTTACTCAATATAATTCTTTATATACCAATACCATTTCATCATTGAATGTCTGATGATCACCGCCAGCTTCTTTGAGTTTTCTGATAATCCAAGCACAAATGCGCCAACATAATCACCACTGGCTTTCAAGTCAAGTGGACCAGCCACAAGTTTGCCTGTTTCCAAGTTCCATATCCATGCTGCCCCATCCCATGACCCACCCACCAGCAGTGTGCTGTCTGGGGAGATATCGATACAGTTGACCGAAATGAATTGGTCTTCATGATGAAATGTTCTCATGATCCCCGTCTCAACCTCACATACTTTGAACTCCCCACCACCAGCAGTCACAACCCATCGACCATCCTTTGATACCCCCATTGCTTGTACATGATACTCACACACCTCCCGAGCCTCCTTAATCTCCTTACCTTCCTGCAGGTCCCATCGTCGAATGGTCTTATCCGCTGATCCACTGATTATTTGTTTACCATCAGGAAAATAGGAAATGCATGAAACATCTTTGTACTCGTAATGACTGCCATCCGATAAGGGAATCCCGTATGGTTCACGTCCCTCCAAGGCCATGACCAGTGTCAGAATTGATTTTTTGCTGTTGCACTGGGCTGTGTTGAACTGCAAGCCATAATGGTTGTATTCACCAGATGGGTTGGCAAGCCTGAGTATGTCAGTTATCTGGATGTGTTTGAGTGAGTTCTCCTCATCCGTAACGCTAGGCTTGAAGTTCAGTCTAACTCATTCGAGAGCTACCACGCTTTGCCTGCTGAAGCCAGCGGTCAGTTCATCTGTGCATGGTGCTTAGATGGGTATCCATCTTACCAGGGTGGTAGCAGGGACGGAGAGCGAACACCTGATTGATGGGCATACTTTGGGTCAGCTCTTTCTATATCTACCCTTCTCCATGATGGCTGTGCACTGTAGTGATAGCATGTCCTTTTTCACTCCTTATCAGGTTCAGTTCATCAGACCCAGGCTCAGCTCTCCCTTTCTGGCTCGTCCGAGGCCTGTGCATGACATTCCTATTACCAATAAAACACCAGCCAGTCCTTTACTGAGCACCAGTTCGGTCCCCGCATGCAGTGCCTTCTCTACAGCTCTAGTATCATCCACATAGTGTCATTAATTGTGTCATTATACCTTTGTAAGTACTGACAGGGAAGTATCGCAGGTGTTTGGGTTGATGGTGGCAAATTCTCTGGATGTTGTCATGACGGATGACTAGCTTGTTATAAGCTGTTGGAGGCGCATTCACTGCACAAGCAGCTAATCAGAACAAAGTGTCACATTGGTATGTGTCACTTCTATGACATTACTCATCAAATCCTCAGTAACATGCTCCGAGATCTGTTCGAACACAATGCGACTGGTGGTGATGCTGTCAGCAACACTCTACAGTGGCTCAAAAAACTGTCCACATGTTTGCGCTATTTTGACTGTTTACATCATTGTACAAGAATGGATAGGTATTCCCAGGACATCCTGCCATGGCCTGGGAGTACTACATCAGGGCTTCAAAATGAGCCCTTACCCGTGGGAATTGGTGGTCATATGGTGGCACTATGTGGTTTGCAAAACGATGACTCATGTGGACAGTTTTTTGACTCAGATATTTTACATAGGAAATCAGGTATTCTAGTACTTTGTGTGGCCTCCCTTGGCCTTGATTACTGCCTCTATCCTTCTAGGCATACTTTCAATCAACTTCTGACAGTCCTCTGCTGTAATCTGTCCCCACTCTACCACCACTCTCTCCCATAACTCCCATACTCCTTTAGGGGGGTGTTCATAGGCTATAAGCTTCTTTTTGAGTATTCCCCAGAGGTGTTCAATGACATTGACATCAGGGGACTGTGCTGGCCAGTCAAGGAGATGAATATTATGTTCTTCAAACCATTCTCTGGCTCTCCTGGATGTATGCTTGGGATCATTATCCTGTTGGAAAATGATATCTTCTTCATCAATTCCTGATTCTGCCATGCTAGGCAGCAAGTGGTGGTTGAGAATGTCCACATACTGCTCAGCATCCATCCTCCCCTCAACCTCTGCAAGCATTCCTACACCATTCCACCCCATACACCCCCATACCATCAGAGAACCTCCTCCAAACTTGAGTGTCCCATTAATCTCTCTGTCTGTTAGAGGCCCCCCCTTCTTTTTCCACACATATACCTTTCCATCTGACCCAATCCTGTTGATTTTAGTCTCATCTGACCATATGACACGCTTCCAGTCCTCTACAGTCCAGTTTTCATAAATATAGGCCATCCTGTTCTCTCCATTCTTCGGTGAAAATCTTGTGACTCCGGATGACTTTGTTCTCCAATTTCTTCAACTTTCGAACTCTCTCCAATAGCTTGTCTCCTGGCAAAATTGTTTCTACTACCACCGCTCTAAACCACTCCGGCCATAAAAGAGTATGATTGTGATTATCATTCTCCCCCTGTCCATGATCCGCTCACCTCAAGAGGGTGTCTGGTTTGCCGTGTAAACGGCCTGCTTTATGGGTAAGGGTAAAATCATATTCGGCGAGTTGCAAGGCCCAATGAGCTTGTTGACGATTAAGGTTTTTGGTGGAGCGGAAATATTCAAGGTTTTTATGGTCAGTGAGAATTTCAAAGGTGTGTTTGGCTCCCATAAGATAATGTCACCATTCTTGTAAGGCACACATAATCGCCAACATCTCCTTATCGTAGATGTCATAGTTGCATTCAACATCACTAAGGGAGCGAGAAATGAATGCGAGTGGATGCCATTTGCCGTCATCTTGAATCTGAGAAAGTACGGCTCCGGTAGCGTAATTAGAACTATCAGCTTCAACACGATAAGGTTGGTCGTCATTTGGCATGGATAAAACAGGTGCCATCGTGGTGGCAGCTTTAAGCTTCTGAAATGCTTCTTCGGAAGCAGTCCAATGCCACAGCTCATTTCCTGTAAGACAATGGAGAGGATGAGCAATGTTAGCAAATCCTCGAATGAAACGACAGTAATAGTTAATAAATCCTAAGAATTGTTGTAGTTCACGTTTGGAGGTAGGACGAGGCCAGTCTTGAACACCCTTGACTTTGATTGGGTCCATTGACACTTGCCTGTGACGGATGAGAAGTCCAAGGTACTCGATCTTGGTTTGTTCAAAGGCACATTTCTCCGGTTTTCAGTAAAGATGATTTTCTTGAAGGATTTGCAAAACTTCGCGAGTGACCTTTTGATGTTCTTCTCGGGATTCTGTGAAAATGAGAATATCATCCATGTATATGATCACCACTCCACGACTAATCAAGTCACATAATATATCATTCATCATCGTCTGAAAAGTTGCGGGGGAATTAGTAAGACCAAAAAACAACATCACTAACAGTTCATAAAGACCACAATTGGTGGTGAAAGCCACCTTCCACTTGTCTCCTGCCCGTAATCGGACATTGTTATATCCCCAACGAATATCCAACTTGGTGAAATACTCAGCTTTGCGCAACTTGTGTACCAACTCTGAGATACAGTGGCTCAAAAAAGTGTCCGAATGTTTGTGCAGTTTTGAGTAATTGGATCATAGCAAGCCAGCACCTAAATATAACATATGGATATAGGGACATGTCTGAAGGCCCTACATCATAGCTTGAATCTGAGCTATATAGCGTGGGAACACAACCTTATATGGGCAAGATATGGTAATTCTATTCTTATGACTCATTCGGACACTTTTTTGACTTTATATTAAAATCACAAAATGAGACCATTCATATATAATATTCTTAATGAAAGTGGTACCATAATAATAATATGGTCTGATTTTAATATTATCTGAATATATCAACCCACATAAGATCATGAAATTTAATATAATCATCATCAAGCCCATCTCCTCTGCTCAAAAGGATAATATCCTTGTTCTCTGTACCTCTGGTCTATCTGTCAGAAAATTACTTCCAAAACTAATCTTTGCAAGTCTACTATTGCTACAGTTGTAAAGCAGAACATACCAGATAAGGAAAATGCTAAAATGGGATGTCCTCCCAAGCTCGCCCACAGAACAAAAGAGCTGTTGTTTATCAATTTCTGTCTGGGAAGGCTTCAAATGCTGTGCATGTCACCAAGTTCATCAATTTCATTATCTCTACTCCTGCCTCCACCCAAACAATCAGAAACACCCTCAAGGCAGCCAATCTTAAGGCTGTAACCAAGAAGAAAAAACCTCCTCTCTCAGCAGCTCATAGGAAGAGAAGACTGGCCTTTGCTTTGCAGCACCAATATTGGACTGTGGAAGACTGGAAGAAGATTATTTGGTCAGATGAAATAAAAATCAATAAAATGGGGTCAGATGGCCAGGAATATGTATATAAAAAGGCAGGAGAACCACTAGGAGAAAGAGAAGTCAAGGGTATACTGAAGTTTAGAGGAGGAAGTATGATGGTTTGGGGCTGTATGGGGTGGAATGGTGTGGTATTCTCTGTGAGGTGGAGGGAATGATCAATGCAGAGTAGTACATCTTTATCCTAAAGGAGTGTCTATTCAGAAGCATGCAGGAGTCAGGAATTGATGAAGAAGACATTATCTTTCAACAAGATAATGACCCCAAGTATACCTCAAAGCTGGCCACAAAATGGTTTGAAGACCATGACGTCAATGTTTATTATGGCCAGCACAGTCTCCAGACCTCAATCCCATTGAACATCACTGGGAATCACTCAAAAGACTACTTGCTGCCTATCAAGATCCTCCAAAGGGGTGATTTGAACTGTGGGAGAGAGTTGCAGTAGAATGGGAAGAAATTATCATAGGGGAGTGTCAGAAATTGATGGAAATTATGCCTAGAAGGGTTACAGCAGTTATTAAAGCCAAGGAGGGTAACATAAAGTACTAGAATTATATAATAAGACTGGTTTAACACAAAGTCAAAAAAGTGTCCGAATGAGTCATAAGAATAGAATTACCATATCTTGCCCATATAAGGTTGTGTTCCCACGCTATATAGCTCAGATTCAAGCTATGATGTAGGGCCTTCAGACATGTCCCTATACCCATATGTTATATTTAGGTGCTGGCTTGCTATGATCCAATTACTCAAAACTGCACAAACATTCGGACACTTTTTTGAGCCACTGTAAGAGGAAGGGGATATTGATTTTTGATTGTGTCCGCATTTAGCCGTCGGTAGTCTTGAACTGGGTGTAAGGTCCCATCTTTTTTCTTGATAAAAAAGAAAGGTGACACAATAGGGGACTTGATGGTTGAATGCGGCCCATACGAAGATGTTCTTCAATAAGCTTATCCAGCTCAGCCTGTTCTCCAAGACTAAGTGGGTAAATTTTGCTATTAAACGGTGTGGCTTCGTGTTTGAGCTCAATCGTGTGGTCCCAATGATGACATTCAGGTAAACAATCAAATGAAGCCTTTTTGAATATTGGGGCGAAATCTTCAAGATATTTTGGGATTAAACCACTTAATGATGCCCCCGGTTTGACTCGAAGTGCTTCCTTGGCTAATTTTTGCGATTGAGTTCCCATGGCTTGTATCTCTCGTTGCATCTTTCTTTCAGCATCTCCCCAATATTCATCTCCTCGGGTCTCAGCTTCAAACTTCATGACAAAGATATGATCTCCCTCCTCAATAGTCTCCCCTCAAATTCTCTCTGAACGACTAGTGCTGGATTCTTCCAATTCTTCATCTTCCAAAATACCTGTACATGGCGACGAACAGCGGTTGAAAACGACACTGCCAGTGTGCCAGTTGATTAGAGGGTTATGCTTGTGTAGCCAGTCAAACCCGATAATGACATCAGCTTTCCCAGTATTGGTAACAGCAAAACTACGAAGTTCAACATGATCAGCAATCTGAAGACGGAATTTGGCAACTGCTTGGATTGGTCCATTGGAATTATGGGACCCATCGGCATTATAGACTGGGATAGAGTGAGGTAAGGCTTCAAGATTAATTCCCTTGGCTTGAACAAAGCCCTTATCAATGTAACATCCAGTTGCCCCACTATCAAGAAGTCCTCGAAGCTGGAAAGTGCGCTGGTCATCAAGAGTCATAATAGAAATCAGAATGACAACCGAATTCTGATCAATGCGTCGAATCCACATTCAAGGGTGTTTGAGTTCACACAAGATGTCGCGCTGTGAATTGAATTCTGCCGCTCTGAGCTGAAGTAGGAGTTCTTGCTGAATTTTGGATGTTCATTGGTGATTCGACCAGTGTCAAAGCACTCTCAAAGCTTCTTCGTCCATTCCCTTCAAACATTCTATCACCCATAATAAGGATCCCTTTTTTTCTTTTTTCATCTTTTCTAACTTGTTCCACTTTCTCTTCTCGATGTTTCTCTTCTTTTCTTTTCTTTCGTTTGTTTTTGATTTTTTGATTTTTACGCATTTGTTTTGATACTTTGGGTGCTTGCAAGCCTTTGTCTTGGTCACTAGACTTCTTATTAGCAGGCTCGCTCGATATCGTACACTCAACCGGTGAGATAGCACCATCTTCTCCCGGTCTCACTGAAAACCCGATCCCTCTTCACACTCAACAATCCCAAAAATTTCAGCTACTTCTTTCTTCTGCTCCAAAGTCATTCCCTCAAATACGACTTTCATAGTCTGCCATCCCTTCGGCCTGGGACAACCATGAGAAATATGTCCCGCTTCTCCACAATTATAGCATTTGATTGGTCCAACTTGTCCACGCTGCCTATCAAGGTCCATAGGTTCTCTGTGTCCTGGAAAGGTACGTCCAGCCCCAGCGTTGTTCCCCATCTGCCCCATTTGACCCCCCGGATTTGCGTTTGTAGCCCCCGTTGTATGGCCTACCCCCAAATTTGGGAAAACCCTCCTGGTGCTCGTATTCGTCAGTCTGAACCATCCTCTATTACCCCTGCTTGCTGTTTCTCCAACTTCTGTTCTCTCATTTGCCCGCTTATTCCTATCATACTTCTTCGCATACTCTTTCCATCTGGCCAGAGTTCATTCAACTTGAGGTGCAGCTACAATAGCATTGAAGGTGGGTTTGTCGAGATTCTGATGGAGGATGTCTAATAACGCTTTGTCGTTGAAGCTTGCAAGAGACGCGAGCTGCTCGAACTCCACGAAATATTCATCAGCTGAGTGCCTAACGGTTTTCTTCAACACATGAAGTTTAACTTGTGCAACTCGCTTCTTGTTGGGATCATCGAACATCTCCTTCAACCTACTCTCAAACTGTGCCCAATCTCCAAACATGACAGTACATTCTCTCAACTGCTTCGTAATATTAGTTGCCCAAGTACTGGCGAAGCCCTTCTTCATATAGGACAATGTAGTGATGATTTTCATTTGATCATTGGCGTAAACGGTAGGTTTGCCAGCAAAGTATAAGTAAAGCTGACTCATAAATGTGTCAAAGGTCTCATGTCAGCTGTCATAATCATCTGGTTTGGCAACTGAGGCCTTCAGTGCAGCTGGCTGCACCACAGCCTGTGCAGCTTGTACTTGTGGCCGTGCTAAGGCCTGGATCATGGCCTGTTCAAATGTTTGTTGTCCTTGGACCAGTTGTGCCAGGAGTTGTTGTAAAACAGCCCCATCACTGTTACTGTTCGGAGCGGACATGTTTTGATCAGTGTTGAGCGAGTTAGTCGTAGACAACATAATAGGGGTGAGTGCGAATAACAATTTTTTGATGTTTGGGAGTTTTGACCTATTGTCAGCAACACTCTAAGTCGCGATCAGATGCACTAGAAAGGCTCTTGAAGAAAAGAGACTAGAATAGCCTAGAACTGAATAACTGTAGTGGAGGAATGATAAGGTCAAAACTAAAGAACAATGTTGTCTCCACTTCTCCTATGATGACTGATTTTAGAATCCGCTAGTCTTTCAAGGCCTGCTACCTCTTGGGCTCGGTCATATCATGACAGATGCCCAACAATAGACTCTGGTGTCACCATATATAACAGCCAAAGAGGCCAGTTCTGCCTCTCCCAATCCAGAGTAGAGATTCATCTCCGAGATACCCTTCCACAGAGAACACAACCCCCTCCTTTTCAAGCATCTCCATCTTTCTATTGCACTGCACCCTGGTGTTCTTCTGTCGACCTCTTGCGTTTGTTCCAGTGCCCCACTCACCGAAGAATCCACCAATGTACAAATTTGGTGCAATGATGTGGTGGCAAGGCACAAAGGGCGCAAAGGGATTGTTTTGAAGTGCAGAACCAACTGGGAAATGAGGTGGTGAGAGTAGACAAAGGGACTGCATTTCAGACACGCACCTTGCCCAAGAGCGATGCAGATTTCCTTATACATTGTGACATGACCACAAGGAATTGTTCTAGTGAAATTGTATACTGCCCACTGATGCAGAGTGACATGCTGAGAGAACCATGAATAATCTTGGGCAGTTTCAATGCATGCAGCTTGCCTTGCTGTTGGGCGTCTTGAAGGTTTTGTGTTTGGTTTCACTCAAGGGATAATGCATCTTGTCTGTGAAGACAGTTTCATGAGAGCCGTGTGACACGGGCTATGTAATCGAATGTCATCCATGCTTACAGTCTGCCAGGTCCTGCATTTCCCGACCATCAAAGCCCTCGAGATCATTGTCTTATGTACATTGATGGAGCTTCTGCGAGATTTTATGTTACTGTGTAAGGGAAGCAAGGATTTATCTAGGGCGTGTCCCTAAAGCCCATCAGATACTGCATAATCTGGAAGGCGGCCTGGAATTATCAGTCCCTGTGTTAGACCACATCTGTATGACAGCATTGTCGACTTACAACTGGCGCAAACTCTGGAAGCCTACAGAAAACATTAGAAATGAGATCCTGTGTATTGAGGTGAACTCACATGTGTCCGCTCAATGCTACTTTGTAATAAGTGAGTCCCCACTCTGAGTGCATCGTCCCGTAGGCACCTACACCATCAACAATGAAGCTGTCTTTGGTGATAGCTGTCTGGAACCCTTGCAAACTACTCCCTTAGAATATGATGAGTGATTAGTAGCATACACCAAACATTGCTAGTCACGCACAGGTCATGCTACAAATGATTCCTGTCAATTGAAGGGATGCATGTCACAGTGAAGAATGCACTTACTTTTGTATGACAATTCTTGTTCTATGTGACCAAACCATGCATCAGAATATACAAAGTGGAAGGTTCACAAACAAAGTCATACCCTTCAGCAATGAGATTGAAATCCGCCAGGCCATGCAGGATGACGGTCTGCTGGTTCTTCTCAATAACATTCGGTAACACAGTGAAGGCAGAAGGCAAGCTGCTGTCTCCATTCGGGAAGACATTGATATTGGAGCACTTGACCCACTCGGTGTCCACGGGCGCGTGGATAGCTTTTTTTACATCCGTTCGGTTAAAGTAGACCGGAGACTGTGGGGATGGACCTCTGGATCTGCGTCAGCTGAGCTGTGTTGAGTCAATAACTGAATGGCCTACATAAAACCCAGGACATCCCATAGAATCGGATACTTGCGTGGAGAAGAAGTGAATATAGTACTCAATAAAGTTCTCTTCGACTCACAGTGTCCCAGATGCGATACATATTGAAGGCGGGGTTGATGATCAGTGCACTATGAAAGATGTCGTTCCAGACATCACAGCCCTCAGCCGCCTCGACCGAGTCCCCTGGCAGGGGGAGACGGCCTGTTGGAGGGTATGTCACGTACTTATCCATGTAGCCAGTGTAATTGCACTTCGCGGCCTTCTTCTCGAGATAGTTCATGAACGTCTGACTGGATTCTCCTGGTGAGCAACACGCAAACTGGGTCCGAGTGAAATGGACAGACTTGAAAGAGAAGAGACCAGCGTATTTGTTTACGAAGTCTACTGCAGGGATCTGCACTTGCACCACGTCCCACGAGAGTAAAGCTGATCTTCATGTTTAGAAGAGATAAAGCAAGTTAAAATGTTACTTACGATCATTGATCCATATCCCTTGCAACGAGAGGTCTAATAGAGTGGGGTTCTCGTAGATATAGTTCGCAATGTCTTCATTGGTCTGTGAGTTACGTTCCAAAAAAATGACTTCTGACTCACAAGGCACGTATATTCCAGCGTACTGAATACAATTAACACGATGTTTTACCAGACTCTCTGAGAGAGAAACTTACACTTTCGCCCGTTAGATACAGCTTTTTGCCCTTGAGTTCCGAAAAGACCACAAGGAACTGCTGCATGAAGCCGACGAGTTGAGCAGCGACATCGTCCTCATTCTGTGCGTTTGGAATGCCTTGAGAAAACCCCGTGCCAACAGGTTGCTCCACCCAGAGGACGGAGGAGAGGTTGGTCCAGCTCTGTTGATTCACCGTTGGTTTGGCTTGACCGTAGGACCAACTGAGAGGCTTCAAATTTTCCAGTCAAATGAGTTGTGCCATCAAACGAAATATGCTTACTCCATTCTCTTGCAGAAAACCTTCGAGGGAGGAGCAGCCAGGGCCACTGTTCGTCCTTCAGGTAGAACATGTCAGGTCAGCAGCAAAGATCACACCGCTTCTGATAACGCACCAAAAAATCAAATCATCAAGACTGCCTTCGGGGCCAGGAGGGAAAAACCAGAAAAAAAAGCTGTTGTCCTTGATGTCAGCAAAGGACATGCATATACCACTCATGTACACACCTTACACATCTCATTATGACTGTTGTTGATGGGTAGAAGACCTGCCCAGCTAGGACCAACATCAAAGTCAACAAGAGGAAGGGATCTGCCATCCACGTAAAATTCTGGACAAACATGGATCAGAGGTAACAGATATCTACTTGTAGCACTTCATTTACCTGAGGCCTTTGGGTTTGTAAATGTGATATTCTGAACACCACTGCGCTTTACATTCTGAGGGCGGCTAGTCTGCCAACACTTTGCTGCCTTGAGTTGGTGTTCACTGATCTCGTGCTTGGACATCCTACAAGCACTTGCGGCGACCACTGCGAGAAGAGCCACAAATACAGCAAGAAGACACATCACGGTCGAGCAAGCCAAAAGGTTGAATTGATGATTAAGAAAATAGTGAGTCGTGTGCCGTTGTATTGAGAATGGGTATTTCTGTAATGACCTGAGCAAACAATCCAATAGACCAAATGTATGTATATAAGACGGATCATCATGGCATCATGACCATGCGTCCCTTTGTCGTGCAGCCCTACATGGGTACCGGATAAACGCCTTGGGGGCATAATTGAATGTTTGAATGTTGAGCCATGATGTACAGTATGTAGTATTGTGGCAGAACCCCAGGCCCGGCAGAGCAACAAGCCATAGTATCAATTGAAATTGCTGGTTCAATGCAACGCGCCTACATGCTGTAAATCTAACAGTACCAAACACTGTGCTCAGCTCTTCAGAATCTCACAGTTTGTAAGATCAACAAGCTTACATGAAACGCTGCCAGGACCAATATGTAGAGTCCCATTGTGGGAGAAATTGTAGAAGCATGCTATAGTGATAGCATGTCAATCCTGTTTGGTGTGAGAGTAGTAGTCGACCCAAAGGGATAGCTCTGAGAGCAGTTCCTCAAGTTTGTAAGAGCAAAGGGACAAGTGCAGTTGGGTATTACGATCTATGCGACGGATTCCGCAAGCAATGTGAAGAAGATATGAGATGCGGATTGTGGATGAGTTGCAAGACGAGTGCAGTGCAGATGCAGAGTAAAAGAGCGTGGATATAACTAGAAGGGAGCCAGGTATATGAGTCCAGGTACCAGGTAACAGGTGACGGGTATGACGAGTAAGAGTACCAGGTATGTGGGACACGATGCGAAGGTTGCCAGGATCTGTTCTAGAACTTTATGCGACAAGGTTTCTAGGTATAAACTAGCAAGGGTCGAACACTCAAGGAGTGTAGAGGCTTAGCGCAAGATAGTGAGAACTGCAATCAATTGCGCAAGAACAAAGAACGAGGTAGACTAAAGCTAGTGACTCCTGCAACACCGACTCAGAGGAAGGGAATGTAGAAAAGTGAGTAGTTACGAGTCCTGGGCGAGTATTTATGTGAGTCCATACGAATCCAGGACTATGCAGGCAATTGCATATGTACAAGCAAGTCCGGAGTGATATAAGATGTAATAGTGCTAAGCTGGCCTCATGCATTGGAAAAGTATGTAAAACAGCCTGCAAACGATCAATAGACAACAAGTAAGGACTAATAACACACCAGTGGGGATGGATGGACATGGACAGGACATGGGAGGACGATGTGAAGTACCGATGCGAGATGTGACGTGATGCAGTCTGGAACTGGGCATGCAGGGCTAATCGCAATGTTGCGCGAAGGTGCGTAACTGGACACAACTGTTCGGAACTGTTTGCAAGTACTTGGAACGACTTTGGACTGTGAGTACTCTGGTTGACTACCATGGGGAAATGATGTCCTGCAGGGCTGTAGCCAGATTGTTTCCTACACCGTGAATACATCTAAATGACCGAGCAAGCACCTGGCTTCAGCCTTTGCAGGAAACATATGTTTGAGGGCGAACACTGTTAAGCGTGTCATGGCATAAGTTTTTATCATATATGTTGCTATAATAGAGTACTACATATGCACCTCTGCAACTTAGGCCAAGTCACCTACAATCCCATACAGCACATCCACCTCGACTGTGCTCAACACTACCAACCTTCGAAGCATGACGGTGCAGTCCCGTCCATCATTATTATAAACACCACGCCTGTCTGACCATTTGAAAATCATGAAGGACTCGTACATCCAGTGGCAGTCTTCCCCAATAGACGCCTTATGGTGAGGGCCATGGACAACTAGGTGGGTTGTCTGTGGGACTTGTCCTTGCGCAAAATGAGATGACGGAGGGAGGGAAATTACCCTTCACGACAAAGGGTTCTCCAGCAAAGCATCCCCCGGTACTGCCCACTCTGATATCTTTGCAGTATCACAACCTCCACCGAGGATGTTCTTGATACTGTCACTGCCCGCACCCAGGCACAATGCCCCTCCAGTTTCTTCAACAAAATACCGTCTTTCACTTTACAGAAGCAGATGTGTCCGAGTCAGAGGAAGAGGGAACAAACAAGGTAAGTTCACGTTTGGTTTTCGGTCCCTTTGTCTTCTTTTATATTCAATAATTATCAATCTTCAAGGACCAGGTCTATAATAATTCTCTATAATAATTCTAAGGTATGTTTTTCACTCTCGACACTTATGACGGTTAAGCATTGATTGGCGATGTTATAATTAGGATCAGAAGGTTTACATCATGTGACCGGCTCGTCGAACAATTTGAAATTGATTTGTTGACTCGTATATATCTAAGATGCATGTCCAGCGGTGTAGACTCATGGCAAGTCCATGCAGGCCATCGATATGGAATGTCTAATATGAGGTATGTAAATCATACCTGAACGCTTGAACAGCTGAATACTTTGTTTGCAATGACATGCACTCTGAGAAAATTTGCAGAATCGTCTGTGTGCTTCCCCGATGAATCCCCGTGTATTCAGCTTCCCTTCGTGCGATGCGATTTGGTCTCTGACAATGTCATTTTTTTCAAGTCTCCAAATGACCTACCAGTGATGCTGGTAAGGCCTTATCACGCCTCCTACCTTTGCAACAACTCCATATTTGGCACATTCGAGCAATGTCAGGACAACGTCACATATGCTGGACATTCGAACAAGGTATGTGGTGTGCGACTTGGAGATATATGACATCCTACTGCAATCCTACTGAGACGCTCGTTCTTTCTGCCACCAATACTATTTTTGCCTTGCCCACCAGATGCTACAACATGGTGTATTTCTGCATCATAGTGTTCCCTGTGTGCCAGACGACTAAGTTCTGTTGATTGCGTCCAGGTCTGACAGCGAGCTTCGAACGAATGCCAAAGATAGTTTTGTTTCTCGCCACACTCTTATCCGCCTATTAACTGACAACGACCACTCAGGTATTGCTTCCTGCACGACCGTTTCCCGAATTCCGTCACACTTTTACCGCAACATAATTTACTGGCGTGTGGGCCAGCGAAGCATCGCACAGCTATGAGATACAAATTCCATCACCCACTCGACCAGCCATTCAGCCAGGACCTTCACGAAGACCTTTTGCGTGTGTCATTCTCTCAAGATGGGAGATATGGCGGATGGGACAACACAATCACTTTGTGGATGATAAGAGAGATAACTCTAGAGTTTCCGGTACGTTCCACCACACCCATACTTCAAGGTGACAAGCTACACAGCAGGAATTTCCATTCCAGTCCACCAACACCGTCCTGCCTTGACGTCAGTGCTCTTGCATTCGAACACTTTCATTCTCTTGCTCACAGGACAGTTACAGGTCGACACTACGAAGCCTCTCACAGAGGAGGAGTAAGATGATATACACAGCGACTTCTTTCAGGTAAACCTTGTGTTTCGTCATATAAAGGGCACCAGCGCTGATAATCAGCATTAGCAGCTTTCCCAGCCGTATCATCCTTCGGCACCATCCGGTCCCTCTCATCATTCCCGGAGCCCCGCCCCTGGAGATTCCTCATCGCCTCTCGACATTGCCCGACAGCAAACAAGTCCATTGCGCTGCAACAACGCCCGAAGCGCTGTCTCTTCGTGAGGTATGCAGTCCGCAGCCCATCACAGTTGCCGCTGGAAGAACAAAAAAGTAAGCGGTGTATCAGGTGTCCCTTGTTCTGTTACATACATAACCGAATCTCCAGAGGATCTACGTAGCGCGTCCCCCTGTGAAGACCAATGCTCAGACTGGTCAGTGGTCCTCAGCGGCAGCTCATCTTGCAGTGCAGCTAAACTCAATGCCACAGCCTCAGCCTCAGATGGCGATACAACAACCTACTGTAAGGATAGTATATCCTTTACACACCGTTCCAGCTTCAAAACGAGGCGTTAGAACTTACTATAAGTTCAACACAGCCACGTGACTCACTGATGCGAAGAGTTCAACTCTTCGCATCCGAGTTACGTGGATACATTCTCTTTGTTCTCTTCCATTATTTCACCATATGCTCGCGTTCCACCATCTCCTTGTCTCGCCGACTTATTTTCAGTTCCACATGCTACCTACTCGACTCTCGGTTTAATCGTTTGGCTCGCAAACACTTATATACCGCGCCTGTGCACTCGTACTATAGCAGAATCTACTCGTTGATTTCCCGCTCCAAGAACGAACTCAGTCCTATCAAGAAAGCTCGCTATATTCTCAAGTCTATCTACGTCTCAAGAAGAACGCCTCGTTCTTACTAATTCCCCATCGAACTCATACCAGCCGTTACACTACTCAAGTAGAGGACTGATTGTTGGGGCAATTTTTGCCTCGCACTCTGGTGCACCCCACGCCGGCCTACTTGAGTTCTCATAATCAATACATATACTGTCGCTGGTACTGAAGACTAAGTCTTCAGTATTCTACCTTTTGGTGTAACGGTTATGAGGCGCGGCAGCTGACCTACTTACACTCGCGTTGTCTTCACCATTCAGCCTGCTGCTTCGTGATGTTACTCTAGCGTGCGTTTCTTGTCATCTTTGTGCTGTACCTCAATCCATGGACAACGACTTTGCTTTGATAATGCCTGATCTTTGGGCACACAATTCACCATTACTTTTATTTAGTTGTCTGGGTCTATATATGTTGGTCTCTCTCGATCTTATGTGCATTTGGCTGACACTCCATTCCAGCTGTTAGTAGGCACATATTCTACATTCGAATTCCGAAGGTACCAGTATGTTTGTGTCCTCCAAGACTATAGTAGTGACCAGCCGCCTTTCTTGACATCCCGGATTTTTCACTGAGCACTCTAGACCTCTGTCCAGCAGTCGAAGGACTCGTCGTGTCTGTACCCACCAGTCGCAGACACCATCGTGTTTGGCAAGCACACAACTGTGCGCACGACTTCGTATCCGGTCTCGATTGGTGCGAGGGCGGTCTCATCATCCTCTACATCAATGTTCCATTCCCTTGTAGTCCCTTCAGTAAGATCCGCTTAACACTCACCGGCGAGTGTTAAGCGGATCTTACTGAGGTACTCACCAACCATCTTGACTCCAGACCCCAACCCAGATATTCCCCATGCAACAAAGCCCAGCATGGAACTCGTATACACTAATAAATTCGTTCATTAGAAGTAATTGTCACAAGACAGAAAAAACGAACGGGGTGTGAATGAATGTCTTCAAATGAAATTGCAAGACGTTCTAATTTTAGCTTGTAACTTCATGCAGGTCTCCTTCAAATCTACTCAGAACACAATGAACACAATGACAAGGCTTGAAACAAAAAGGACCTCCTTGCAGAGTACACGACAATTGTCAATCACATTGAGCATATTTTGTGCTCCAGACTGCTATCAGTTGAGATATGCACACGCTCCTGGAAAGTGACTGAAGTCATGGTGGTTCCTGCATCGCAGTTAGGCCATGAGCTTAGCGTTAAATTTTCGAACACCAAGGATCGGGCGTGGTCCCAGTGCAAACGTCTGCACTACACCTATATATCTCAGTCCCTAGTGAATACGAACCATGATTCCATGCAGAGGTCAGCAAAAGATTGGCATACAACTGAGATCGTTGCAGGTGAATACGGCAAGAAACACATCCAGCACGCGCAGAGCTGAAACTTCAGCGGAAGACGAGAACTACTTTCACAACATACTGATGGGTGAAGAGATGTTATGGGCGTACGGGATCGCGAGAACACGAAGCTCCAAGCCAGTCAAATGGAAATAAAAAGCACTAATGCGGGCTCTGGAGCAAGTTAGATGGGAGGCAGAAGCCATATTGACAGTTGAAGGTCGCCGTGGCGTATTCACTGGCACATTCAAGTGACAGAATCGCATCGGGCGGGAGCAATTGCTATACGATTTGCGCTTGGGACACGCAAACAGGCGAGCTCGTCATCGGGCCCATCAAAACCACTGGGTGGGGTGGGATGAGTCGTCATCGGATGGCACAAAACTTTATTCAGAAAGTCCTGACTCACGTGGTCTAAAAATAAGATAAATGTTATCAGTTGTACGCCTCTGAATGGCTTCAAACACACCATCTGGCACATATTTCTCACTCAGACTCCCCATCACTGGCGGAACGCGCACGATGAATCCAAAGTGATGGAGAGGACCGCGTCGGCTCTAGACCATGGTTCCAAGCATTATGATCATATCTAGGCCTCTTGAGAATTCGTCCTTCTAGCTCTTTCCCTAGTGTTTACTTGTTCATGCATGTTTGGCGATGTTAGGATCAGAAGGTCTAGATCATGTGACCAGTGCGTCTAGGATGGGTCGAACAATTTCAAATTCATCCGTTGATATATATCCACCTCCAGTGGCGTAGACTCGTGACATGTCCATGTGGGTAATCAAGATGGCACATATTCAAACAACAATACGAGGTACAAAGTCTGTCTAAATGACACCTGAATAGCTGAATGGTTTTTTTTTTGGCAAATGGCGTACCCTCGGAGAAGATTTGCAGAATCGACCATGTGCTTCCCGGTGTATTCACCTTCCCTTTAGGTCTCTGACAGTGACGTAATTCTCTTTAAGTCTCCAAATGACCTTCCAGTGACGCTGGTGATGCCTTATACGCCCTCACAATAACTCCATATTTGGCAAATTCGCCCCTACAACCAAACAATGCTAGCTGTCTTATATAGTCCCGCTTCGCTCCTTCGTCCGAGCACTCTGTATTCGTCTTTCTCCCTCTTTACAGATTTTATCTTGCGTGACAACATCATGCCGGACATTCGAACATCGTATGTGGCATGCGACTCGGAAATACATGCCATCCTAGACACAGTCTGACACACTCGCCCTTTCTCCCACTAACACTATGTTGGTCTTGCCCGCCAATCGTCATATGGTATGTTTTTTGATTTTTATATCTATTTATTGTCCATTGGGGTATGCTACCCTATGTTGGACAGTACTGACTACTCGTATATGGTATTTCTGCCTCATAGTGCTTCCTATGTGCCAGACAACTAATACACTTTTGATTACATCCAGGTCTGAGAGCGAATGAACGCCAAAGGTATTTTATGTCTCGCCACATTCTTATCTGCCTACTAATCGACATCAGTTGAAGGAAAACATAAACGTGCATCAAGATTTATGATCCAAAGACACGAAGAGACAACATAATGGAACCATACAGCGTAGCTGCTGACCTTCGCGGGCGTTGCTCGCGGCGTGGACGGCAGTGGCAGTAAGTAGGGCCTGGTTCCACCTGACCTTCTTCAAGTGGCGTCTGTTGGCCACATTTGCCGGGGCTCTCAGGTGTGACTTCTCTCCACCCTGCTCGCCTCTTCAGCATCTCCCCAGTCGGTTGCACCGGCCCGCACCCAGACTTAGGCATCCCAGCCCACGTCAACTCGATGCTCTTGTAGCTTCGTAAGCTCAGATGCGATATGAGAGGTATGTTCCACTTTCATCTTCTGGCTCCGCCGCTGACATCAAGCCATCTTCAGGGCATTGGTGGTCGTCGTCGTCCGGGTCGGGACCTAGTGGTGGCTTGGGACGTGGAACGTGGGCTCTGCTCTTTAAACCAGTTACGCCCAGCCAGGTTGAGGTTGCAGGTGTTGCTAACGTTCCATCCCATTCGCCTCTCAGTGCCCGCTGGGTCCGGGATGGCATCGTTAGCCTGCTTCCTCGGCGCCAATCGGCTCAAAGAGCCGAGGTTATTAGCATGAGTAAGCCCACCCCAGTTTCACAAAAAAACCCGGTAAACTCCCAGGAAATGACACATTCTGGACAAGAGGAGAAAGATTATCGCGACCCAGGTCCTGGAGAAGGTGAGTACTTCCCGTTACGGATGTTTATGGTTGTCGTCGAGACTGGTAGTACCAGCTCGAGGCACCATACATTGGCGTTGCATGTGCTGGTCATCCAATGTTATTGCATGGAGTCTTGAGCTGATCTAACGTGCGACGGTTATTTTCTTATGCCTCCATCCCGGCCCAACGCGGCGTGTGACTTCTACTTCTGCGCATACAAGTACCTAGATAAATGGTGTTCCTGTCAGCATGAACCCCCCGCAGTGATTGCCTCATGACTTGAATCTCTGCTTCTTCGCCACCAACTACAGGAACGATTTAGAAAAGCTGATGGGCAAGACGATGTCACTAGTTTTTCAAGCTCCTTCGCTTCACCATTGATAACTCCTCTTTGACACGCACCTTCAGGAGGAACCCTCTCATCGACGTTCTGGATACAGTCATATTGATTGAAACAAAATTTTCGTTCCTCAGCTCAAGAGACACATTTGAAAATCATGTGTTTGTCATACAGTGGTATAGGTTGCCCTGTGTCTTGTGTGTAAAGGTGTGACAAGACATAGCAGAGAGACGACAAGGAGAGGAACGCTGAGAATTACCGAGGGGTGATGAAAGTGAACAAGTAATAAATGAATGAACAGACAAAGAAACTGGTATGGAGCACCGAGCGAATCATGTTGCTGATGGAGGAGCGCATGTTGTTCCAGGGCGACCATATATCGGAGCCAAGGATTGGGGACACAAAAAGTCGGAATCCAAGAATGATCTGGATATAGAAAGAACTGCGATCGAGCCGTATTACTCGATTGAGTGGAGGTGCTTCCTGCGTCAGGGCAGAATGCAGGAGCATGTGGGGAGGCGTCGATGCTTGAAGCTTGAAGGAAGAGATATTGAAATGCCGAGAGGATTGTTTGGCTTTGTTAGGAATCGAAGAACACGTAAAACGTCACTCGTCCGCATGTATGGGACTGGCGTATGAAGCTGAGACTCAGCTGGTACTATGTTTTGTATGATATCTGAAATGCATCATAGGAGTCAATTACAATTTGATGCTCATTTCTACGTACCTCATTACTTTGTACATTTGTCAGGACACCCTTCAACTCGTTATAGATATCTAGCTAGTGTTCAATCACATTGGAAACCACTCCTTAAAGAGGGGAAACACTGAGAACGGAACAAGGCAAAGGGTTGACAAGTCGTAGTTTGACGGTACGGTCAGGGGCAGATAAGATACAAGGCGGCAGCACAACAGGATTATGAACCAATAAAGTTCAGTAGCAGATGCTAATTGGCTAGCGATGATGTCGGCATGCACATTGCACAGCAGCCTCATGTCCTACAGCAGTTAAACCAGACGAGCGCACACTCACTCGTCCTTCAACTGCATTTCTTGACCATCCAGTGAACTTTCCATAGCATAACAGATTGAACCATTCATCCATCTTCGCACTCTCCGTATCACTTGACAGCTTAATCGTTTCGCGAGTCGCGACCAAAGTCTTGTCACGACTTACAAGCTTCAAGTCATTCAAATCTTCGTACGTCGTCCCTCGAGATAACTATCGCCCAGTTTATTTCTAACCGCACCCAGCTATTACTTTCAGTTCGTCCATTCCATCACGCATACCACAATCTTCGTCAATGAGCGACGATCAATGTCAGTATTCCCATATTTTGTCCCTCTCTCACTCTCTAACCTCGTCTACAGCTGGAATTTGGGAGAGGCTGTCCCAGGTTGTTGTCAAGGGTGCTCAATACAACTCCCGTGAACGTCAGCCCCACCCGAAATGTTTGAAAGGGACTCGGGAGGATCTCCTCAAATACATCTACGGATTACTAGACGACCCGGAGAAGAATCAACTCATTTGGCTGCATGGTACGGCAGGCGTCGGAAAATCTGCTGTTGCGTTCACAGTCGCTGAGAGAATGAGAGATCTCAAAGTGATAGAAGAGACGAAGGTCGAAAAACGGCTGGCGGGAACATTCTTTTTCTCGCGCAAGCACACCAAACGTTGCACGGCTGGATATTTCTTTGCAACGCTTGTTTACCAGCTTGCCAACAATTTTCCCAGCATCCGGCAGTATGTAAGCAAAGTCATCCGCAACAATCCCGCTCTACTAGACCCAGACACGCCTCTCCGCGACCAGATGGAGGCTCTCTTTCTCCAACCCCTCCGGCAACTTCAAACCAGATTGCATGGGTGTCCCCCTTTGTTGTTTGTTGTCGATGCGCTTGATGAATGCACGTCAGAACCCGAGCTTACCGATCTCATCCTTTCCCTCGCGCAGGCCCTTCGTGAACCTGATCTTCCCGTGACCCACATTCTGCTCACGAGTCGCTCGGAATCGCATATATCCAAAGCCTTTCATGACGACGAGGTACGCCCGTTGTTGTGCGAGATACCAGTGAAAACTTCTGGGGAGGGCATTGGGACCATCATCTCGCTAGACGGCGCCGATGTCGACAACGACATCTATATTTTTTTGCAGCATTCCTTCAGAGAGCTGGGAAGTCGCCATCCCGATTTCCCTCAGCCAACAAGAGATGAACTTGCACAGCTGGCGAGCCGCGCTGGCAGACGTTTCATCGTGGCTTCTACAATGATGAAGTTTATCACCGACGATGAAGACAAGGATCCCCGCGACCGGCTACAGCTGATGCTCAAGCTGACGAGTGAGCTGCTAGCAGGAACAGACGTGTACAAGTTATATGACCGTATCCTTTCCACATGTGCCGACCCCATGCGGGCGTACCTGCACTTGTCCATTGTTGCTGCACTTGCAGACCCTCTACCACTATCACAAATCTCGAAACTTCTTGGCCCTGGTCTGGGCAGGGATGCCGAGGCAACGCTAGTGCAGCTACGGTCTGTCATGGACATTCCTACCGACATCAGTCTCCCCGTGAATATCTATCACTCGTCCCTTCGTGACTATGTCTCCGACCCCTCAAACTGCGGCCTCCCTCACGAACGCAATATGTCACCAGCCCACTCCCTTCTCGCTGATTCCTCTCTTCGCCTGATGATGAAAGAGATTCCAGAAAGCACAGCCCTCTTGGATGCGGTATCAGAATTGCAGAAGCAGAGCCAAGCCATGCAACCTGATGACCCCCATAGATTAAAGGAGTCATTGGCCTTCCTCGTTCGGTCACTGGAGCCAGTGTCTGTTCTTATCTGCATGCTATGGCTTCGGGGTGATCGCAGGTCAGATGTGCAATCTTGGCTAGAGACCGCGGACGGGCGTGCATGGCTGCAGACCCGGGGAGGACGAGACTGGCTGCAGATCCAGGGAGGACAAGATTGGCTGCAGACCCAGGCAGCACAGGACTGGCTGCAGACCTGGAGTGGACGATACTGGCTGCAGGCCCAGGGAGGACGATACTGGCTACAGACTCAGGCTGCACAGGACTGGCTGCAGACTCAGATAGCACGAGACTGGCTGCAGACTCAGGGAGGGCGAGACTGGCTACAGGCTCAGGGAGGACGAGACTGGCTGCAGACCCAGGCAGCACAGGACTGGGTGCAGACCTGGAGTGGACAATACTGGCTGCAGACTCAGGCAGGACGGTACCGGCTGCAGACCCCGGCAGGACGAGAATGGCTGCAGACTGAGGGAGGACGAGAGTGGCTGGAGACACAGGCAGCACGAGACTGGCTGCGGACCCAGGCAGCACGAGACTGGCTGCGGACCCAGGCAGCACGAGACTGGCTGCAGACCCAGGCAGGGCGAGACTGGTTGCAGACACTGGCTGCACGAGACTGGCTGCAGACCCAGACTGCACAAGACTGGGCGCAGACCCAGGCATCACGAGACTGGCTGCAGACCCAGGCAGGACGAGACTGGCTGCAGATCCAGGGAGGACAAGACTGGCTGAAGACCCAGGGAGGACAAGACTGGCTGAAGGCCCAGGGAGGACGAGACTGGCTGCAGACCAAAGGAGGGCGAGACTGGCTGCAGGCCCAGGGAGGACGAGACTGGCTGCAGACCCAGGCTGCACGATACTGGCTGCAGACTCATGCAGCACAAGACTGGCTGCAGACCCGGGCAGGACGAGACTGGCTGCAGACCCAGGCAGGACGAGACTGGGTGCAGACCCAGGCAGGACAAGACTGGGTGCAGACCCAGGCAGGACAAGACTGGCTGCAGACCCAGGCAGGACAAGACTGGCTGCAGACCCCGGGCGGGCGATCCTGGTTGCAGACTCCGGGCGGGCGAGACTGGCTTCAGAGCCCGAACGGGCGAGGCTGGCTGCAGACGCCCGATGGCCGAGCGTGGCGGTCCACTCCTGCGGCATCTGTCTGGGTGACTATGGAAGAATTCTCGAGTATGTTGGAAGCATTCAGAGAGTATGTCCTTGTCGGAGAAGCACCTTTGCCGCCACCTTTTCAAGTAGTCCAGCAGCTCAAGAGCTTGCCAGATTTCTTGATGTTTCCGATGTTCCTGGTGTTGATGCCCCGGGATCATTTCACCTCTGCATTCCCAGATGTTTGTTTTCCACCTGACAGGGAGATCATCCGTGCTATGAATGTGTTCATAGCTTTTGCAAACGAGGCACAGGAACGAAGTCAATCAACTTCCGACGCTCTTAAGTACGCATGTCAAAACTGGGTAATTCATCTGTCGTGTGCCCCAAATCCATGGGATGACACGCTCAACCGTATATTCCAGGCTTTCTGTAATCGTCATCTCCTTTCCTGGCTTGAACGGCAGTGGTGTTTGAAGGGTCTGCGGTCTTGTCTTGATATTGTATCCAAAGTGCAGAAACTTGCAAAGGTATGTATTTTCTAACAATTCTCAATTAACCTACCCAACAAACTAATATTGCCTTGTTTCAGGTTGATCCCGTCAACGTGCCCCGGCCTAATGGAGGGCTGTCAGTCAACGCTCCCGATCTCCGACATCCGACAGCGGAAGCTTCGGCACCCACGTCTACCTCTGAAACTCGCCCGTCAGACCAACCTCCCTCCACTCCCGCTCTTGTGCTACCCTTACTACCTGTCCCTTCTCTGAGGGACGACACCGCTGTGTTCCATGCTGGCACATCCAGAAAGCGAACGTCGGATGATAGCAATAGCCCGCTCGAATCGGACACCCCTGGCCCATCAAAACGTCGGAAATGAGTTGAGTAGCGTTCGCGGCGCAAGGCTGGCAGGAGCGCCAGTCAGTAACGCAGTATGCTGTGGGACACCGGACAGCATAGAGTTCGCCGCTTGTTCTTAAAAATATTGTTTCTATGCATCTGCCAGCCTTTTGTTTAGTACCGACCTCTATCAAGAGTTCTCTCGAGCTTCTTGAGTAGTGATACGTTCCAAAAGCCTGTTCACTCGTTCCACGATTGTAGCATGACTGTACTTAATTTGATGACTGTAGTGAAGTATCTTCGCATTTGCTGTTTTCGTTTTGTATGAATCTGCGGCACTGTTATAACTTTATACCATCAGAATAGCCTTTCGCATATTCCAATTTCTCTCTTTAACACGCGGATACGATTTGCCCATCATATGTATGGTATTTCATACCTCGTAATATGCACCATGTCGCTAGTACGGTATAGAAGCAATGAAAGGGAAAGGCCATCCATGTGATATAATCGATAGCCATGGACGAGTGAATCCTCTGAAACTCATTAGTCCCACCGCTAATCATCTTGCCTCCCTTCTTTGACAGCCTCCCCTGCGCACGGACAATATTTTGCATCCGTTGCTCTGCATCGCCAACACCATGCTCCTTTGTAGATTTAACAGGACGCGAGTCACGACCTTTGGATGCACTGAAGACTTTGTTCTTCCCGTCAGTAATCGTCTTCGGCGCTTTACGCAGCCCGAATGCTTTTGCCAGATGTCCGATGTGAAGATGCCGAAAGATATGCTTCTCGTTCGAGGGATAGGTCGCATATGCCCTCGTGTGAAAAGCAAATGCTCCCCGAGCGAGTTCTGCGCTCTTCAAAAGATGTCAACGCACGCTCGACTTCCTCTTTAAATTAATGTTACCTCTTTGCGTCGCGAAACCCACCGCTCAAAATAAAGGAAAGGTACTTCTGTCGCGTGTTCTTCGTACTCGAAGCCTTTTCCACCAAAACCACACGCTCTCGATGCTTGCGGCTTCAAGAGTGATGTTGACTTTGTCACCGTCGCGGTGATCTCCCGTAATATCGCCCCTCATCTTCCCCTCCATCCATTCCGATTCGCTGGTCCCAACGATACTCCAAGCTCCACCACTATTTCCTGCACGTATTGTCCGTCCCACTATATGCACGTATTCAGTCGCACCGCCTTGGGTGGGCAGGTCATACTGAATAACTGCGCGAACAAGGGGTAGGTCGAGATCACATGGTGCCACGTTCGTGAAAAGGAGGGTAGAGAACGAGGGGGCAAGTTTGTTGTTCGAGGACGGAACAGCGAAGAATCCGCATAGAGAGGCGAGACAAATTGATGTGGGAAGGGAGCATGAAGACGGAACATCGAGACGTCTGGAATGAGCGAAGACTGCACAGCGATTGTATTTACCTCTCGGTCTTTTCAGCCTTGTCACCATCCATCGATGAATCACCTAGCAGGCAGCGAACATCCACAGAGTCTGGGCAGCTGAGGAATACGATGATTTTCGGCCCTGTTTGACCTTGGTTCTGTGCGAGCAATGAGCAGATAGGTGCGACTAGACGCATTTCGAGTGGAAGAATAACGAGGCCCTTGATTACCAGTAGCCGTATTAAAGTGGTGCCTGCTAGTGTCTGCACATCTTCGTGGATAGTAACCGAACAAAGGATCTGTCTCTGTTTCTGCCGATCCCAATCCCAACCCCCGACCTCGAGGCATCCTAGCTTGAAATGCGAGCTTCCTCCTCCCATCTAGATCCCGAATGACCCCTTTGATAGTTCCTTCAAAACCAAGCTCTATCAAGCGGTCCGCGTCGCCGAGAACCAGCCATCTGCAGGTTTTAACTTTGAAAGAAGATATATTTGAAAATCGCTGATTCACGAGTAGGCGCAATGATGATGGTGAGTTTTCCTATCGTATCCGTTTATGTCCTCAGAAGAGGGGTTGGTGGAAACAGGAAGGGCAACGGGACAAATAGACGTTGGTTTCGTGATACCCATCTGTAGGTGAGATCTTGAGATGCTTTAATTAGAGGGTGCTTTCAAGTTGTCGACAGCGGTAAATAGGTACTGGGATCGTATGAGAATACTTCTCTTGCAACATTTCGCACGTGTTTTCAACAGTAATTCAGGCACTGAATTCCATCGCTTCGAGCACGACCATTTCCTAGATTCTATCGCACTTTCGTCCAAACACAATGTATTGCAATTGGCGTGTGTGGGCCAGCGAGGTGTTGCATAACTATGGGACACAGAATCCAATAAGCTACTCGGCCAGCCAGGAAGATAGCTGGCAGAACCCAAATTTGCCGAGTGTTATTCTCTCGTCGGGATACCTTGCATATGGCAGAGGTGGCAGGAAATTCACACTAGATAGTAAATGACATAAGCCTGAGCGCACATTGTAGCAATGATCCTGCACAAGCCTACATTACCTTCGGGAGTCACAGAAGATCAGTTTTTCATGCTGGAAAAACCTGGGTTGGATATTTTGACACTTGGAATACGTGACATTGACAATGTTAACAAAGAGGACCAGGAGGACGCAGGTGGTGTAGATGTTGAGTAGTCCTGTTTTTTGTACTCTGTACATATGCAGCGCTAGGGACTTGAACGATTTGACGATTTGACGGAAAAGTCTGGCTGAGTTGTGATATGATTTCATGGAAGGCCACAGTATCCCTTTCTCAGACAAAGCGTGGACAAGTTGTGGTTTGATGGTACGGTCAGGAGCAGATGCAGATACAAGGTGGCAGTGCAACAGGATTACGAACCAATAAAGTTCAGTAGCAGATGCCTAATTGGCTAGCGATGATGTCGGCATGCACATTGCACAGCAGCCTACAGCAGTTAAACCAGACGAGGGCACACTCACTCGTCCTTCAACTGCATTTCTTGACTATCCAGTGAACTTTCCATAGCAGAACAGATTGAACCATTCATACATCTTCGCACTCTCCGAATCACTGGACAGCTTGATCGTTTCGCGAGTCGCGACCGAAGTCTTGTCTTACAAGCTTCAAGTTATCCAAATCTTCGTACGTCGTCCCTCAAGTTAACTATCGCCCGGTTGATTTCTAACCGCACCCAGCTATTACTTTCAGTTCGTCCATTCCATCACGCATACCACAATCTTCGTCAATGAGCGACGATCAATGTCAGTATTCCCATCTCTTGTCCCTCTCTCGCTCTCTAACCTCGTCTACAGCTGGAACTTGGGAGAGGCTGTCCCAGGTCGTTGTCAAGGGTGCTCAATACAACTCCCGTGAACGTCAGCCCCACCCGAAATGTTTGAGAGGGACTCGGGAGGATCTCCTCAAATACACCTACGGACTACTAGACGACCCGGAGAAGAATCAACTCATTTGGCTGCATGGTACGGCAGGCGTCGGAAAATCTGCTGTTGCGTTCACAGTCGCTGAGAGAATGAGAGATCTCAAAGTGACAGAAGAGACGAATGTCGAAAAACGGCTGGCGGGAACATTCTTTTTCTCG
The DNA here is from genome assembly GCA_016628065.1 of Suillus lakei. Lineage (NCBI taxonomy): Eukaryota > Fungi > Basidiomycota > Agaricomycetes > Boletales > Suillaceae > Suillus > Suillus lakei. The sequence goes on from JABBWA010000033.1 coordinate 413,864, forward strand.
CGCAAGCACACCAAACGTTGCACGGCTGGATACTTCTTTGCGACGCTCATTTACCAGCTTGCCAACAATTTTCCCAGTATCCGGCAGGATGTGGGCAGAGTCATCCGCAACAATCCCGCTCTACTTGACCCAGACACGCCTCTCTGCGACCAGATGGAGGCTCTCTTTCTCCAACCCCTCCGGAAACTTCGACTCAGATTGCGCGGGTGCCCCCCTTTGTCATTTGTTGTCGACGCGCTTGATGAATGCACATCCGAACCCGAGCTTACCGACCTCATCATTTCCCTCGCACAGGCCCTTCGTCAACCTGACCTGCCCGTGACCCACATTCTGCTCACGAGTCGCTCGGAATCGCATATATCAAAAGCCTTTCATACCGACGAGGTGCGCCCATTGTTGTGGGAGATACCAGTGAAAACTTCTGGGGAGGGCATTGGAACCATCATCTCGCTAGATGGCGCCGATGTCGACAACGACATCTATATTTTTTTGCAGCATTCCTTCAGAGAGCTGGGAAGTCGCCATCCCGATTTCCCTCAGCCAACAAGAGATGAACTTGCGCAGCTGGCGAGCCGCGCTGGCAGACGTTTCATCGTGGCGTCTACAATGATGAAGTTTATCATCGACGATGAAGACAAGGATCCCCGCGATCGGGTACAGCTGATGCTCAAGCTGACGAGCGAGCTGCTAGCAGGAACAGACGTGTACAAGTTGTACGACCTTATCCTTTCCACATGTTCCAACCCCACGCGGGCGTACCTGCACTTGTCCATTGTCGCTGCACTTGCAGACCCTCTACCACTGTCACAAATCTCGAAACTTCTTGGCCCTGGTCTGGGCAGGGATGTCGAGACAACGCTAGTGCAGCTACGGTCTGTCATAGATATTCCTACCGACATGAGTCTCCCCGTGAATATCTATCACTCGTCCCTTCGTGACTACGTCTCCGACCCCTCAAACTGCAGCCTCCCTCACGCACGCGATATGTCACCAGCCCACTCCCTTCTCGCTGATTCCTCTCTTCGCCTGATGATGAAAGATATTCCAGAAAGCACGGCCCTATTGGATGCACTATCAGAACTGCAGAAGCAGAGCCAAGCCATGCAACCTGGGGACCCCCATAGATTAAAGGAGTCATTGGCCTTCCTCGTTCGGTCACCGGAGCCAGTATCTGTTCTTACCTGCATGCTATGGCTTCAGGGTGATCGCAGGTTAGATGTGCAATCTTGGCTAGAGACCGCGGACGGGCGTGCATGGCTGCAGAGCTGGGGGCAAGAGTGGCTGCGGATGCAGGGAGGACAAGAGTGGCTGCAGACCCAGGCAGGACAAGACTGGCTGGAGATCCAGGCAGGACAAGACTGGCTGCAGACCTGGAGTGGACGAAGCTGGCTGCGGACCAATGCAGGACGAGACTGGCTGCGGACCCGGAGTGGACAAGGCTGGCTGCAGACCCAGGCAGGACGAGACTGGCTGCGGACCCAGGCAGGACAAGGCGGGCTGCAGACCTGGGTAGCACAAGACTGGCCGCAGACCTGGGCAGCACAATACTGGCTGCAGACCCAGGCAGGACGAGACTGGCTGCAGACCCAGGCGGGACGAGTCTGGCTGCAGACCCAGGCAGGACGAGACTGGATGTGGACCCAGACAACACGAGACTGGCTGCAGACCCAGGCAGGACGAGACTGGCTGCAGACCCAGGCAGGACGAGACTGGCTGCCGACCCAGGCAGCACAAGACTGGCTGCAGACCCAGGCAGCACAAGACTGGCTGCCGACCCAGGCAGGACGAGACTGGCTGCAGACCCAGGCAGGACGAGTCTGGCTGCCGACCCAGGCAGCACAAGACTGGCTGCAGACCCAGGCAGGACGAGATTGGCTGCAGACCCAGGCAGCACGAGACTGGCTGCAGACCCAGGCAGCACGAGACTGGCTGCAGACCCAGGCAGGACGAGACTGGCTACAGACCCAGGCAGGACGAGACTGGCTGCAGACCCAGGCAACACGAGACTGGCTGCAGGCCCAGGCGGGACGAGACTGGCTGCAGACCCAGGCAGGACGAGACTGGCTGCAGACCCAGGCAGGACGAGACTGGCTGCAGACCCAGGCAGGACGAGACTGGCTGCAGACCCAGGCAGGACAAGACTGGCTGCAGACCCAGGCAGCACGAGACTGGCTGCAGACCCAGGCGGGACGAGACTGGCTGCAGACCCAGGCAGGACGAGTCTGGCTGCAGACCCAGGCAGGACGAGATTGGCTGCAGACCCAGGCAGGACGAGACTGGCTGCAGACCCAGGCAGCACGAGATTGGCTGCAGACCCAGGCAGCACGAGACTGGCTGCAGACCCAGGCAGGACGAGACTGGCTGCAGACGCCCCATGGCCAAGTGTGGCAATCCACTCCTGCGGCGTCTGTCTGGGTGACTATGGAAGAATTCTCGAGTACGTTGGAAGTATTCGCAGAGTATATCATTGTCAGAGAAGCGCCTTTGCCGCGCCCTTGTCAAGTAGTCCAGCAGCTCAAGAACTTGCCGGATTTTTTGATGTTTCCGGTGTTCCTGGCATTGATGCCCCGGGATCATGTCACGTCTGCATTGCCAGAGGTTTTTTTTCCACCTGACAGGGAGATCATCCGTGCTATGAATGCGTTTGTAGCTTTTGCAAACGAGGCACAGGAACGAAGTCAATCAGCTTCCGACGCTCTCAAGTACGCATGTCAAAACTGGGTCATTCATCTGTCACGTGCTCCAAATCCATGGGATGGCACGCTCAACCGTATATTCCAGGCTTTCTGGAATCATCACCTCCTTTCCTGGCTTGAACGGCAGTGGTGTTTGAAGGGTCTGCGGTCTTGTCTTGATATTTTATCCGAAGTGCAGAAACTTGCAAGGGTATGTATTTTCTAACAATTCTCGATTTACCCACCCAACAAGCTAATATTGCCTTGTTTCAGGTTCATCCCATTAACGCGCAGTCAGCCAACGCCCCCGATTTCCGACATCCGACAGCGGAAGCTTCGGCACCCGTGTCTACCTCTGAAACTCGCCCGTCAGACCAACCTCCCTCCACTCCCGCTCTTGTGCTACCCTTACTACCTGCCCCTTCTCTGAGGGACGACACCGCTGTGTTCCATGCTGGCACATCCAGAAAGCGAACGTCGGATGATAGCAATAGCCCGCTCGAATCGGACACCCCTGGCCCATCAAAACGTCAGAAATGAGTCGAGTAGCGTTCGCGGCACAAGGCTGGCAGGAGCGCCAGTCAGTAACGCAATATGCTGTGGGACACCGGACAGCATATAGTTCGCCGCTTGTTCTTAAAAATATTGTTTCTATGCATCTGCCAGCCTTTTGTTTAGTACCGACCTCTATCGAGAGTTCTCTCGAGCTTCTTGAGTAGTGATACGTTCCAAAGCCTGTTCACTCGTTCCACGATCGTAGCATGACTGTACTTAATTTGATGACTGTAGTGAAGTATCTTCGCATTTGCCGTTTTCGTTTTGTATCAATCTGCGGCACTGTTATAACTTTATACCAGCAGAATAGCCTTTCGCATATTCCAATGTCTCTCTTTAACATGCAGATACGATTTGCCCATCATATGTATGGTATCTCATACCTCGTAATATGCACCATGTCGCTAGTACGGTATAGAAGCAATGAAAGGGAAAGGCCAGCCATGTGATATAACCGATAGCCACGTCGGGATACCTTGCATATGGCGGAGGTGGCAGGAAATTCACACTGTAGATAGTAAAAGACATAAGCCTCTTCGAGGTGACAAGCTACACAGCAGGACACTTGACCCTGGTCACCACCGGATCCCTCTCATCGTTCCCACCATCAGTGTCCATCCTCAGCTCGCTCCCTCTGGAATATCCTCATCCCCTCTCGATGTTGCCCGAGTCCATTGCTTCTACTATATACATAACCGAACCTCTAGAGGATCTACGTAGCGCTTCCTCCTGCGAAGACTAGTGCTCAGACTGGTCGGTCTTCCTCGGCGATAGCTCAACAAAGCTCAGCACCACAGCTGCAGCCTCAGATGCAGATGGCGATACAACAACCTGCTCAAAAAGAAGACTATGGTTGTTGGGGCAATTTCTGCCCTGCACTCGGGTGTATCCCACGCCGCACTCGTACCACTGTCTCTGGTCGGCCTGTTACCTCCCAGTTGTGATATAATCCTAGCGTGCGTTTCCCGTCACCTCCTGTCCAGTATCTCTACACAGTATTTATCTGCTTGATAATGCCTGATCTTTGGACACGTGATTTTCGCCTACTCAGAGTCATATGTTATTTTTGTACGGTCTCTCAAGATCTCATGCGTGTCTTGTTGACACTCCATTACAACCCTTAGTAGGCACATGTTGGACTGTCGATCGTTGAGGTCCGACTTCTGATGTGCACATGGTACCGTTGTATACTTTACAACTAATGATTATGAAGGCAAGACTTATTTGCTTGGAATACAGTTTACCTATAATACGTACGGCTGACATGAGCCGTCGCTGAGTATTGAGTGTCAAGCCCACTCACACACTGCGAGTCTAAGCCTCGACGAACGCTTATAGACGGAGTTTGTTACGGATGGTAGGCATCTTGATCCACAAACCACCGGCCAATGTCCCTATCTATGGCGTGTCCCTGAAGCCCATCAGGTACTGCATAATCTGGAAGGCAGCCTGGATTGTCGGTCTCTGCATTAAAGCGCATTTGGGTCAAAGAAATGTCGACTCACTACTGGCGCAAATTGCGGAACCCTGCAGAACACAATTGATAACCAAGAAGCTGTGTATTGCGGGAAACCCACATGTGTCCACTCAAGGCTACTTCGTAATAAGTGAGTCCCCGCTCTGAGTGCATCGTCCCATAGGCACCCACGCCATCGACAATGAAGCTGTCATTGTCGATAGCCGTCTGGAATCCTTGTAATCCATTCCCTACAATATAATGAGTGACCAGTCGCGCACATCAAATATTACTAGTTACGCACAGGTCATGCTACAAATGATTCCCATCAATTGAAGGGATACATGTCACGGTCAAGAACGCACTTACTTTTGAATGACAATTCTAGTTCTAAATCATGTGACCATGCGTCAGAATATAAGAAGAGAAAGGCTTGCAAACGAAGTCATACCCTTCGGCAATGATAATGAAGTCCGCGAGACCATGCACGATGACGGTCCGCTGGCTCTTCTCGATAACATTCGGTAACACAGTAAAGACAGGGGGCAAGCTGCTGTCTTCATTGGGGAAGACTTTGACATTGGAACACTCCGTCCACTCGGTGTTGATGGGCGCGTGTATAGCTATCTTCACATCCTCTCGGTTGAAGTAGATTGGGGACTGCGTCTGTGGTAATGAACCTCTGGGTCTACGTCAGCCGAGTTGCATCGAGTCAATGATTGAATGGTGTACGGGAAACCTAGAACATCCCATAGAATCGGATACTTGCGTGGAGAAGAAGTTAATATAGTACTCAATAAAGTTCTCTTTAACTTACAGTGTCCCAGATGCGATAGATATTAAAGGCGGGGTTGATGATCAGTGCACTATGGAAGATGTCGTCCCACACATCACAGCTATCGGTAACGTCGACAGAGTCTCCTGGCAGGGGAAGAAGGCCTGTTGGAGGGTATGTCACGTACTTATCCATGTAGCCAGTGTAATTGCACTTCGCGGCCTTCTTTTCGACATAGTTCATGAACGTCTGACTGTATCCTCCCGGTGAGCAACATGCAACTAGGTCCGAGCGAAATGAACAGACTTAAAAGAGAAGAGACTAGCGTGTTTGTTTACGAAGTCCATTGCAGGGATCTGCTGTTGCACCACTTCCCACGAGATTATAGCTGATCTCCATGTAGAAGCCCTTGAGAAAGACGAAGCAAGTCAAAATGTTACTTACGATCATTGATCCATATCCCTTGTAACGAGAGGTCTAATAGAGTGGGATTCTCGTAGATATAATTTGCGATGTCTTCATTGGTCTTTGAGTTACGTTACAAGAAAATGACTTCTGACTCACAAGGCACGTATGTTCCAGCGTACTGAATACAATTAACACGATGTTTTACCAGACTGTTTGAGAGAGAAACTTACACTTTCACCCGTTAGATACAGCTTTTTGCCTTTGAGCTCGGAAAAGACCTCAAGGAATTGCTGCATGAAACCGACGAGTTGAGCAGCAACATCGTCCTCATTCTGTGCGTTTGGAATGCCTTGAGAAAACCCCGTGCCAACAGGTTGCTCCACCCAAAGGACGGAGGAGAGGTTCGTCCAGCTCTGTTGATTCACCGTTGGTTTGGCTTGACCGTAGGACCAACTGAGAGGCTTCAAATTTCTCAGTCAAATGAGTCGTACCATCAAACGAAACATGCTTACTCCATTCTCTTGCAGGAGACCTTCGAGGGAGGAACAGCCAGGGCCACCGTTCGTCCTTCAGGCAGACCGTGTCACATTAACAACGAGTTGTCATTTTCCCGGCTTCTGATTACACACCAAAAAATCAGGTCGTCAAGGCTCCCTTCGGGACCGGGAGGGAAAAACCAGAAAAAGAGCTATAACCCTTGACTCCAACAAAGAACATCCATAATTCATACATAGACGCACCTGACGCGTCTCATTAGGACTGTTGCTGATGGGTAAAAGACCTGCCCAGCTAGGACCAACGTCGAAATCAACCAGAGGAAGGGATGTGCCATCGACAAAAAAATCTGCACCAGATATAGATGGTCACTTATTGCACTTCAAACGACATGAATCACCTGAGGCATTGAGGTTTGTGAACGTGATGTTTTGAACACCGCTGCGTCTCACATTCTCAGATGTAGTCGCTGGGCCGCTGGTCTGCCAGCGCTGCGCTGCCTCGAGTTGGCGCTCCCTAACCTCGTGTTTGGTTAAGGTACGAGCGCTAGCGGCGGTCGCCGCGAGCAGAGCCGTAAACACGGAGGGAAGAAACGTCATGGTCGAGCAAACGTCCTATCTGTGATTCTGCGACAGAAAAGTATAATGATATGCATCTGGCATTGTGCATGATGGGTTTTTTATGGTCGCTCGTAACGTACCATAGAGCATATGCTCCTGAGGCCCACGGAGTCACGGACGGACCCCTCGTCCATCTCGATTTACAACGCTGTAAATCCCACGTTATAACCGCATTTGTGCAGTAGTTGGGCTCGTCTTGATATTTTCTTGCAGTCGACGTAGCTGACACGTATAAATTTCGTTTCAACACCTTATTTTGTCCTTCGTGAATTTGCACGTGTCAGTAACCTGTTCGCCAACGTCATCAATACCAGTACCACCAACAAGGTTATGAAAAAGTAACCGCAAATCTTCTGATTGCTGGGTTGTGGACATTCGAGAATTCGTATGACAACCACAGCACAATAGGTATCGTCGCCATGGTAGACGCTCGGGATGGCTGGGATGGGTTATTCGGCGTCGATTGGCGATATTCGCGAACTACTTCTCATCATGGCTGAATCAAAGACAAGGCAACGGATGATCGATGAACCCCCGAAAAATGCTATGGATGCTCACCTCTGCCATCTGGCATCCGGGCAAAAATCCACATTGGACATCATATGCCAGGTCAGAATCTGCGGAGACAATCCGGTGCTGGAAAGAGTGCGAATACGGCCTTGTACTACAAGTCAGAGTTGACCCGGCAGATCTGGACACTGAGAACCTGAGTTCGGTTCTGAGGATGCATCCACAGATGAGCTGAATGAGGATCAAGCAGCTGCAGCATGCAGCAATTTCAGAAATTGGTGAACATTGCGGAGGATGAAGGAATCTTCCGGATCCAGAGACAAAAGGTTTCCTGACATTTGCTGCAACTAGTCTATTGTTACAGATGGCAGGCATCTAGATCAAACCAAAGGCAAGTGTCCCTCTCTATGGCGTGTCCCTAAAGCCCATCAGGTATTGCATAACCTGGAAGGCAGCCTGAATTGTCGGTCTCTGCGTTAGAGCGCATTCGGGTCAATGAAATGTCGACTTACTACTGGCGCAAATTGTGGCACCCTGTAGAAGACATATGAGCAACAGGACGCTGTGTATTGCGGAGAGCTCACATGTGTCCGCTCAAAACTACTTCGTAATAAGTGAGTCCCCGCTCCGAGTGCATTGTCCCGTAGGCGCCCACGCCATCGACAATGAAGCTGTCATTGGCGATAGGCGTCTGAAATCCTTGCAATCCGTTCCCTTTGAACCGAATGAGTGGCTTTCACACCTCAGCGCTTCTGGTTACTCACAGGTCATACTACAGACAATTCCTATGAATTGAAGAAATTCATGCAATAATCAAGAAAGCACGTACTTTTGAATCACGATTCTGGTTCTGAGTCATCGAACCATGTATCAGAGTATAGGAGAAAAAACTTGTAAACGCAGGCATACCCTTCAGAAATGAGAACGAAGTCAGCGAGACCGTGCACGATGACGGTCCGCTTGCTCTTCTCGATAACATTCGGTAACACGGTGAAGGCAGGGGGTAAGCTGCCGTCTCCATTTGGGAAGACATTGACATTGGAACACTCCGTCCACTCGGTGTCAACAGGCGCATGGATGGCATTCTTCACATCCTTGCGGTCAAAGTAGATCGGAGTTTGTGACTGTATGATCGAACCTCTGGGTCTGCGTAAACTAATATTGTCAAGTGCATTATTGAACTACTTACGGGGCGCCGAGGACATCCCATAGAACGGGATACTGTGATGAAGAAAGTTAACGGACTACTGAGTAGAATCCTCCTCGACTTACAGTGTCCCAGATGCGATAGATATTGAAGGCAGGGTTGATGATCAGCGCGTTATTGAAGATGTCGTCCCAGACATCACAGCCCTCAGCCGCCTCGACCGAGTCCCCTGGCAGAGGAAGAAGGCCGGCTGGAGGGTATGTCACATACTTTTCTACGTAGCCAGTGTAATTGCACTTCGCGGCCTTCTTCTCGAGGTGATTCGTGAACGTTTGACTGAATCCGAATGGTGAGTAACCTGCAAACTCAGTTCAAGTGAAATGAACTGACTTGAAAGAGAAGAGACCAGCATATTTGTTCACGAAATCCACTGCAGGGATCTGCTCTTGCACCACGTCCCATGACAGTGAAGCTATTCTCCGTGGATAAGCCCTTGAGAGGACAGAGTGATTCAGAATGTTACTCACGATCACTGATCCATATACCTTGCAACGAGAGGTCTAACAGAGTGGGGTTCTCGTAGATATAATTCGCGATATCTTCCTTGATCTTTCACATGTGTTCATAGAAAAATAACGACAGACTGACAAGGGACGTATGTTCCTGCGTACTGAATACAATGAGTATAATGTCTGGACAGACTTGAAAGAAACTTACACTTTCACCCGTCAGGTACAACTGCTTGCCTTTCAGTTCCGAAAAGACCTCGAGGAACTGCTGCATGAAACCGACAAGTTGAGCAGCAACATCGTCTTCATTCTGTGCATTTGGAATGCCTTGAGAAAACCCCGTGCCAACAGGTTGCTCCACCCAAAGGATGGAAGAGAGATTGGTCCAGCTATGTTCGTTCACCGTTGGTTTGGCTTGACCCAAGGACCAACTGAAAGGCTTCCAACTTCTCAGTGAAATGAGTCGCGGCATCAAACGAAAGAGGCTTACTCCATTCTCCTGCAGCAAACCTTCGAGGGAAGAGCAGCCAGGGCCACCATTTGTCCTGGAGGAAGAGCAAGTCACATCAGCAGTGAATCGCCACAGATTACTTCCAATGACCCACCAAAAAATCAAATCATCGAGACTCCCTTCAGGACCCGGAGGGAAAAACCAGAAAAAGAGCTGTTGTTCGATTCGGCAGAGAACACACACAACTCACACTTGACATACCTGACGCGTTTCATCAGGACTGTTGCTTATGGGCAACAAACCTGCCCAGCTAGGACCAACATCGAAGTCGACCAGAGGGAGGGATGTACCATCAACATAGAATTCTGCACGAACATATCAGACGTTGGTGTTTGATGCAGGAGCACTTCATCCACCTGAAGCCTTGGGGTTCGTGAAGGTGATGTTTTGAACACCCTTGCGCTCGACGTCCCCAACTCCTCCCATCTCTAAGGCCCAACTGGTTTGCCAACGATGTGCCGCCTCAAGCTGGTGATCCATTAACCCACGCTTGGTCATGATACGAGCGCTAGCGGCAGTCACTGCGAGCAGAGTGACGGGAAGACGCAACATCGTCAAGTAAGCCTACCCAAGTGTGAGGAAAACAGTAGTAACGTTGCAAAGCCTCATGCATAATGGGACTTTTTGTTTTAACCGACCCATGTGTGACATGCTCATACAAGCATGGGAGGCCCCCGCGAAAGATGGGCACACGATGCGAGCTAACAAGTGATGGGGTAGCGGGCTTAGCCAGCTGGCCCGAGTGAGTCTGAATGCGTCGAGTTGCTGGTTTACACTGCAAAGACTTGACAATTACATCCATTAATCGTAGGTAGATCATCATAGAGTAGCAGACCCAAGCAAGACCCAAGGCTCTATGATATATATAGATCTGGTAAAATCCCATGTTAGTGCTCGTCTTTGATACTTCTTTTAGAAGAATGTCTGACAGAGGTATAAAATCGTCCAGCTCTCGCTTGAAGTTTCACTGGCTGTCCTCAGGGACAAGTGTGCGCACTCCCAAGAAGTTGCGATAGTTAGGAACTTTATGAGGGCCAGTCTGACATGGCCCACGATACAGCTGTAGGCGGCAATTCCCGCTACGGCAGCAGCGGGTTTTGTCATCGTCATCTCCAAGTCATCTCTGGCAAAGAAATGCGCTCCGGCCCTAAATTCATCTGTTTCTGGTGATTTGTTCTCACAGTCCTTGGCTGTTTCGAACATCGTGTCTGCGACCTTCGTCGCTCGACACTTGCAACTGCGAAATACTTGGTTTTGATGTTCCTGCTATCATCCGTGTCAACGATATGAGACTTGATTCGATCTTTCATCAATCACAATGGGGTTGCTGTGGAGACCACTTCTGGTTTGGTGCGTATACCGACTGTTGATGGTTGGTACCATTCCCGACAGATGTTTTGTCCCATCTATCTGAATGAATGACTTGATGTGAGGAGCATAGGAGGTCCCATCATAACCTAATCAAGGTTGTCTATATACTGGCTGCCGTACATGTCTGCTCTGTATTAATCTAACTCCAGCTGCCACATCTATATATTGACTGTCGTTGGGGACCTCAAAAGTACAGCTAAACATCTATGACACTCCGGAAAACAATCTCAAGCTAGTCCCCATGCATAAGACGTATTCAAGATCGAGACTGGGCATGCTTATTCTTGCCATCTGTGAAGCTCACGTGTACAACATAGAAGTGTATGCACCTCAAAATGTTCATGAGAACGCCGATTAATCTCGAACCGCTTGCGATATTAGACATTCCAGCTTGGCGTGCAGGCCATAAAGATCCTAGATCCATCTGATGAGCCCGTCGAGGAACACTTTATTGAATCAAGTACAATCGTGATAGCAAAATCAAGTTCGATAATGATTGCAGAAGGCGACCGTAGCGGCCCTTCGCGTTATATCATATTACACCACGTGCTTCACAGGAGGGTAGGCAAAACACAAGTCTGCACAAAATACTCGTGAAAACGACTGTCTTTTGTGAGCTCCGGGTGAAATGTGGTGAGCATGTGTCGTCCCTGCCGTAATGCAACGATACATTGTGCATCGTGTGGATCAAAGTCGCCTTCGTCGTGTATCATCAGCTTCTGTGACTTTGGCACAAGGTCAGTCGGTAAGCGAGCGATGACTTCTATTGGTGGGTTCTCCGTGGATGGATGTAAGGCTAAGACAACCTTTTCAAGGAAAGTCAAATGAATACAACGATATGGATGAGGGCAAAACAGGGACACTCACAGGAGCACGAATGAATACACCTATAAACGGAGTAGTTGGATCCCGCAGACGGTCTATTGAAAGAGGTGCCTCGAAAGACTCTATCTTCGCGAGACGGTGTCAACAGAGGAAGAACTGTGAAACATGGTGTTCATACCTGTGAACCCCAACCATTCCGAGCAATAGTGGCTGATATTCCGCCGAAAAGTTCCTGGCCTCCTTTTTTGGTGTTCTCGACCGCCTGTGCAAGAAGAATCGCCCCGGCACAAGTTCCCCACACGGGCTTCTTCTGCGAGAACGTCCGTAGAGGTTCTAAAAGCCCGGCGAGCTTAGCGAGGAGTGCAATAGTGGTGGACTCTATCAGATGATATAAATGAGTTTAGGTATATTGATGCTTGTCTCACCTCCTCCGGGGATTATCAGAGCATCACACGCTGATAGATCTCCTGCAGTCCGTACAAGAATAACCGCGATTTTCTTCTGACATGAGAGCTTTTGCAGGGCGGCCTGATGCTCTGCGAAAGCTCCTTGAAGAGCTGTATTTTCCAGATGAAACAATGTATAAACTGTGCCAGCACATATATTGTACTTACCTAGTATGCCGATGGTAACGTTGTTACTGACCTGGTCGTGGGCCATGATGAGGAAGAGAGACAATGAAGCGATCTGTTGTACACGTCACAGAACTCACAGAAATATATACGGAATCCAGGCGGAATAATACGGATCGAGTCAGTTAGAATCGACATGGGTCTTCAAGCTTCAAGGAGGAGAGACGGTTGGCCGATGTCGAAAATTTCTTATTTGGGTTTCACGGGTTACAAGAATAACCTCGACGCGGCATGCTATTGAATTTGTTGTAATCAAGTTGAGTTTTGGGTATAAATTGCCATTTCAAGCGGGTTCCAAGGAGTTCCAACAAGTAGACTGGTCACCAGCCACGACTTGCCGCTTGCCTCATAGACGGGCTGGTCATCAGTCTACGTTTCAAGCCAGACAGTGGGTCCCAATTCAATAGCAGTCTGTCTAAATGTCACATGGTTGCAACCGAGAGGTGAAATTTCCGACAGACGGCCCGCTTGGCGCACAGCGTGGGACTTTTTCAGGCATAAGTGATGACGTGATGACTAAGACCCGAGCTCTTTTTCACTCTCACCGCAACCACCATCATGTCTGAGCTCGACGCTGACCTCTATGGCGGTATGTATTCTCAACGAACGCGAAACTATTCAATTTTAATTTGACGCATTCCTAGATCTCTATGGCAATGACGAGCCCGAATTTCCAACTCCAGTAGAAAACGGCGACCAATCTAAACCAGAAGAGTCTCTTCCATCGGAAGCGCCCCCTCAAGTACCTGCTGCTTCCACCGTGAAGGTCCCCCCGCCTACACCATCAAAACAGCCTTCGCCAGTCGTGCCGGCCGCCACCACCAAAGCACCTGCAATGGAGACCTATCCAGTACAGACATATGAAGAATACGCGTCAACTCCCACTCAATCTGGACCTACTGCCTATACTGCTCCCGCTACACAGCAAATACCGACTTATCAGCAACCTCAGTCCGACTATGCACCAGACATGGGCCAACATGAAGGTGTGGGTAGTTATGACCGCCAACATAGCCACGAGAGAAGTGTACGGCCCTCCGAGATGAAGGATGAAGGGTGAGTTGCATAGGACAGTTCTACTAACTTCCTATAAATTTTGGGTTGTGCGTCTTCGCTTTGCTGGGAGATACTGGATCTTAGTCGTTGACGGTCAATAATGCCGACGTAGTTGTTCGGTCATCGTCACGCCTAGCTACTCAGCTATGTCGACTAGGACGACTAGTCTAGCTCTAGCATATTCGCGTTCTCTACGTCCAGTCTAAGCTAGGCTAGCCATAACGCGAACAGACAGTAGCGTCTTTCCTTTTCTCCTCTGTCATAACACCCCCTGTCTCTACAGAAACTAATAGCGAGCCTTGCTTTTCATATCGTACTCTCAATTACCGACGTCCGAACGTATTCCTCGTGTCTTCGACCATGTTGCCTTTCGCGTGCGACACTATCTATAGCAAGATGTTCATTGGCGGTCTCAACTGGGACACAACCGATGGTACTTACATCATTATTACTTGCTCTGTACCGTTCGGTAGTACTAAAATAAGGTCGTTCGCGGCAGAGTCCCTCAGGAATTACTTCTCCCAGTTCGGTAAAGTAGATGCATGTACGATCATGCGCGATGCTGCTGGCCGGTCGAGATGCTTCGCCTTTTTGACCTTTGAGGACCCCGCAAGCGTTAATGCGGTGATGGTGCGGGAGCACTTCCTAGATGGCAAGATTGTACGTACAATGTTGTATCTAGCATTGGAGTCTATTTACCCGTTACCTCAAAGATTGATCCAAAGAGAGCAATACCTAGACAAGAGCACCAACGCGCTACAAAACTGTTCATCGGCGGTCTTGCGGGTAGTGTGACGTCCGAGTCGATGCGAGACTTCTTCTCGCAGTTTGGCAAGGTCATTGATTCGACCGTCATGTTAGACCGTGAGACAGGAAGAAGCAAGGGCTTTGGATTTGTTTCATTCGAAGACACAAATGTCCAGCCCTTCCTGGGTTTTGGGAACCTAGAGATTGATGGCAAATTGGTATGTGACGAACGTGCTATATCTATAAGTAGACTCATTCATTTTCGCACTTAATTTAAGATTGACGTGAAGCTGGCACAACCGCGTTATCAGCGCGACAACTTCAATGAGGACGGCGGTCAGCAGCAGCAGTACACCAACAACAAGGGCGGGAATTTCAATGTGGCAGCTAGCCCTATGCCCGCGGCTCCCTCGGGCAACACTCCATTTGATCCCCAAGCTCTTGCCGCTTTGTACACCCGCATGTTCCAAATGGCGGGAGGAGGTGGCATGATGGGAGGTATGGGTATGGGTATGAATCCAGGTATGACCCCCGGCATGAACCCGGGCATGATGGGTGGCATGGGTGGTTATGGCGGTGGCGGTGTGGGCATGGGCATGGGCAGAGGCGGCATGGGAAGCCCCGCAATGGCAGGTGGTATGGGTGGAGGACCAGGAATGGGTGGTGGAATTGGGAGAGGGGGACAGGGCATGGGGGGCGGTGGTACACCTACAGGGCCTGCCAGCCTAGGTCCAAATGTCCCACGTGGTCCACGAGGAGCGCAAGGTGGTACGGGTGGCCCTGGTGGTCTTGGCGTTGGCCCGCAACGCGCAGGACAACGAGGGCAGCACAGTTACCATCCCTACGCGCGCTAGTTCTCATGACATCACTGGATTCGCATTACAACTAACTTATCAATTCAAAAGCTGGTCCGTGTACGCATGAAGATTTTGGACCTTTCATATGCATTTATACGCAGTAGTCTTGTTCGTCATTTCGCTTTCTAACTACTGTTCCTGTAGTATGTTCAGAAGCTGTGTGGAATGAATTATTTTGTGCTTGCCGCATCAATATCGTGAGGCTCCTGGGTTCCATGAGAGTCTACTTCTACAAACAGAGAACAACAACGCGACAAGGCACCTCGCTGATGATGTAAGCAAATACTTCCGCCTCTATTGACGTCGTTTACATATTGAGCTCGAACGTGTGGACATCGCCCGAGTCAGATCTGTAGCCATCAGCTCTGCAGGATTCTCCAGTTGCAAAGCACCAACACTCGCAGAGGCCGCAATACAACTCAAACCGTAGGCAGGGTGCCCACCGTGTGCCCTTGAAATGCCCCCTTATGTGGACGTGGTCATAGTTTTCCGTGCCATCCAGAAAGGAGCCAGCTTTTCTAAAGACCGAGTGCGCCAGAATGCTGTCAAGGCAGAAAAGCAGTATTCCAAGCTCATCGATACACTCACGCGAGCTGGCCTCAAGGCTGTTGGGAGGCGTGGAGAGAGCCAAGGTCAATTGCTTGTAATGGTGACTTGCCCGCAGAACGTGCTTGCGAACCTTATTCATTGTGAACGGTGAGTCTCACAGCGAATTCACTCTTCATCTTCTTATGCATATCAGAAATTCGGACTTTTTGTACGGCCTTCCAATGTCCAAGATGCCGTCCACGAACGAATTTGAATCAGCCCCACTATCTCCTGCTCACCGTATCCGTTTGGTCCACGGATTCATTTCTTCTACTCCCGAAGATGGAGGCTTGGGTATTATTCCAGGGCGAAAAGAGTGGGATCTCGTGGAGTCTGTAATGGTACTTCACGATCACGACTTCAATGACCACTGGATACGCCTATGGACACGGCACCGAATAGCGAGCGTGGAACTCGAAAAGATTCGAGACCAGGTTTGTCCCAATTAATTTCGTCCCGTATACGTCATCATGATGTTGTTTTCCTAGTTCGGAGATTCCGTTGCGCTCTACTTTTTCTTCCTTACAGCATACACGCAGGCTCTGATCTTTCCCGCAGCACTTGGCACTATTTTTTATCTCTACGGGAAACCCTACTCTGCTTTATATTCCACTTTACTCCTGTTGTGGTCGATTACGTTCGTCGAATGGTGGAGACTGCAAGAGCGTATCCTGTCAGTCAGATGGTGCACTCGTGGTTCGTGGCGCGTGGAAAAGCGGAGGGCTGATCATCTCCCGAGCTTCCCCTGGTGGAAGCAGGAAACGCGCATGATGGCTGGCATACCAGTCCTTCTCCTCTTTGCAACGATCCTTGCGGTCATATTGACGGGCATATTCGTCCTGGAGGCTTTCGTGACTCAGCTTTACAACGGTCCCGGTCACAGATATGTGGTAAGCTAATTTATGACTGCCGCCTGCTGCCGTTCTGAGCATAGTTCCTTTAAGGCTTTCACCCCAACGATACTTTTCTCACTCTTGGTTCCTCGGTTACTCGCAATGTACCAGAAACACGCCACGGGTTTCACGAATTGGGAAAATCACGAGCATCAGTCGAGTCATAGTAGCTCTCTTTCATTGAAGGTCTTCACACTCTCGGCAATGAATGCCTATCTCGGTCTTGCGCTGTCCGCATTTGTCTACGTCCCTTTCGGCGAAAATGTCATGCACTTTGTCCAGTCCTACTTGTTCACAGGTGGTCATCGTGCGTTGGCCGTACTGGAGAAATTCAATGTCCATTTCAACGCCACGTCGCATCTCGGTGCTGGGGGAGGCGCCGGAAAGAAACCTAGTGCGGCTGGACTCAGTTTATGGGAGTCGGATAGGGGCAACGCGCGAAACAAGTTGAATTCATCGAGGCTTCAGGAGCAGATGTTCGCCTTTACGGTCACAAACCAAGTGGTGGATACCTTCATGGAGATTGGCTTGCCATACATCCTCCGTGCCGTGGAGTCGTTCCGCAATGGGAAAGGTTTTCGGAATAGTAATGGAAAGGGACATGGGAAGAAAAAGCGGGTGGCGTTTGATGACGAACCTGTGGGGCATGATGCACACGGTAGAGAGGAACGCGAATTCCTCGAGCGCGTCCGGAGCGAAGTGGCGCTGCCAGAGTATGATGTGTTCACGGACTACAGCGAGATGGTGACGCAATTTGGCTACGTTGCTCTTTGGTCGACAATATGGCCACTTGCACCGGTGATGGCGCTTCTCAACAACTACATTGAAGCGCGCTCTGACGCGTTTAAAATCGCGGTGCACACCCGACGACCGACACCTGTTCGGACAGATACGATAGGGCCATGGCTCGAAAGTCTATCGTTTTTAACATGGTTGTCGGCTCTCACGAACTCTGCGCTGGTATATCTCTTCCGTCCCCCTGATCAACAGCAGCACGAGCAGGGGACCATGATGAATGCGAATGTGACTGATGAGTCGCAGCACCTGAAACATCACCGACCTAATGGTCTCGCTGCAACCCGGGAACTTCTGATGTCCGCTTTGTTGATCGCGCTGTTAGCGTCCCATGGCTATCTCGTAATGCGCGCTGCCGTCCGACATCTCTTGAACCGTGCTATATGGACAGGAAGCAAGGAGATGAAGGAGGCAGAACGCGTGGAGCGGGAGATGAAGGAGAAATATCTGAGTAGCCTCGGGCAGTACGCGCCTGGTGAAAATGCGATGTTGGACATGACGGGCGAGGGGGATGAGTGGGCCAATTTTTGGACAATAGACGAGGGGATGGATGACATTGGGAAGATGTTGAAAGATGCTTGAGTCGCAGGAGCGTAGGTCGAGGCATAATGTTTGGCATTGGACCTGGGCATCTTGTTGGTGTTTTTATTTCGGCGGTGTGTCATTGTAATTAACACTGTATGTGCGTTGACATTTGTTTTCTTCGCGATCCAAGAGACGATAGGCGAAGGTGACCAACAGACCCGTCCACGCCGCGAGTGATGATCAGCAGTCACATTGTGTCTTTCAGTAGCTTCTTCGCGTTGTCCTCAAATCTTAAATCTTAATGTACGCTAGAGTAAGGTAAAATACTGAACATCCGTGTCAGGTGTGAGGCTACGGATGTGGCGCACACATTGCGCACACAAGACATACCTGTGGCGTTCGAAGATAGTTGCTGTCGACCTGGGGGCAATCGAGAAAACAAAGCCTCAGTGATCTAAGACAGAAAGTATACACAGAGTATACCATGCAGTGACGGGCAGGGGAGATGAACAGGAATACTGGTCGTGGTGATGAATTCAAATGGACGCGAGGCTGTCAGTACTAGTAATACTAGGGTGTCAATGTGATGTGTGTATCACACGCCACATATCTCGTTCTATATACACCACAGCAAGCGGCTGACATTATTTAGTTTGAACCAGAGGGGTGAATTAGCCAAACGTGGACTTCGCGTGTGTAAACTTGAATTCACGCGAATATTCGCGTTCTTGGCCTGGACACCCCAGAGGCCGCATCGGACCTCATATATGTTCGCATGACAGAATACAAACATGACCTGGTGTGCGGCGTGCGGGGAAGTTCCGCGGATCCCGGACCAAACGTCTCGATCGTTCTTATAACAAGCAACGTACAAATAAATGTAATATATACATGTAAGTTCCTCTCATAGCTGTATATACGTGCTCAACGCCTTGCATGGTCATTAATGGCCTCCTAGGTTGAACATGCAATCCACGTACGCACACTTCTCCCATGGTAGGACATCGCCTTTGTCAGTAACTCCTTGCACATAAAAGCGCAACCCTCTCCCATCCATCACATTCTTCGGCAGAACCGTTGAATCCACATAAAATCTATTAGCACGCCCATCTAGACCTGTTGTTCCAATGAATATCGCGGTCGCGGCCCCCGCGACACTTCCTGAGAGGGTGTGCGGGCTGACGTAGATATTGAAGTAGAGGAATGAGGGGAATCGTTCTTTGGTATCGTCTAGAATCCATGCAGGATCCGGGTCTTCTGGTGAGGATATCATCCGTGGCGTGAGACGTGGGAAAGAGGATGCGATGTCCCAGGTGAGAAGTCCGCTGAGACCCGTTGAAGGGGAGGTGAGGAGCATGGTGCTTTGGAATTTAGCCCACAGTATCCCGGGGGTTCCCTTCAAGACGCGGGTGGTAGGAGAAGATGGATATACGGCAAGTTGAGCTAACGAGACTGAAAATTCAAGTGGCTGAGATGGATCTTCGGCAGTAAAACCGATGATCAAGCCAACGGCAACTGACGCGTTAGTGGTGCCGGGGGGGAGCGAGAAGCTAAGAACTTGTCTGGTCCAACCGTTCTTGAGATCAGATTGAGTGGATGCCCCGACATTGATCTCTGAGAGATCTCCGCCACCCCCTATCAACGGCTTCACGAAAAGTCCAAGGTCAAGGTCGGTCCCCTCACAAGCGACAGTCTTGTAAACGATGTTAACGTCATATGACGTAAGGGAAGTCACATTCAACGACTGCACAGGGAGCCAGATGCACCGGAAAAATGCATCATCGGCCGTACTGCCAGAACAGGAAATGGTAAGTTTAAGGGTATTCCCCCCATTCCATGCGTCGCTCATGTCCAGCATGGATAACGCTGAAGGAAATGGTTCTGCCCGATCATTGTCTTCCCACATCACAGATGGTCGCGGCCACACTAAATTCCCAAGGGAACTTTGCTTGTCGACATCAGTCCAACCGTCTTCTGTCCGGAGAACCTTCACGCCTTCGACAAACCATGAATGCCCGACTCCTGGAGAGAACGATGTGTAAAAGACGAGTTGGACGGGATCAGGAGGGGTGGCATGTACAAAGAATGACGAGACTGGTTTGAACGCATCGTGAGGACACTCAGGCTCTCCAGGACGTCTGGGAGCATCAGGTACGGGGACCACCTCGTGAGGGTCCGCGGGACCGATCCATAATTTGCGCTCATATTCCCACCACTGATCCCAGTTCCATCCTGGCTTGTCTTGTTCGCTCTCCCACGTCCATGCTTGCCCGAAAAGGGCGACGCCCAGGCCGAGTGATTGGGGATCAATATGTGTCATGGCCTTGTAGGAACCGAATCCTCCTCCGCCGTGCGATCCTCGACCCCAGACATCAACGCCCGTAAAGATGTTTTGAAGAGACTTGGCGGAGGAGAGGGAAGACCCTTTCGTGTTATCACTGATAAGCACTGGGTCCAAGCTCATGAAATACTGGGCAGTGAGAGCCGGGAAAGATGGCGGCCACTTATGTAATGCGTTTGAGATAAAGGCAGCGAGTGTAAAAACTCACTTACAGTGTAGTTCGTGAAGAAGGCATCAGACGAAAGGAAAAATGGCAGATTCAGACTGTTCAATCGATCCTGCCACCTCAGTTGACCATTGAATATCACACTGTCGTACCTGTGATTTGAATTGGGTCAGGAACATTTATTAACCACCACCTTTGATCCGCCTTGGCCTCACCAAATAGCTTGGGCATGGGGGCCAACTTTGGTTACGAGCTCGGATCTCAAAAGTAAAATCCATCCGGCAAGCGCCCGCGCTTGTTCCGGGCCCCCTCGAAGCGGACATTCAACATTCAGAAGATAACCATCAAACCCGCGCTGACGAGCAAGCTCTGCCAAAACTGAGG
Source organism: Suillus lakei (assembly GCA_016628065.1). Lineage (NCBI taxonomy): Eukaryota > Fungi > Basidiomycota > Agaricomycetes > Boletales > Suillaceae > Suillus > Suillus lakei. The sequence continues at coordinate 434,705 of JABBWA010000033.1, forward strand.
CATAGTGTCTTGACATGGGGATCGAATCTGTACGTAGAGTTGGGCCTGCGCCCGCCTGAGGACATCCGACTATCAGCTGGAGGCAGTCAGCTTCTCCAGATCCCTCAAAGATTCTGGAACGCCGTGAGTGGAGTGCAGGTCATCTGATGATGTAGCCCACATTGTTCCGAGCATCTTGACCCCTTGTCGATGTGCAGCATTGATCCATCCTGATGGAGGAACAGTAACTCTGTGATGCGAGAAGCTGGCGCAAGTGATGAAATCCGATCAGATAATCAATTAGGTTAAACGTGATACGTACTACACGAATGTGTCACATAGAGGCCAAAAATTGAATGTATAGCATAGGCCAGAAGGAGATTCTGTATACCCTCCCTGTGCAAAATGGAAGACCGAGTCATTTCATTACGGCTGTGAAGGAACTGATCATGACATAAATCAACCGAGTCACCTACTAACTTTATAATCGTGGCACACCTTTGATAGGCGGGTCAGTAGAGAATCGTGGAAGAGCATGAGTTTTGCTTCTTCACCAAAAGCTTCCCTCTCTGGTTCGATGATTCTGCAAACTGAGGACGGGCCTGATACTCCAAGACAGCCATCAACTTTTCGTGAGGGAGACTAGCCCACTGATCAAGCTCGGCCAGAGACTCAAAGTAGGGTGCTTCGTCGCCAACAAGTTTTCCATGTCCAGTTCCTTGCAGAGGCATGACGTCCACGAATTCAAACTGGCAGTGGCAGTTGATGTGGACAAGAGCGTGGGAAATAGTAGTGGGGTTGTTGTGTAGGATGAACTCTCGTCCAAACCGTTCTTTTTTTTCCGTTTTCATGACGGACATGTCTGAGGAACAACAGGACAGTATAGTCGATATCGAAACACCAACAGAAATCGCAACGAACGACACCGAGTATATTGGAGACAAGACTCAGCCAACCGAAGAGATTCTGAATGCTCTGAACGCTCTCAACCAGACCACCGCTCAAAACGGACACGAACAATCTCCAGCTCAGCAAGTCAACGCCAAGCAAGATACTCCGAGTCAAGAAGCTCCGTCTGAATGGCATGTTCTGCGCGAGAAGCTGCGTGAGCAACCTCATGATCCAGAAGGCTGGAACAAACTCGTCGACCTCGCCGAGGCGCGCGGTGAAATTGAACAAATAAAACAGACTATGAAGCTCTGCTTGAAGTCTATCCCAACACGGTATGCACCTTCCAGCCTTGTACTCGACAGCCTTGACATACGTCACAAATATCCAAGTCGTCCGCTCAAATTGCCTATCTCAACCATTTCCTGAGCCCCGGTCTTTTCCCGTACGCCGAAGAACTCTTCAGAAGATTCCTGAGATCCTCCCCTCTAGTTGACCTTGGAAGTTCTATCTTACCTACGTCAGGTCAGTGTGATATGTGCGCTACATCCCAGATGCATTGAACTACTTGCCCAGACGAGTTAATACATCACCAGCCAGTCGCGAAGCCGTTAGCAAAGCGTATGAGTTTGCCTTGAGCCGTATAGGCCAAGACAAGGATAGCGGGGACATTTGGAGTGATTATATCCAGTTCCTTAAGGCCGGAGAGGTTTGTCGTCCTCCTGCCACTTTCAGCGTGCACTAACGCCTATCACAGACAACCTACAACATGGGAGGAACAGCAAAAGATGGATGCCCTACGCAAGGTTTACCATCGTGCTGTTCAAATACCTCTTGAAAATGTCGAGAAGCTCTGGTCAGAACTCGAGACTTTCGAGAATAGCCTCAACAAGATAACGGTGATTTACTTTGTGATAACACGATCTTGTACTAACAATGGTACAGGCCAAGAAGTTCATGTCAGATCTATCCCCATCATACATGCAAGCTCGTACTGTGCTTCGTCAGCTCCAACGTCACCCTCGGACCGCTGTTCCCCTCCGCCGCCAGCTCTTCGCCGACACGACCACATCTATACCTACCTCCTACTCCTACGTTCAATGCGGCTGAAAGAGCACTGTGTCGGGGCTTGGAAAACTTACTTGAAGTGGGAAGAGAGTAACCCACTCGAGTTTGAGGACAAGGATAAAGCAACCCTTATTTCACGTATACAGGGCGTGTATCGCAAAGCTGCTATACGAATGAGGTTCTATGCGGAAATATGGTTTGTCTCCAATTTTAATTCTGTCATGGGATAACTCATTGTCTGTACAGGTATATGGCTTTCGTGTGGACAAAATAGCGTGGGGTAAGCGGAAGAGGCACTGAATATCCTCAAGTCTGGCATGGAGGCCATCCTACCAGCTTCCTCCTCCCACTTTGCATACTGTGAGCTGCAAAGAGTCCCGCAAGGAACACGCTGAGGTCACTACGACATTCGACAAGTTCCTTGACGTCTTGCGTGCTGAGTTGGATGAGCTCGAAAATCGTGTTAATTCCGCCAACTCGTCTTTTACGTCTGATGGCTCCGGGTCGTACTGTGCCTACGAGTGCTCTAGCTGGGAATGGTTCAGGGTCGTTAGAAGCGGGAACGATCTCCAATACTTCGTCCTTTGCCACTCAGGCTTCGATGAGAAGCCTCCAAAAGTCAAAGAGCTCTCCGACCGAGACAAGAATATGGTGTTGTTGTGATCATTTACATTCGGTTTGCACGCCGTGCTCTGGACCTCAAGGACTTTCCGTTCCTTCAGTTTTTGCAAAAGCTAGGCGTGACCGATGGACGCCATGGGAGGTGTATTGAACGCTGCTGGTACGTTGAAGCCCGCGAGTTAGAGCCGCAGATAATGATGGTCCCTCTCCAGCTCTAATGGAGTACCACTGCAACAAGGATGGTGGTACCGGCGTGGCATCGCGTATCTTTGAGAAAGGTTTGGAAACTTATGGTGATGAGATTGAGTTTGTTCTGATATATCTCGGCTTTTTGATATCCGTGAATGACGAGAACAGTTGGGTTCCATTTTCTTGCGCGCTGTTCGTTCACTCACTATTTTTTCGCCCAGATGCTCGAGCTCTTTTTGAACGGGTCATTACAGCTTTCCCGCCTGAACGCGCTCGTCCCCTTTGGGAAAGGTGGGCTCGTTATGAGTACCAGTATGGTGATCTTGAGGCAGCACAGAAGCTTGAAAAGAGAATAGCTGAAGTTTATCCCTCGGGTACGTATACGCATACTTCATTTAGGATGTGGAGCTCACAGTTTTTTCAAGATCCGCCCATCAAACGGTTTGCTCAACGACATACATATCTGGGAACTGATGCCATTGCAGCACGGGACCTTGGGTTTGCCATGGCAGCTCGTCAACCTGCTGCGTTGGGTTCAACTAGCACGTCGAATTCTATTGAAAAGCGAACGACTCTTTGTTCTCCTTGACTTCAGCTTCGCATATGCCAGTCAGTCAGCCGCCTACCAAGAGAGCCCCATCTCCTGACTACAAGAGACGCGAGGGATCTGCTAGACCTGACTTTGGTCCCCCCAGCAAGCGGCAGAGGCCATCGTCTCCTCCTCGCGACCGTGACCGAGAGAGGTGGGAGGGTCCCCCTAGAAAGCGATTTGGAAGCCCCGCAGGCTGGGAAAGAGAGCGAGACAGAGAACTGCAGCATGTCAAGAAAGATCGCGAAGATGACAAGGCGTCTACCTTGCCACTGTTATCTCGTGGTTTGTTGGACAGCTACCTACTCCAGCTTCCTTTGATGGTCCGTACACTATTTTCCAACTCTTAGGAATCCTTGATGCGAGATTTGTTCTAGGCCCCGTGTTCCGAACCGACCTGATGATGTTGTTACGCAATGCTGTGATTCCTAGCGCTACCAGACGTGCTACCCCACCACTACGCCGCTCCCGCCGCCGGCGCCTCCTGCTGCCCGTACTGGTGCGTATCCTGATTAATCCTAGTGGACATGTCTTCTAATTTATGCACAGGTGGTGGTCGTCCACCTCCGGATTACGGACCATACCAAGGACCTGGGGAGGTACCCGCGGCGGTCGCCGTTATTAGTTTTATTCCGACGTGCTAAAATCTAACCGTGGTTTTTCGTAATTGTTGCTTTTCCTGTATCTTCTTTATAATCATATTGCAAGTCCAGTGATTCCGCAGCATTCTCACCACCATATCGCTTGAAATCCATCATTCACACGATCCTTGAATAAAACAAAAGAGCAACTTGTTACTGTTTTACAGAGCAGAATCAAGTTTCAAAAGCTGTGAATGTGAATGGCACAACAATCTCTTACACTAATAGACCATCTCTCGACACACCGATGATTGGCCCTCTTGCAGATCAAACGAATTCTCACGCGACTTCTTCCTCCTCTTACCCATGCAGCCTCCTTTGCATGAAATTACTGGGGGTCCAACAGCAGTCCTGGGTGATAGCGACGATTCCACTCATTGACAATGTCACAAATTAGGTCTTGAGATGTGCACTGCTTCGCGCCTCCTCGGTGCCTCCTCCCGAAATATGACTCTGTGATGGAGTCCCATGAGTTTGGCAAGGAGGCAACTAGGATGGACTGGAATTTTATCCGGGATATAGTGCCCCATTTGATTGAGTTTACACCGCCGTCTCTTCATCTCGTTGGGATGGTTGATGTCTGTCTCGACCTGAGTATGTTCTCGATGGAGTGCACGTATACCAGCAATGACAGTTCGCCATTCGGTGACCTGTGTGCAGCTTTTAGATTCTTCACATCTCGGCGGCAGTACTCGTACTGCACTCGTAGCGTGATCATATCTCCATCAAAGCTGATATCGTTCAGGAGGAGAAACTGAGCATGTAAGTCATTCCGCTTCCATGTTCGGTGTGATCTCATATTCTAGGCCGGGACATGTACTCGAAGACCTGATACAGGCGTAGTAAACGCGCCATGATGCGATTTTCCACGCCAGCCAGTTCTCGCCTTTGAGTACCTCCACATTTGGTGAGAGACTGTACCAAGGATCAACGATCTTGTTCGTCTTTCCTTTGATATCTGACGTGGTAGGATGTAAACGACTGTTGGTGGCATATAGATAAGGTCAATGAGAAATAGGGGTAAGGAAGCCTACAGGCGCAAAAAAACTTTGGGACAAGGTGACGAGCGAAGAGTAGTTCGACGAGAATTAGCGTAGGACAGACGAGAATCGACGACGCATGCTAAGATC
>JABBWA010000330.1:0-52186 GCA_016628065.1 Suillus lakei
GGCGATAAAAGAAAACACCAAACTTGTCTGTGGTCGTCTCCATTTCCGGACGTTTTGAATTTTTCTGACGCGGTTAGTTGGTCACCGGCACGGCACGGCCAGAGTAAGTGCTTACCGGTCGACTTCCTGGGCTTGTTGACTCTTCGTCATCAAGAGAGATTGTCCGCTTGGCATGTCGCGTTGCATGGTCCTTCTCGTCTTCGATATCGGAATCACCATTCGCTAGCGTTTCGAGTGGTGTCCGTTTGGCACGTCGAGGTTCTTTGACAATTGAGTGGTTCCTGGCCTCATACACACCTGCACAAATTTTTTAACCGAGTCCAATCTTTCAAGCATGGCAAAGAACCAGAAATCTGTTGATTCCTGCGCCTGGATGAGAGCTCGTTCTAAAACGTTTCATCTTGCTTATTGTCCCTCGAGCTTCCAGCTTGTGGCTGCGAAACTTTGAGATCAGCTGCACACTGATTATCAAGGGCGCGTTCCTTACAACTTGAGCTACCCTGATGCGACGAGCTAGACTAGCTTCCAATTAAGCAATTATCGTTCCACCTTATCAAGTCGTTGTGTTCATAGCTGACAGTGATATTCGCCGCTCGTTGGAGAAGTTGCGTTTCGGATTGTTCGAGATCGTGAACACACGTCTTCAGCACAAGGAGTTCTCGTTCATGCTGATCAGATGGAGTGTTGGCAGTAACCAAACGCTGGGCCAATGCGGATAAACTTGCTGCTTATCACCACAGCTCGCCGCGTTGAGAGTCTGCTTTAGAGTTTAGCTCTTGAATTCGTTCGCTCGGTTATCGCGGCCACGTTGTTCTGCAATCTCTGTGGCTCGTCGAATGCCTTTCTGTCGGGAAAGGTCTATCCAGCATTCTAAAATTCCTTCCGAAGGCTAGCAACCAAGTCCTGTTCGACGGCTTTGGTGATGTTAGCTTCGTCGAGCCTACGTTGCAATGAGCGCTCGCGCTCTTCAAAAACATTGGCGCGGTCGTTCGATTCCGCTAGGCTTTCGTTCAGAGCCTATATCCCGTAATAAATGTACTGGCGGATATGACATCGGAGTCCACGCTACCAAAATTGTGTTATTCGTGGACTGCATACGACCCTGTAGACAGCGCAAGGCGAAGAAAGTGTTGGATTACCTGAGCTTCACCAACGCTTTCCTTGGTGAGCCTGAGAGTGACGGACTGGTCGTCGAACCGTTCCTGAAGAACCTACGCAAAGATAAATATGAAAAAAATGGATGGCGGGACGCTGACCTTCAGCGACGTTCGCGTTTCTGCGAATCTAATTGCGGTGGTCAGGATTCCGTCGTGAGAAGAGTACTGGAACGACCTTTCACAGTAACTCCCCGCTTCTCGCTTCACGTCCTACCAGCTGCGCGTCTGCAGCTTCGAGTTTGTCGAGGAGCGTATACCGCTCCGACACAAGCCTCGCGCACTGTGCCGATGATTCCCTTTCTAGCTTCTGAATATCTGTTAGTTGCACTTCAGCAATCTGAAGCCGCTCCATGATTGATTCGCCTTCCGAGGTGATGCGTGCATTTTGCTGAACAGGACATTTCTCATCATCTTTCGAGACTTCCAGACACGCTTCAAGGTCATGCGTTTTATTGTGCGCATGCACCAACTCCGCCTCAACCTTCTGTAACCTGTGTATCGAGATTCAGTACTACTAAGGCACTATCAGTAACGTTTGACAAAGTTCACCTCCCCTCTAGGCCCTTCAGGTGTTGTTCCTGAAACGTTACAGTGTTCTGTAGAATTCGACTTTGTGCTTTACGATCATTCAAAGCTTCCTCAAACTCGGAAATTCTAAGGATACAGTATTATCAGCAGATGGGCTGCCAACAGCGCAAGAATTGTACGCCTGTCTCATAGATCCAACCCATGGAATGTATCGTAGCCTCGCGTTCTTGCAATCTATTAGGTATTGACTTAGGTAATATATGATATAAGGTTAGGGGTATCAAATACCGTGACTGGGTGTGAGCTAGCCGATCCTCTGCTTGCGCAAGTCTGCTGAGGGCATCGATTGCTTCATGCTTCTGGAGTTTCAGGTACTCGGCCATATCTGTAACACGCTCGGCTGGAAGATCATGAGCCCTGTTCATCAAGACGACAATAGCCAAACTTACAGGTTCGCTGAAGATCTGAGGTTGTTGAGGTAATCAACTTTCTGTCATTCCCAAAATGCTCCTCCAATTCCGTGACGCGTGCCCGGGCATCTATGAGCTCAGAACCCATATTTTGCATTTTATAACGCAGGAGATTGGCCACTTGTCGAGCTGCCCACATAATGTGGCTGGTTGCTTTCACATTGGAAGAAGTGACTCACACCCAGTGAATTCGACCCGTAGCTCTCTTAAAACTGCCATTGTTTCGCCAATATTGGGCAGATGCCCAGCATCATCGAGAAATACTTCAATCGTTAGAAGTCACAACCCGGTAGAAGAAATAATTATAAATCAGAGATTCGACAGACCTTGGAGGCCGGTACGAGCGGTGTCTCGAAGCTCCTGAAGACTTTCCATCGTTGTTCGGGCATCATACATTAAGGTAGATGACGCTTGAGATTGAAATCGTAGCGCTTCATAAGACTCTTCGAGTTCGACACAACTACTAATGGAGTCAGCAAGCGGAAAATGGATACATGAGCTTTTGAAAAACCTCCTGTTCGCCTTGTCAATTGCTTCTTTGGTTATCAATTTCAGTTGAGCGATGCTCCGAGATAGTTCTGAGTTCTGATAGGAGACATCCGATGACTGACGAGACAACTCCGTGTTCTGTCGCACGATATCGGCGATCTGTTTAGTCTGAATAGTAAGCTGAGACTCTAATTCGACATTTCGCTCCCGCTGTAAATGTGTCGATGGGCGTTGTGCCATATGAAACTGGAATGATTTGGCTCACCAGTGTCGCTATCTCAATCCTCGTTTGACGATGATTGCTAGCCATCTTTGAGATAATGAGGTCCACTTCGGTCATATCACTCTCGAGGAGACCTAAACTCGATCGAGAAACGATCTCTTCTGCAGGCGTCTTCAACGGGGAATGATGATAGTCTGCAGAAACATTTTGAGAGGGCTGCTTTCTGAGCAGTGTAAATTGCTTGTCTCCACCGATTATGATATCTGAGAGATTTGAATGACATGGTGACACATCAGGCGCATATAATCACCTTGGTCCTTTGGCTGAATCTTGGGACGCTACAATGATATAGCCAGAATTTCAAAACTAACTTGAGCCTGAGAGTATATGCGCCATACCCTCACTGAAAATACGTTCTTCGTGTCATAGAAAGAAGACGAATGTTGGAAACTTGGGCTATGCGACTACGCGGAGGAGGAGGTTGTGTCAAACTCGACACCAGACAGGCTAGAGTCAGCCAAATTCATAGAGACTACATTGTCTGCAAGATTGGAGCTCCGTGTGGGTGCAAACGGTCGTTGCGATCTGTTACTAAATACCGACTGTGCCGATTATTTTTCAGAGCGCCCAGATTGTGGTGGAGTCATGAATAGAGACTTTTGACTATTGGTGTTGCTAGACTGATTGTTGCGTTTGGAGAACACGGATCGGTGTCCTTGGTGAGGCTCCATCGCGTGCACAGACGAGATGGTGGTGGTTCCTTACGTAGGGAGTGAGTCAGGTATCCTACTGATCGACGGTGTTACGCAACGCGTATATAATCACGTGACGTGCGTGATTGAAATACCAGTGCCACAGCGTTTTGAAGTTTTCCAACTTGCACGTGTCTTCCGCAACAAATTCGCCCTGAGGGATAGTGCACGAATAACTAATATATATGAGGATGCATTGCAAGCAGGCAGCCGAACTACCTTCATCTACTAGCTTGATTTCACCGGAGGAGCAAGAAAAGCATTATGCGTTTGGCACGTGCATGAGGAACACCCAAACCAAGTGGCAGCTTGCGACCGAATGATGTTCTATGACAGAAGTAATGAAGTCATTTGTCCAGGCGAGGAGTTATCGTGTCACTGCTCTACAGCATGGAGGTAGTGAACTTCAGAACAATTTCTCAGTCTCCTGGCAGCTTGCTCTGCAGTAAGATCTCTCTGCGGTTCCGCCATGACTTCAAATCTATCAATTATATTAGCTTGTGTCGACAAGCCAACATCATGTGGTGGAACTTACCCTGCCAAAAATTTGCGCACGCTAGCACTCCGTAGGAGCGGGGGCTCAAAGTGCACATGCAGATGTGCGATATCGTCTGCATCTTGCACATATATCCCGTCACCATCTCGACGTGGTGGGAGGGGTCGCTGATGAATGCCCATCGCATAAGCAAACGAGCAGGAGAATATGTTGTCGTAGCGCTTCGTCACGCGCGACATAATGTCTGCAAATGCTTGCTTCTCATCGACTGTAAAATGCACAAGGGACGAAATGTGCCGTTTGTGAGGGAGCACTGGGATACCGGGATCAGGGCCAGTATTGCGACAAGTAAGGTAAGTTGTAACACACCCATGATTTCGAAGGGCCAATACGCCCACCACGGCACAAGCGCGACGAAATGCTCATTTGTGATGACTAGGCGCCCTTCGTCTTCTGGAACAGACAACTCGTGATTCACGTACTCGCACAATAGGCACGCATGTCCGTCAGGCCCAGTTGGAACACCAGAGCGTACGTTGATGGTAGAGGCATAGTTGTGCAGAGAAGCGAGCTCCTTCGCGGGGAGGGTGGGCACAGTGGAAAGGGACCAAACTTGGCTGTGGGGGTGCGGGTTGGAACACCCCATCATTGCTCCCTTGTTCTGTTATGAAATGAGGGCTTAAGGTATGTTTTGGTCAAAGTCAAATACTTCAAAAATCTGAACATATTCAATGCCAGGCTTAGTCCCCCTCCTCGTGTAAACACGAGTCCACTCATCCACAATATTCTCCACGTCCGACAGAGATAGGGTCGGTAGACTGAGGTCGTGCCGTGGATGGAAACATACAACATCGCATCCGCCCTGAATTGGCTCTGCAGTCAGGAGTGGATGTCCCACCGGAGGTGTGACAGGTCCAGGGGGCGGAAGAACGGCGGCGTAATCATTCTCGAATACCATGGTGGAAGTGTATATTTCGTTCACCTTACCGCCCGCTCGAGTGTTCCCAGGGCATAAGTAACATGCGGGATCGTACTGGGGGAGGTTTGACGGCTCGGTGGGCTCAGTCTGACCTAGCCAGGGACGCTTGGTGCGATGAGGTGAGACGAGAACGTGTGTGTTAGTCAATGGATTATCTGTGACCGCGTCATAGTCATTTGTCTCGCTCTTTTGAAGGCGATCAACACAAGAGGACTTACAGCGTCTGTGTGGATGTGTAGTTGGATCAAAAGGCTCCATACTAACGTTAAGGTCTAACTTCAAGCTTCAAAGGCAGACTCAAACGACTAGCCGCGATGACTAGAAGCAAAGGTCAAGTTATCACAGCCTTCAACTTATGGGGGTGACCACGGGATCATATTACGTGACGGTGTGATCTACAGCTTGTAATTACACAATTCATAATTAGCGTTTACGAAATACTATTTTGCAGACCGCACCGTGCCATCATGAGCGTCATCAATATCTGGAGCTAAACACAACTTATTTAAAAAGCTACATCTGAATCACCCTTCTCCAGAAGGTCACGGTAGCGCGTCTTCTGCAAAACATAAACGCTGAGCGTGGAGTTCGCGAGGAGTCGGAAGGTCAGGCCCCGAGTTGACACTGCTGCACTTTATCTGGAATCCCGATACTGAACTCTCACATCGCAGGAATCGGTGAAGGGAAACAAGACAGCAGTCTCCTCTGAGTCCCTGTTCCTTTTTCAACATATCTGTTACTTGTAAAAGTGTATTGTGTGGTTAGTGGTGGGGGCAGAACTACTTGGGGTCAGTTCTGCAGGTTATAACCGGCAGAACTGGCAAAACTCCAGGCCATGTAGAGCGTATGATATTCCTAATGACGATGTCAATGTTGCCTTGTCCCATCCCTTATCCTCGCCGTTGTAATTAACCACCTCAACCTCATCTAGAATAGCCTGTGGAATGATTCCTTGGTCGACCCGATCCAACTCGCCAAAATCAAAAGCATTTCCCTCGAGTACTTCAACTTCGTCAATGCTCTAAACGTCTTCAGTCCTCTTCAACTCTTCAAGAGACGAAAATTCAGCAGCAACGTCATCAGGTGAGATACTCTCTGGACCTGCAAGAAGGTCATCTGCATCACCAGGCTCAGTTGAAAGCAGGGGTGCCCACGCCAAGGATACTTCAAGATCCTGCACAGTCTCGACAACAATACCAACCTCTTCACGAGTGTGCATGTGAGCATGTCGATGGCGGGTGGACTTCCTAGCCTCTGCAGCTTTTACGGTGCTGTATGGAAGACAGGACTGCCGCGCTCCGTTACATAGCGTGACCACACTCATATAAGGCAGGTGTGATGCAGGGACTCCGTGCACCTCTAGTGTCATTCAACCGGACAATAAAAACAGTAACACAAAAAAGACAAACGCTACACTAAGTCAAGTCACCAATCAAATGTTTCATCATTGTCCTCCTCATCAGAGAATTCTGCAATAACCAATGCCTCTTCCTCTATGATTGGAGCTGTAGGCAGTAAGTGTGCACCTGGTTCGTCCAACTCCATCAGTAAATTACCGGGCTCTGTACAGATCTGTACAGATCTGGACAGTGCGCCATACGTACAGCTTGGTCCCTACTAGCTAGTTTGCCACAGTAGAATTTTTTCTGTAGATCTCTGCACAGACACCCACAGACCTGCTCAGTAAGGACCAAAATAATTCTCTGTCCATCTGTACAGATCTGTCCAGGATGTTTGCACAGATACTCACAAACCACTCAGAAGGGTGTTAAATATCATCATTAGTCTCTGTAGAGATCTGTCCATGTTTGCACAGACACTCACAAACCACTCAGAAGGTGGCTTACTTGGCTCGGGAACGGTAGCAAACAAATGATGATATATTCGATCAGCGTGAAACAATACTAGCGGATGACAAGTGACAAGAGAAAAACGTATGCGAGGATATGATGTGATGATTAATACTACGAAAAATGCCGCCAGGGGGCTCAATCAAGCTGGACGCACAGGTGACAATGTTTCGATGTGTCAATGCTGTTGAGTTTGGATGCCTCCGCCCTGGATGAATTCGTTAGGGCCAAATGTGATGTTAAAAGACTACTTACCATCCAATCTTGGCCCATTCACAAAGCTGCTGCACCAGCTTCGGACCATGATATAGATCACTCATGACATCACCGAGTAGCCCAAGCAACCAAAGATAAACAGACTCGTACTCCTTGGCAGTGAACTTCAAATAAAACTTGTCGTTACCATTTTTCTCAAGGCCCTGGAAGATGCAATTAAACTGAAATAATGTGTCAGAACAATGACACATTAATATCGAGGATGTACCGCTGTGCAAACGAGAGCTAAGCATTTTAATGGTACCTCCTTCCGAAAAATGGCTGGTCGCCTATGAGCAATGCGATAAGATCCTGTGTAGAAGAATAAGATGATGGCCTCCAGAAGTGCAGGGTGCGCAAAATTTTTAGTCTTCCCGAACTTGTCTAGTCCATGGTGCAGAAATCTACCATCGTTGAGTAATTCTACAGCTGTGGCTTGAACCCAAGCCGCACGCTCTTGAATGGGAATGTCATCTGGCGGGGAAAGGCTGTATGCAGAAGGTGTGATGGAGATGGCAATTTTCTTTAGATCGGAGCGCCAGGTTGCTAAGTCATCATACAGCTAGAAAAAAAATAAGACACTAAGCGCACCACAAAATAGACATACACACCAGCCTCGCCATGTCAGGCTTATGAGTGGGCCACACACCTGGTAGACACCTCGAGTCAGCAGAATGTCTCGAGGGAAATAGTAGCTTACCAGCATCAACTTGTTGACCATTTTTAAGCCATTGGACGAGAGAGGCTGAGAGCGACTCTGTGATCACGACCGGCAGATCATCAACAAGGCTCGGAAAAGGGTTCTCCAGTGCCTGCTGGACATGACACTCCACCTTTGTGTCCTCAAGAAAGCTCTTCCAGCGTGGACTGTACCAACCCAGCTGGGTAGCCTTGGGCCCTTCATCGTCGGATTCGGATCCAACGACTGCCTTCGATTTCTGTTTCGATTTCTGTTTCTGTTTCTGTTTCTGTTTCGCCTTCGAATTGGAGGTATCTATCTTGGCAGCATGAAGAAGCTCCAGCAGAGCGGGATCAGGAAGTTGGGGATGGCCGTTTCTCTCATGGTGAAGCTTCAAGACATCATTGGGCTGGAATGGAAAATTAGTGTGCTCCAACAAATAAGCGGGCTTGTACCTGGGAGGCAATCTCTTGATCCATCGTTGAACCATCATCGCCCGAATCACTACCGACCGCCAAAGTCTTCTCAGCAACCTGGTCACTTTCATCACAAGAATACTGGAATTCGAAGTCTGTTGGAAGAGTGGTTGCCACCCGAGGTTGGGGTGGTAGCTCTTCTCTCGAGAAACCTGCAACTTTTTAATTAACTTGAATGGAAACAGGTGAAAACTTACCAGGGTGTGTACTATGATGCCCACGGGCTTCTCCCCAACCCATTTGCTTGTCTCCGCTACCTTCATCCGAGCCAGACGAATCATCCTTAGACGTGTTTGATTGTTCGGATTCTGTACCTGATGGTCCAGTCGGCCGGAGGGCAGGATCTAAATTCTGGAAAAAGTTAGCATCTGGTAGCAGCACAGTAGTTGAAGTGGTGCTGGAAAGTGCTGGATCTTCAACGTTAGAAGTAGTGACGGTGCGATGACCTTGGGAAGCATTGGGATTAATAACTGGAATGTGACATTGGGACGTGTCAACACGAGTCTGTTCAATGTTAGAAGTAGTGATGGTGTGATGACCTTGGGAAGCATTGGGATTAATAACCAGAACGTGACGTTGGGACGTGCCAACACGAATCTGATGGGAATGATTGGGATCGGGCAGGGCATGCGCACCCTTGGCTGTGGCCATGAAGGAATTGTTTAATGCTTGGAGATCTGGTTCCGTGCCGGGAGGGACAATTGGTGGCGAAAATCTGTATCGTCCATGAGCTTCCTGTTGTGCAAAAGTAGGTTGAGAGTTTGATAACTCGAACATTGGGGCAGGAATGACAGGAGCCTGCATAGAAATTAATGCGTGATCGTTCGCACATTAAAAACTCACCTTGTTTTTCTTTGAGCGTGATTTGGAAGATGTGGTGCTTGGTTCTTCTGAAGGGCTATATGGCGGAGGGGGCTGCTGTCTCTTCTGCATGTCTTGTTAGTATTGTTCAATACGAACAAGAGAAAAGATACCCTGGGACAACTCCCACGGCCCTTGCGAGGTGGTTCTGGAGTGAGAGGGTTTTCAGGAGCATCCGGATCAAGGGAGGTGGCACCCTTGGGTTTGCTGGTCCGCGCTGGAGCATGCAAAATAGTGCTCACTTTCTCCAGTTGAGTGCCCCTACCTCCTGTCCCTGCACCTTGACGTCCTGTTCGTCGAGGTTGTTGTGAGTTGTTGACTTCATCGATAATCGACTGAGACTGAGCACGCGCTCTCTTTGCCAGAGCTGCTTTCCCTTCCGGTGCCTTGGGATCAGAGTCCGACGCTTTGCGCTTCGACTTCTTTCTCTTAGGGCTTCCAGGCATGACAAGGGAAGGAGGGAAATGAGCCACCACACCGACAATTTACTAACACTCACCTTTTAAATCTTAGCCACCATCGCACCTTGAAAAGTGCTTGAAATTTACGTGCGCCAAATGTAATACAGCGCAGGTTGATAAAGTTTACGGATCTGTTCTGGAGGGTGAGTCAGAATCAGTAGGCTGAGAGAAAACGTGCAGCACCTCCTTTTGTTGAACTTTGAGTACTATGGTATTACATAGCCAATCGCAAGGCATCATGTTGCAGAGTGACTTGAAACTTGAGTGGGAACAATTTAATGTACATGTAAACGTAAGCAGGGCATAACTATGAAAGCGCGAGAAAATTCCGATTGTTGTAAATGTAAATTAAGTAGTTCTGCTTCGCTTGGACTGGGGTGCAACTTCCATCGTCCAACCCATCCAGCCGTGGATTATGTTATGTTCTGTATTCGGCGGTTCATTTATATACTTATCCCAATCATCATCACCCTCAAGGTCACTCGCGTGTCTCTTTTTCGGGAGTGCCGCGATGAACTTCTTTGCAAATAGAAGCTCAGGGGAAGGCTCGTCCTTCGGAAGTTCAGCGAGATGCATTGCCAACAGATTGAGGACCTCCCCGAAAGTAACTGCACTTGATGGCACTTTGTTCCTGATCAAGTCATACCATTGTGTCATGAGTGGGATTAGTGTGTTGAAGTAGGGGTGGAATTGTTTCTTGAGTTTGTCCACGTTGGGGTGGAAAAAAAATGAAGTCTTGACATCGCTGCCTGCTTTGAATGTGTCGGCGGACCATAGATGCGGCAACCACTCTTGACTCCTATCAGCTGACAGATCGCGTTTAACTCCAAGGGGACCCCTGTATTCAATGCAGATGCACATGAAAACGTAAAAAAGTGATTCGAGATTGTCATGGTAGTGGTGTAGGATAAGGGGGGGCGGTTTTGTGAGGGAAGACGTGGCAAGCTTCACCTTCCAGCTGCGAGCAGATGTTGCAACATTGCCAACAGCCTCTGAGAGTTGCCACAGAAGCGAACGTGACATAAAAGGTAACGTGCCCTATCGTTTGCTGTGAGTACATCGAGTCTTATAGAAATAAATTGGTACTGACTGTCCCACCGATAGTGTATTTTCAACCCATGTCAATATGGACAGCGAATTCCCAATCGATCAAGAGTCCATTGGTCCCGTCACCATCATCCTCGATCATAGTGTTATTAAGGCTGCAGTCACGGTGAAGAACTCCACGATCCTCGACCGCTGTACGTTGAACTGAGAAACATGTCAGTAAACTTGACAAGACGGACTAGATAGAAATGATTACTCACCTATGACAATGTCCCGAAGAGCACTCACTAACTCTAATTTTGTCTGGAACACATGCAAAGGTCGTGCACGGGGCTTCAAAACCAAACGAACGTGCATATGAGAGGTCCCTTTGATACTTCCCAAAACCTTGTATCGATAATTCATTGTTTCATCAACCTCATTGGGCGCGATCTCAACAAGCCAATATTCCACTAGTTCTGGCACACCACGGACCCCTTGCATCTCCTGCAGCATCCTAACCTCGTTCAACACCGCATCTTTACCCCCAAGGACCCAATGATCCTTGATGATATATTCTTCATCGTCCCTCCTCACTAAATAACAGATGGTGCTGTGCCCAACAAGCCCCTGACTGGAGAATATGACTTCAAGGATATCATACGTGTGGTCGTTCACTGTGATCCTGCCAATTGGGTCTGAAAAAGATCTGCAAAGAGGATCTTCAGGCATTTCTAGCTGAGGGGGGTCTTGAGGGAGGCTCTCCTCTAAACTCGAGCTCATCTCCACGCCTGAGCCCATCTCCGAGTCAGACTCAGCCTGAGGTGCGTTGATAATCATCTTGGGTCCAGTGCCTTCTGGACCTTCCATGGAACTGTGCACTTGAGCTCGTGAGGGTTGTTTGTCCACAGAAGGGCGAAAAATCGGATTTTCAAGCTGAGCAGGGCGAAGCGTCTTCATGAATATACCAATCGAAGGATCATACCCAATACATTCAAGATTGCCGAAGACGACACCGGATAAGATGTATAGGAAATAGTTTGGAGCGCTGTCAATATGGATGGGAGGTGTCACGACACCACCTGCATGATCATACATGTGAACTCGCAATTCACAATATTTGTGGGTAAGGGAGAAGAGCAAAACAAACCGCCTCCAAGGTTGGCGTCTCAAGAGAAGGTAAGCCTTGCTGTCAATCGTCTTTCCAATTGTGCCTGTAGGAGTGTACAGTTGCAATGTCAACTCGCAGACTGCCTTGATGGTGTCCCACCAAGCCTCCACATCATCCAACAGCGCAAGGTCTGGCTTCCGCGAGACTTCTTTATCCTTTACAGGATGCGTGGAGTTTTGTGAGCTCCAAGTGCAAGTCACTGCTCCGATGTTTTCCTTTATGATCTCCTTTCTCCTCAGCTTGGCAACAGCACCACATGTGGTGTTAAAGAACGACGAGAAGATGTCTTCCAACGTGTGTGGTTTTGAGCTGGTATCTTCAAGTTGACTTGACGGGTCCTCGCCACCAGATTCCTCCAAGTCGCTCGCACAGCTAACCCCCCCTCGGTCTCCCCCCTCTTCAAGATCGGGTAACTGAACGATGCCGGATTCACGATGGCATTTTGGAAGTGCCCAGTTCCATTTAGAGTTCTCTGTATCATACAAGGGAACCATGGACTGTTCATGAAGGTGAGCAAATTTATTGTGTAGTCTGGTGTCGCGATAATGAATTTTATGTAATGGCACCTGGAGTTCTGTGACATCTGGGACTTCAAAGGTGAATGTCCTGAAAATCCACAATAACATATGACTGAGAGCCTTGGGCTGATCTGCATTGGTTGGTTCTTCTTCTTCTACAATTAACTGATTAAGCTCGAGATCAGTGAGTTTGTCCATTGTAGGCACATTGCTGACACGGGGAGCCGACATCAACAACACCAACTTTATCCCGAAGTCTACTGTTTTGCTATGTTCTGCAGGGGGCATGACTGAGGCCTGAGGTATGAGTACCAGAAAAATTGTTGCATTTTACAATGGAGTCCAACTACATGGTGCGTCTTTTAGTCTACGAAAATGGTACTTCTACTTGGATAATGCACAAAATGAATGTTTGTCCCAAAATAGTTTTTTAACCGAAACTCCCTTTCAACATCACATTTGGCCCTAACAAATTCATCCAGGATGGAGGCATCCAAACTCAACAGCATTGACACGTCAAAACATTGTCACCTGCGCGTCCAGCTTGATTGAGCCCCCCTGGCGGCATTTTTGTAGTATCAATCATCGCATCATATCCTCGCATACATTTTTCTCTTGTCGCTTGTCGTCCACTACTATGCATAAATGAGGACATAAAACATATAAACATGCAAGACTCTACGAATCAATCGAGAACTATCGCGCCTTGTTGTCCATGCAAACCTTCCATACCTGAAGCGTTAGAATCAACAACATTGCAAAAGAACATGCACATGCACCATGCGAACTTGATTGACCTTGTCCTCGTGGTGGACGGTTGGGAGGGACGTGGGACCAACCGTGATCTTTAAAGATGATTCTCATACATCCCAGCCCAATATCTGTCTCATCTATCTTCCTCTCGGTTGCCGCTGCGCGAACTTTAAGCAGGCTTGCACGCACCTCATTTTCCCGTATTACGCAATCTGCAAGCACCTTCTGAGCTGTGAAAACATCACACTTGGCTCTTACAAGATCAAGCACAAGGCTTGCTTCAGAGTCAGTTGGTTCATGGACTCTGGACTATGGAATATAAGGTGTGATAAAGAATGGCAGAAATGATGTACAAGGACTCACAATTGAATTGACGGCTTCAAGAACTTCGTATAGGTCACCTATACCGTGAGGCGCTCCCCCATTGCATTCATCGATAGAGTGAGAATAACGAGTATAATCATCAGAGCAGGAAGCAAGCGCTGACAGTGATTGTAGAGTAGTGATATCAAACTTAGACAGTGAAGATAACATGAGGACTTAGGAATGTTCATCGGAAAATGCCGAATTCAGATCAACTTGCTTTTTCTCAAGTCCGCGATCCAGATATCAATATCAGCGTGCTATGGCTATGGCACCAGCCCATTGCCCATCGTGTGGAAAACAATTCAGGGACCATACCTCTGTCGCTCACCATATGAGCCAACCTCGGTCTGGATGTAACAACTGGCTAGATGATTTAATTTGACTGAACTCCACCTTGCCGCTCACTGGACATGATCCCATGGCGGTGGACAATGTCAGCAATGCTCATGAACAAGGAGAGCCTGAGGATGAGAGTTACTACGATTTTGGGAGCCAAGGAGAGGATTTGGACTCTGGAGGTGGAACGAGGAATGAGGACAGTGAGGCCAAAGTAACCGATCACTTTCCGGAGCCCCCGCTAGCTTTTGACAAGGGCTACATGTTTTTGCACCTATTCAATGCTGACGAAAACAGCATCTATCGTAAAATGAACCTTTACTATCCATTCAGTGGTCAAAGGGAATGGCAACTAGCCACATGGATTCTGCATTCCAGCTTGAGTATGGAGAAAATCAATTCTTTCCTCGCGCTAGAGATGGTAGGTGGTTAATTTAAATATCACCATGGCGGCTTCACTGAAATAGTACTTAGATTGGTGATCTACCTTTATCCTTCCACTCAGCAAGAGAGCTATGAGGTTGAGCTGAATCGCTGCCTAGCGGTCCGTGTTGGAAGTCACAAGTTATTCCAACATCACATCCCACAAAGTCTCCGGCTGTTCTCTACTGGTGGGATCCGCTTGAATGTATTGCCACCATATTCAATCATCCTTTATTCCATAATCACATCAACTATACACCTCGCAAGGTTTACAGCACGGCACAGAAGCTCTCTCAGATATATACTGACTGGATGACAGGTGATCATGCCTGGGAGATGCAGGTGTGTAATATGGCTCTCTTGAAGTCATCGTCTCATGTATTCTTCAAGTCTGTGCTTCCCTGTGGCGCAACTCTCCTCAGTACTATTCTATCCTCAGACAAGACATGCATTACTGCGTTGTCAGGCGATCGTGTTGCACATCCTCTCCTTATCAGCCTCACCAACATCCACATGGCCACACGGCTCAAATCATCTTCCAATGCTTTCCTTCTCACCGCCCTACTACCAGTCACAAAATTCGTTCACAAGAACAAACGAATGAAAGGCATGTTACAGGATCGGCTCATTCATCACTGCTTGAACATCATACTACAACTGCTGAAGTTGGCTGCTCAAAGCGGTGTAATGCTGTCAGATCCCATCGGTTGCAGTCATTACTGCTTTACTCTACTCACTAGCTATATTGCCGACACCCCTGAAGCCATGATGCTGGCATGCGTCGGTGGAAAGATGTCCCCGATTACCATGGCAATGTACAAACAATTTGGGGATGCCTTCCAACATGAACCCCGGACACGATCAAAGACTCTCGAGCAACTGGAAATCATACGTTCACGTGCTCATCCAGATGATCTCGAGGAGTTTTTCTGTGAAGCGCAGAAGTTTCGCCTAAATGGCGTGGATAAACCATTCTGGTGGGACTGGCTGCTAGCGGAACCCTCCCGGTTTTTTTACGCCTGAATCGCTGCACCATATTCACAAGAAGTTTTGGGACTATGATGCGCAGTGGATTATCCTTGCAGTGGGAGGGTCCAAGGTAGATTTCTGATTTTCGATCATACAGCCCACTACTGGTTATCAGCACTTTTACTCAGGTATCTCAAAACTCAAGCAGGTTATGGGTCGTTGTCACCAAGACGTGCAGCGATCAATCATCACAGTCAGTGTGGATGCAGCACCTCCTGGTGTTATTGTTGCTGTATGCGCGCTCATGCACTTCAACTATCTTGTGCAGTCACCGTGCATTGATGACAAGGATCTCGGTCGCATTGCAGCCGCACTAGACGAGTTCCATGCAAACAAACAATCCATCATCACTGCTGGTGTCCGCCAAGGAAAAGGCGGTAAAACCATTGACAACTGGCAGATTCCCAAACTTGAGCTAATGCAGAGTATCGTCACCAGCATCCGCAACTCCGGTGTCATAGCACAGTGGTCTGCAGATGTCACCAAGCACGCGCACGTCACCGAGGTCAAAGACCCTGCGTGATCCAGCAACAACAACAACTATGACCCGCAAATCTGTCGTTATCTTGATCGCGCTGATAAGTGCAATCAATTTGACCTTGCTACTAGCCTGTTAGATTGCTGTGACGACCCGGGAGTTGTTGGGGAGGAAAGTGCTGAGGAGGATGACAAGCTTGACGATGACGCAAATGGCTTTCCTGCAGAGCTACTCTCCTCAAGTCGAAGTCCCGGACAACCACATCCTATCACAGATTACTTTTCAATCGCGAAAATACTCCAAGCGAAGAAAGTTGGATCAGTACCATTCCCACTTCGTTCTTTTGTCGTCAGGCGCACTGCGCTTAATCTTGCTTATGATCCATCTATCAAGCATGCTACTGTCGATGAAATCGCCATTATGTTTGGCCTACCTGACTTGCGACCGGCTATCGCTGATTTTCTTCACCGCGAGGCGACCTATGGCAATCACATCCACTCCATAGGTGGTCCTAGAAGGGCTGCGCATGGCGCTGAGCTACCATTTGACCAAGTTCAAGTGTGGTTCAAAATTTGTTTGCAGGAGACCGAGTTTCACAATCCCTGTAACATTCGACACGCTCAAACACTTAATTGCGCACCACCTAGTGACCCTTGGACCTTAGGTTGTTATGATCCGGTCATTATTCAGACCAGCTCTGGTCATTCCTGGCCTGCCAGCAGCCTTTCAGGTACGTTCTTTCTGTCTTTACTCGCAATAATTACTAAGCTAAAGAATGATCTCCCACAGGGCACTCCATTGCGCAAATCAGGCTCATCATTTGGCCTCTTGGCAGAAGCGGGACACGATGGGCTTGGGACGATCAATACTTAACTTACATCCAACGGTTCGATATCTCCAGTGAATGTGATCCAACCACTCAGTTGCATACACTGAAAAGAGCGAAGCGCTCTGATGGTACACGGATGGGCAACATCATTCCAGTCTCTCAGCTTCGAGCGCCAGTCCATCTTGTTCCACGTTTTGGTGCTACTGCAGACATGCATCTCACAGCATATAATAGCATGGAGCACATGAGGGAGTTTTGGTTGAACTACTTTTGGGACAAACATTCGTTTTTTGCATTATCCGAGTAGACTAAAAGATACACCATGTACTTGGGATTCCATTGTAGAATGTGACATTTTTTCTTCTGGTACTTGTACCTCAGTCATGGCCAGGGCCTGCAGAACACAGCAAAACGGTAGACTTTGAAATAAAGTTGGCCGCGGCATCATTGATGTTGGCTCCCCTTATCAGTGACGTGCCTGTGCTGGACAAACTCACCGATCTCGAGCTTAATCAATTACTATCTTAGAAGAAGCGCCAACCAATGCAGACCAGCCCCAGGTTCTCAGTCATAGTAATTTATGCCGCTAGTACTTGGAATACAATACTTCATACTAGTATACTTAGTAAGGTGCAGTAGGAACACCATTCCTTGTGAGTCCTGTTGAACTGTGAGTGACTGAAAGTGCTGCATTACTATTCACTGTGAGCCTGTGTGAACTGTGGAGTCCTGTGGTTTGCTGCCGCAAGACCCCAAGTGTGTGACCTCTGTGAGAAAGTTGTAGTTTACTGATGTCAGCCAGTTCATCCAGCTGGTGATGATCAGATGCATCTAATGTGCGGTAATTTAGCGCAAACTTAATTCAAACGGAGAAAACATACCAAGACCTTATCTGCCATGAATGCCACCCATGTAGTAAGTACCATCAGTATCCTTGTGAAAAAAAAGGTCATTTTGGTTTTTGAGGAGAGGCAAAGGCTCTTTGTCCGGGTCAGTGCCATCTGTAAGAGACCTGACAATGGCTGGCACCTGCACAGAGCACTGCATTGAATCATACAAATCTAAGTAGATCGTCCAGATGGACTGGCGAGTGATTGGAGGATGGCCTAGGTCTTTGTAACAGCCTTGAATGAAGTTGTTGAGGGTTCGGGGAACCAAATCGAAGACCGGATGGTCAGGGTCCACATAGAGACGGTGGCTCCTTCATCCAAGAGTGTTTCGAAACCGGGAATAAACCTGCGCTGTAACTGAGACCAGGTGATCTCTGGTTTAACATTCTTCTTGGTCTGCATCCAGCGGTGTTGTAATGTACCTTGCAGCGCTGGATCATTCATTTGATGAAGCATAGTGTGTGCATTGGCGATCCCGTGGTTTTCAGTGCTGGGATCACTCTGAGTCACTAGCAGAATATCTGTCATATCCAGGCAAGGCAACTTGAATAAGTAACAGTGCAATAGATATTTATTAAAATGAACTTACGGCCCAGTTTCTGGATAGTCTCAAGATAGTATGTGAGAATGAGCTGGGGGTTGCGGTGTCAATCTTCATTGCCGGTCTGTTAAAACCTTCAACAAAAATAACAAACCAAACAATGCTACTGGTCAGTGGTTCCTGTGCTCAGAAGGCTGGTTCAGTAGTTGTTCAAAGGAGTGGTCTGACCCTAGTAGTACTCCAAACACTTCGAGTGGTTGAAGGTTTGGGGTGGAAGTTGGAATAGATGAAGCTGCACACGGGGCAGCTAACTGGAATGAATAGACTTGGAATAGATGAAGCAGAGAGACAAGGTTCCAGTTG
The DNA here is from genome assembly GCA_016628065.1 of Suillus lakei. Lineage (NCBI taxonomy): Eukaryota > Fungi > Basidiomycota > Agaricomycetes > Boletales > Suillaceae > Suillus > Suillus lakei. The sequence goes on from JABBWA010000330.1 coordinate 18,400, forward strand.
AACAATGTCTAGAATGATGATGATGATGATGACTGAAAAATGCGAAGCCTATCTGAGGCTTCAGAGAGAACTGGACATGAAATGGTGAACTGGATAAGTTGATTTCTCTGTAGCTAAAGTACAGGGTTTATATAGAGTAGAGTGTCTGTGTACGTCTGTGTATGCAAAGCAATGCTCCAGGCAATGAGTAGGGCAATGAAGAGGGCAATGAAAGGGGGGAATGGAATGAATGTGCTGCGCTTCAGGGGTAATGACTGAGCAATTTCGAAAAATAGAACAAATCCTATGCAGAATGAGTCATAAAATGGAGAATGAGTCATAAGGACAAAGAATGAGTCAGAGAATGAAAAAGCGATGATAAAGCAGGGCTGTGACCATTACAAACCATGACTCATGACCTGAGTCATCATGACCAATTGCTATGCAAGCATGACAAAGTGCTGTGTGGTGATGATGCAAAAGCTGTGACGCAGCAATGACGCAGCATATGGGCAGTGAAGAATGGAATGGAGTGATGATGCTATGATGCCATGATGGTGTGATGATCCAAATGCTCTGCTGCAGAGATGTCATGTGGTTGTTGGTGCAGAATGTCGACATGGAGGGATCATGGGATATACACAGTCTGTAAGATGCTTCCCCAGCATGATAAAGGGATTGGTCTTCTGCATAGGGACTTGGTTGTTTGCAATCTCTGGTGAGCATTAGGATGGAATGGCATGGTGTCCACAGTGATCATGGAGGTGAGGTGCAAGTGGATAATGGTTTGGATGATTCGACGAATATAAGCTGCTGAAGAGGATTGGAAATGGTAGGGTGATGAGGACAGGATGAATAAAGATGCGGTTTTCGACATATTGGTGCAATTTGGCATGGTCTGGCTGATGCTGAGGTTGTCTGAGAGTGTAGTGGGTGAAGATGGGAGAGCGTTGGAAGCATGTGAATGGGGGGAAAGGTGAATGAACCTCGTTGAATGCGAAATGCCGTAAAAATGCGGGATGCCATAATACTGTTGAAAATTGCTGAAAAATCGAAAAAATTAAAGGAAAGGAAGGAAAACAAATGAAAAGGTGAGTAAGGAATGGTATGGGAAATGAAGGTATAAATAAAAAAACCATGTTCTCGCTACCAAACACATTTGGTGCGTGACAGCGGTTAGAATGCCAGACTCAGATCCACATGATACAACCTGAGAATGGCTCCACTCCAGTATGCAATGCAAGACTGAATCGAAGCCACTTATTGTGTTGATCCACAGCGAATAGGCTGTTGACGCCGGCAGCCCAGAACCGCCTCTGCTTGAGACAGCGGGCTTTTCGCTGATGTACGAGGTCCGCTTCATAGATGGCTCAGTATGCTATCACTAAATTTCTATTTGGTAGCTAGTCAGATACAGATCAACGGCGAACAAATTAAGTACCTTGAAACACTCATTTCTCTCTCATGAAATAGCAAAATCACCATTTCTCACGCACCAGCATTTGGGTATGCCTTGTGAAGCTCGATCATGGCTTCATGGATAGATTTGATGGTGTGGCTCTGCTGGCGGGTACACAGGAGACCCATGTCATTGTGGATCTCTCTGAACTTCGTGTATCTACACACAAAGATCAGGAAATAGTATCAATTAGTGGAAATTGACTCACCCTAGTCCATAGCAAGACGTATCGAAATGATTCTGCAAGTTTTCTACAATCTTCCTGTCTGTTTGACGCACTTTCCAGTACCAAAGGATGTGAGGAGCGATCTGTTGGCGCACAAGAGTGCATGTGACGATGACGCGCCAATCAGTAGTAGGATTCCATCAGATTCATATATATAGTTGAACCTTCTCATACCATCCCTTCCCTCAGTCCATTCCACTGAGACTGAGGTGTTTATCTGTGTCTAGCTTCTATAGGTTATGAGCCCTGCTCACTTGTAAAACGAGGAGCAGAAACCAACTAGACAAATCAGGACACCCAGGAACAATCATGCGGGGTCAAAGTACCTCAGGTGTGTAGCACATTACGTCGCTATTTACAATCTTCATCATCATACTTCGATCTTCGTCATTGAAACACCTCATTGCTTCCCTTTTCGGGCACAAAGCTTCTGAGATATCATATATAATCCATCCTTGTAGAGTTCTATCTCCGATCGTCTTTTCTTCCCAACTTCTTTGCTTATGATGCCAGCGCACACTCGTACCAAGAGTACTGTTAACCCCAGCACAGCAAGCACCATGATCGGTACCTCCCCCATCGTTATACCTGCAGTTACAGCTATCACCCTCAGCCAGATTGATCTGGAAAAGATCAAAGTTCTGGACCATGGTAAGAATAACTGGGGAATCTGGTCCAACAAAATGGAGAACTATCTTCTGTTGAAACACGGAGGCGGGTATATACTTGGACTCATTCTGCGTCCCGATCCTTCCACTGATCCAGCAAGCATGTCCCATTGGGATCTTAATAACTTATGCATTATTGCAGCCTTGCACACGTGATCCAGCTCCAAAGAACAGGAATTCCTTCGCCCCTTCACCAACACTTATCTAGCTTGGAATGCGCTCAAGTCTCATCATGAGAAAGTTGGGCCCATCACCCAGATCTTCCTGATCCAACAGGCCCTCACTGTCCATTACTGTTGCTCGGAGCATCTTGCTACCACAAGCACCCAACTCAGTGAAGTGGTCAGACGCATATATGCCATTGGTCTACCCAAGGAGGACGATTTCTTGACAATTATGATGTTAAACACGATGTCAGACAATCTCCCCCATGTTCGCAATCACATCATGGACACTCTCGCCACTAGTACCACCACCAGCATCTATGGTCCTTCTAACATACGCTCTCGTCTCGATGTCGAACAACAGCTTATCGACACCACGAAGGGACAATCTGGGGATGTCGCCCTCCTTGCTAATGGAAAAGGGGGGAATTCTCAAGGTGGGCGGTCCAAGACCTGCACTGAGTGTGGTCATCAGGGCCACTCATACTGTTGTACCAACTGTAATAGTTGGGGACACTACACCAAGGATTGTTTTGGGAAGGGTGGTAGTATGGAAGGGAAGTGGGAGGAGGTCCTCACCTGTAAACGCACAGCTCGTGAGGGTGCTAACAAAGGATCTAAACCTGCTGCTAAGCCTGCATCCACCGGCAAGCCAGGTGCTGTTCATTATGATACAGGCAGGCATGCTTATATTCTCAATGGTGAGACTCACAAGGCTATCTACATTGCCAATCCCCCTGCTGCACCTCCTTCATTGTCCTCTGACACTGAATCCCATGAGTTCGTCGGTCTCACCTGTGACACCATCACGCCCGCGTTCATCCGGGAGTTGTCCGAACTCGACGATGATGAGCTGGCTCTCTACTCTGCCCTGGACACCTTGCAGGCCAGTGTGGACTGGCGCGAATGTAGCCAACCTGTCGACTTTGCGGGGATCACCTACAAAGTGCCGAACCAACATCAACATACCATCATGGATCCCTCCATCATCCCCTTCTTCCTTGACAGTGGGGCATCAGTTCATATCAGTAATACTGAGTCTGACTTCTACTGAGTCTGACTTCTACAGCCTACGTCCCATTCCACCTCGCACTGTCAGTGGGGTAGGCAGTTCCTCTATCCAGGCCCTCGGGGTTGGGACCCTTCATTTAGTTGTCTCCAAAGGGACTCACATCACTCTTGACCACGTGTTATTCATCCCTACAGCTACAGTGCATCTCATCTCCGTCTCTAGCCTTTGCAGTGTACATCGCTGCGTGGCGTCCTTCAACACCTCTTCTTGCTGGGTTACTGCTCACAGCAGCTCACGCATGCTGTCCGGGTCCCTCATGTCCCGTTGTCTGTATGCTCTTTTGGGTGGCCAGCTATCTGTGGATCACGTCTTCCTTGCCCAACGCATTCCAGACCTCCGGTCCTGGCACCACTGTCTTGGGCACACCAACTACCGTGCTGTGTATGATCTTGCCCGCTCTGGCAACGCCACTGGTATGCCTATCACCCTGTCCAACTCTCCTCCCATTTGTGACGCTTGCATTCTCGGCAAACAGACTAAGTCTATTGTCCCAAAAGTTCGCACTGGAGTTAGGGCTACTAGGAAACTGGGTATCATTCATGTGGATCTCATGGAGCATCCTGACACTGTATCCACTGCCAGTAATAAGTACATAATGGACATCATTGATGATTTCTCGTCATACGCTTGGTCCATCCCTTTATCCGCTAAATCTGATGCTTTCCCAGCGCTTCACACCTGGGAGAAGGCTCGTGAGCTCGAATCTTCATCCAAAGTCGGCATCTATCGATCCAACAATGGCAAGCTCAAATCTGAGGCCATGTGAGAGTGGCTCCTCTTGCGTGGCACTCTTCATCAGTTCACAGCACCCTATACATCAGTGCAGAACGGTCATGTTGAGAGATTACACCGTACCTTGATGGGTAAGGCTCGTGCTATGCGTTCTGCTTGTGGTGTTCCTGTGAATTGCTGGGACAAATTTGTTCTGACCACCTGCTATCTTTCCAATCACATGCCCGTCTCTTCGCAGGCTGGTCACACACCCTATGAACGTTGGCACAGTACCAAACCCGATCTTAACCATCTTCGCGAAATCGGCTGTCGAGCGTTTGTTCTTATTCAGAACCGTCACAACCCCAAGGTTTATGATTGTTCTGTTGAATGTGTCCTCATCGGTTATTCTCTTGACTCTAAAGCTTATCGCTGCTATCATCGGGCCTCTCATAAGGTGTTTGTATCATACCATGTCTCATTTATTGAGTCGCATACCTCCACTAATGCACCTCTACACCCTGGTGTCGTCATCGATAATGCCTCTCCACAGGTTTCTTCACCTGCCCCGTCACAGTGTGCTACGGTCACCGATGTACCAGATGAGGACGACCCACCTCCCATTCCCCTTCCTATCCCTCCCCCGTGGAGCCTTCTGTGCCTCTACCTCGGCATTCTGCACATACCCCCGTGCCTTCCGAGCGACGTTGCACAACTGAAGGTATACTGTATGTGAATGCTACTCAGCATCATGTCTGGCTTCTTTGGCTGCCACTGACCATACTCACACTTTGCCGAGCATTGCTGAGTCTGCCTTCACCACATCTTCCTCTGTTGATGACCTCACAGATTTAGAAGCTGAGCTGGCCTATCTTACCTCCGTCTTTGCCGCTACACCTGACGATTTTGAGCATGAACACCCTTCTGATCCCATCACTTACGCTGAGGCCATGTCTTCCCCTCATGCAGCTGCTTGGACTGCTGTGATGCACGACAAATTCCAATCTCTCCGTGATCTGGGGGTCTATAAGCTCGTTCCTCATAGTTCTGTTCCTACTGGTCGCAAGATTATGAAAGGACGTCCGGTTTTCAAATTGAAGCGGGACCAGGCGGGCAATCCAGCACGTTTTAAAGCTTGGTATGTATGCCATGGCTACTCTGCTGTCTGGGGGCAAGACTACAAGATAACCTCTGCCCCTACTGCACGTCTCGAGTCATTTCACATCCTAGCACACCTTGGTGCTGCTCTCAACTGGGAAATCGAACAACTAGACATTAAGACGGTGTTCCTCTACGGTCTCCTCGACTCTGATGAGATCTGCTACATGGAGCAGCCCAAAGGCTTTGTCGAATCTGGCTTCAAAGACCACGTCTGGGAACTTCAACAGGGACTCTATGGCATGAAACAGGGTGGGCTCATATGGAACCGTACGCTCAATGACGCTATGCTATCTTGGGGCTTTGTCCGTCTTAAGGGTGAACATTGCATTTATTACCATTGCACTAGCTCCGGCATACTCCTTGTCACTGTACATGTCAACGACTTCTTCACCGTCGGCAGTTCTAAGGCTGTTATCTCCGATTTCAAAACACAACTGAAAACTAAGTGGCAGGTTTCCAAGCTCGGGGATGCGCACTTCTGTCTTGGCATTGCTATCACACGTGACCAGCCCAATCGCACCATCTCACTCTCTCAAACTGCCCTCATTGATCAAGTTGTCTCGCAATTCAGCCTCAAGGACGCTGTCCCTGTTTCCGTCCCTATGGACCCAGGCCTTCATCTTTCCCATCGTGATCACTCTCCTTGTACTGATGCTGAATGTGAACTTATGACACGAACACCTTACCATTCCCTCGTCAGGTCCCTTATGTACCTTGCCATTGGCACCCACCCCAATATCGCATATGCTGTTCAGCAACTATGCAAATTTCTCGACTCTTACAGGTGCGTCCACTGGGAGGCGGCCAAATGTGTCATTCACTATTTGAAGGGTACTCGCACATTCTCTCTTGTCCTTGGCGGTGATCACACTGCTCGCCTTATTGCTTACACTGATAGTGACCTTGGGAGCTGTGTCGACTCCCGTCATTCCGTCAGTGGGTACTGTTGTTCTCTCAGCAGTGGGTTCATCACCTGGAGTGCGCGTCAGCAGAAAACCATTGCCCTCTCAACTTGTGAGGCCGAATATGTCACTGCCTCTGAGGCTGGTAAAGAGGTTGCCTGGCTCAGAATGCTTCTTCACGAACTCGATTTTCCCCAACTTTCCGCGTCTCCCTTAATGTGTGACAATAACAGCGCCATCGTTCTCACAGAAGACTCTTCCTTTCATGCACGCGTCAAACGATATGGCCCACCATTCCATTCAAGAACACATTACATGACGACAGCTCAAACTTCATTATGTTCGTTCCAAGACAACATCACCAACATCTTCACAAAAGTGTTGCCACGGAAGGACTTTGACCACTTGCACTCATCCTTGGGCCTCCAGTGAATCACTCAAGGAGGAGTGTTGGCACACAAGAGTGCACGTGACGACGACGTGCCAATCAGTAGTAGGATTCTATCAGATTCATATATATAGTTGAACCTTCTCGTACCATCCCTTCCCTCAGTCCGTTCCACCGAGACTGAGGGTACGTCTCCTTTATTTCTCTTGCTATGATTACTAGACACTGACACGCTACATACTAGTGTTTATCTGTGTCTAGGTACTTAATACAGTCCATTCCACCGAGACTGAGGTGTTTATCTGTGTCTAGCTTCTATACGATCTCCTCAAGAGGTGCTGATATTACAAGTCATGTTAGCCTTGCAATCACAATACATAGAGAGGTGCGTACAGGTTGGTTTGTTTTGGTTGGGCATAGTAGTTTGAATGACGGTCACCATGATAGCTGCACTTTAAAAGCTTCAATGGCAAGTGCTGACAGCAATAAGCAGAATAGGCGCACTGAAAATACTAAGAATCAGCAGAATAGGAACACCAAGATAAGAGTGGAGTCAGCGGAATAGGCGCACTGAACACCAACTTGAACACCAAGATAAGAGTTAGCTAAATGAACACCAAGTTGAATGTGACTGCACCGATAGAGTTGCAGCCTGAGGTTGAATGTGACAAATGGCTAGGCTTGAAATGTCAGTACAATTGAATAAAGTCCACCATGATAAGTCCGATGCAGAGACTTTCGGATACACTGCGGCAGATAATGTTAATATGTTGAATCTGTGTGCTGTTTTGACCATGATCATGGCAACTCACATGTTGGGCACAATGATCCGACTCGCTGAAGAATTTGCTGACTCTCGACTTAGATGCAACTCAGTACTGCGGGATATCAATGACCTTCCACTTACTAGATGCGACTCTTCAGAGCGGTGAGTTTCTCCAGACAGTCTTTATATAAAGCCTGTCTCTGAAGTGTTGTAGGGCCACTGTTCCAACAATATTCCTTCAATTCCTTCAACTCATCGAACAAGCACCTACTAGCGTCATGGAGCTCGTCTCTCAGTTTACCGAAGATGCTATTGCCAAGGAGGACCATGTCTGTGGTCGACCTGCTTGCCATGGCACGATACTCAAAGGTGCTCCATGCTATTATGTTGCCACCATTGTGCCTGGCCAACCTGGTCACTTCGTTTGTGAAGCATGTTACTTGCAATACTCACAGAAGCTTTCAACTTCGGTCCGACCCTCTTCAGTCTGCCCTTCTTGTAAGTACACTTGAAACCCCTATATAGCTTTTGATCAATGACACCATTAATTATATCCAGCCACACAATCACAGTTACTTCCAGATCCTCATATCATACGCCAGACCATGAATGCGGCACAACGCAAGTGTAAGTCAAATTTCTCTATTACATATCAAACATGTCTGAATGGCAAAATTTAATAGCAACTATCAATCCACCCTGCGTAGTACCCTTCTTGTCTCAGCCCTCCAGTAGCACTGCGCACATAGGCCGCATTTCAGGCCCAGATATCACTGTGCCTCTATCATGGCAACAATCACCAGCTAGTTCCAACCCAAACATGGTATCTGGTGCCGTAGGATATTCTGTGCACCATGCTCAGTATGGTCTGGAGCGTGAACGATGGGCTAAATTGGCATATGCTCCACCCCCTGCAGAGACCATCACATTAGAGATATCAGCTGTATATGAGGGAAATTCACAGAAGAAAAGTGGGTGCAGCATCAACTTTGGGGTACATTTGTTTTTCTCCAGGTTGCTGCATTTCTGACACTCATAAATCAGAATATTTGTGAAGGAAAGAAGGACGTTGACACTCGCTTGGACGCCCCTGGTCTTATACAAATCACTTTAGAGACTATCCTACCGAAAATCCTCACATTCGGAAGGGGATTTCTTTGGTGCACCGAAGAATTTGTTGTCTGGGATGCTACCTGGGTTGACCTATCTGGACATCTGCCCGCCATTCCATACTTTTTAGCTCAGTGCTTAGTCCAATCTCGACACGGACCGAAGACGACAACTTTCAAGACCAAGCAATTCTCACTCATGGTCATTGTGCCTGCAGTGCAGTGGAGTGAGTATGAGGCATGGCTGGAAAAAACTGAAGAAGAAGTAAGATTCTGCTCATTCAATGTATTGTCACTCTGCTAACTCATTGATTTCTCAGAATACCTTGCGTGAACAGCTCCAATGGCACAGATCTATCAATACTGTTACTGAAGAATGAAACCCTTGAACTTCTGGCACCAACTCAGAAGACCCATGGGCTGCACAACAAGAGGATGAAGACCCTTTTTGTCTTGACTTGGAAGGACCGGATGCCTTATCTATGGTGGGACGTAATTCTGCTGTTACTGACAGCTCAGCACATAGTCCAACACATCCATCAGCAAAGCAGGCTCATGTTCGTGGAGAGAGCAACTCCACAAATAGTACCGTGTCACCTCCTCGCAAGAAGCCAGCGCCTGGTGCTGTGTCACCTCCTCACAAGAAGCCAGCACCTGGTGTATTCCACCTTCCTGACCATCATGATTTGAAAGAGGCCTTGAAAAGTGGAGGTAGTGTAGATGCTGTGCGTGCACCTAAAGGTGAGTTTATCCGTTGTCTTGAGGCAGGCATTCTAATGAGTATTGACTTTAGTTTATGACTTCCGCAACAAGGACATTCAATTCCATCCAATCCCTGTGCGCCCACTAGCCAATATCTTGAAGACTCCTCAGTATCATTCATTCAAACCCAACATCTCAAATTTGTTTATTGGACAACTCACTATCGATGTCCCCATTCACAGCATGATCGGGATTGGTGCCTTTAAGACAGCTCATCCAGGATGGCTCACGCTATCTCCCCTGTCCTCCAGTGGCCTTGGGTCATGTGCTCAGCAGGATGTTGTCATCAAGCGGCCATTTCACAGACCTCCCTCTCACACCATTGGATCAAACACCCTCAAGATTTCACATTACATGCTACCAGATGAGCACAAAAAACTCCTCAACAAATGTAACTTGTTGTACTGGGCGAAATCCCTCCTTGACTTCACATACGACTACATCGATCACTGTCTCGATGCTGCACTGACTCCTCCATCCTTTCCAATCCCCTGTGTGCGTTTCATGGAAGTGGGCATTGCTTTGGCATTTTCTCACCACTTGTCAAACACTCAGGGCACCTCCAAACAAGCTCCCATGGCAGATGTTAAGGCAGGGATGTTTTCGGCGGTATATCTCCTTGAGGAGCGGGTGACGTCTGGTACTCCTAATGATCAGACATTCACGAAGTTCATCCACAACAAGGACTATGGACCTTCACTCAATGAGGATGAATATAGCTATGACCTAGCCATCTTTCTCTCATTTACTCAGCACATCCAGTATGAAAAGACAGAGGGTCTGGCATTCATTTCTGATTATCAAGGCAGCACCGAGCTTCTGACTGATCCTCAGATTTTGACCCACCAGTGTGTCCATTTTCAGCTACTATGATTGGCGACCTTCGTTAACTGGTGTTGCTTCTCTAGCTCGGTCAATGAAGGAATTGATCTTTTCAGTGATGGGAACATTGCAAGTGTGGTGGACGACTTTAAGGCGGGGCACCTCTGTAACCGCTACTGCAAGTGGCCAGGATTTGGATTGGAAGTATATACTTAGGAGGGTTACTTATTTTGATGAGTTACGATGGACCTTGTAATCCCAGCGCTGCCAGGCGCGGAGACACTTTCAAGTACACTTGTAAATAACTTGTTTATTCGAAATTGAAGTGCACGGAGTCCTATTGCCTTATATGTGATTGTGACATGACTAAGTGAGCGCGGCAGTCCTGTCTTCCATAGTGCTGTGGTGTTGAAGGTTTGCACGGATTTTGCTGAGTGTTCAAATGTGTCAACTGAGAGATTATACCGTCGCACGGATTGTGTTGTGCCAAGATCAGAGAATGTGCGCTCTACTTCATCTGTATGCCCTACAATTGAGAGGATCCTCACAGCGCCTTGAGTGGGTGAATTTTGGAGTTGATTGAGAGGTTTTTCCACCAAGATTTGAGTTATTCTCGACTCATTCCGGATGCTCGGAATCATTGTTGATCGATGATCACTGAGGCGAGGGGGCGTCCTCCAGCATGTGGCACCATATAACTTTTAGGGACATTAGTTTTTATGTTCTTTTGAATTCAAACACTGTTATCAGATCTAATTTACATCTCCACAAGTCTTGGATGTCCTGGAGTTCTGCCAAGTTCTGCCACCCTCCCTTTGCGTGAGTTCTGCCGTTCGCCAGGCACAACCAGTTTTGCCAACAACATTATGTGTGGTGTTATCCTGCTTCAAGACGAAATGTTCCCAGATCGCACTGGCGGTCTCCTATACTTGGTTCTATGCAACAAGTGGTACCTAAGCTGCTAAACCCATGGCTGCGTGGACCGCTGCTCGTGTTATAGAAATTTGTGCCGAGGTTATCACGGAAGGTGTCTTTAGCCGATCAGACTATGGAAATTAGTACGAAACTTCGAAATAAGAGTTGAACGACAGAACACCCAAAGAACACCTTCCGCTTCTCGAGGTTGCCCTCGATGATAACCGTTGTGTCAGTTCGGAATGATGACCAATGCTGAGGTTATCCCCTTTGCCCATAGTCACGAAAAAGGGCATGCTGTAATAGTGCATCACTGTACTATATATCCTTGCCCATCATTAGGTCTGGCGATACAGTGCCACAAGAGAGATGCGAGCATGTCGCAGATGTTATTTTTATCGGGGACCACTTGGATATCCATGGTTGTAGGTCGCGAACACGGTCACTGAGTGCGTGATAAGATCGATGGAACATGACTAACACAGGAAGGTCATCTGAGGTCAATAGTACTTTTGGTCGTCACAGATGAGGGGGCCAGGCCGCCAACAGCAAGATCTCAGGGTAAAATACAAAATTTTATTCATGATCTAGCCGATTTCGTGCTCGGCCAACAACTGCAGAGAATCTCAGCTATGCAATTGAGAGTCTCGAGACGAGTTGTAGCTCACCATGTTTGGGATCCCATTAGATATGGCGTATGTGTGGCTACAATTTTGACAGACCATCGCACCATCAGTAACATGGATCTAGGAAAAATGTAACACAGATTTGAAGAAGTGATCATGATACCTGCGTACCTCCATCAAAACGTGATGAAGCTTCTGAAGTAGCTCGTCGTCTATCATATCTGGCTGTTCTGGAGGCAGCGATGTATCTCCGACCTCAACAGGTCATGAGCCGCTCGCTCTGGCCTGTTATACATTTGCACTCACCTGCTTCGCAGCATTTACCAGCGCAGTCCATTCTAATCGAGACAGCATATTCCGGATGAAATCTGGGTTGAATTCTGCCTCCTGCAGTTCGACTTGGACATCCTGAAATACGAGTGGAAAATTATTGGTAGTGCATCCTTTGACGTGGCATGCGAGTAAATTGTGGGTGATCAGCCGAACCATGATCGCTGCGAAGAACAGTGACGAAAGGATATGTAAGATCGTTTTAGGATTTTTTCTAAAAGTTTGATCTACAGACGTTTCGGAAAGTCTTGACTCACGTGTTTGTAATGGTTCAAAAATAGTAGAAATGTTGAAAAATCATTTAAATCGGTTTCGGGTTTTGTACGCCTCTGAACGGCTTCAAACACACCATCTGGCACATATTTCTCACTCAGACTCCCCATGGTCTACCAGAGGATCAGTCCTGATCAAGAAGAACGAGCTCTGTACTTGCATTTGGAGGATGGATGGTTTACTTGAACGGGGCAGTGACTCAAATTATATTCTGTCGCTCACGCCTTCTCCACTGTGAAAGAGGTGGCTTCGACGGCTCTCTGACACGGCAAATTCCCTGAGCAGGACCTTCGTGAAGTTTGCTTCAGGCGACGGCGCGCAACGGCAACCCTTTACCCTGCCGTCCTTCTTCCTCTCCTTCACGCAGCGTGCAGAATGTCTGCGTTCATCCGCGCACTTTCTCCTTCGAACTCCTGGTTCTCCTTCCTGGTCTCTCTCTCACACCCACCCACCCGAACCGCTGGGATTTTTGGGATTTCTCTGCTGTTTTGCCTGTCGAGCCGTTTGGAGTGGTCTTCATGTCCTCCTCACGGTTCACTCTCAGACCTTTAGTTTCGGACTGGTGGTGCTGATTTCCTTTGTAGCCTACACTGCTGTACTCTAATCTGTCCCGTAGTCTGTCCGCACCCAAAACACGCAGGCGCGACTTGCGCATTCTCCCTCGCATGCAGGATCTCTCCCCACTCCTAATACCAGGGACTTGTTAGCACGAGAATATGAACATTCATGAATGTCAGATAGTATTATCAGAGTGTAACGAACAGTAAATGTACAAAGGAACAGCGTCGTTAAATTAATCGATTATCACTTGCATTGCAAGTGGATCTCAAGTTCGTTCCTGAGAAGACCCAGACCTACCTAGACGAAAGGGTTCGCTCAGCGCTGCTCCGTGGGTGCCATCGAAGGATCCAAAATGCGTATACGAGTGAGTAGATTTGCTAGAAATTGCCTCCCACCGCTCTATACACTCTATACTTTGGGCAATACCCCAAGAACAGCAGCATGTGCTCGATCCCCATCCTTCCTCCAAGTGCAGGTACAGAGTTCGTTCTTTTTGGTTAGGATTGATCCTGTGGTAGACCATGGGGAGTCTGAGTGGGAAATATGCGCCAGATGATGTGTTTGAAGTCGTTCAGAGGCGTACAAAACTTGAAACTGATTTAAATGATTTTTTAGCATTTCTATTATTTTTGAACAATTACGAACACGTGAGTCAAGACTTTCCGAAACGTCTGTAAGTCTCTGTCACGAGCCAAATCAACAGCTTATACAAACACACACTTCAATTACCCTTGACCTTCCATGCGTCCACCCTCGCCATCAATTCCCGAGAAAAAGTTTCTCTATGATGCTCTGAAGCAGTCTTTGCGACTAGACGGTCGCGATATGCTCGATCTCCGAGCGCCGATCTTCACTTTTGGCCCTGAACTGGGTTGGGTAGAATGCGCCATGGGCAAAACACGGTGAGCGTTCATCAGGATTCGTGCGTGTTATCAATTACAAGACAGGTGCCAGTGTAATTGCACAATTAGACGCCAAGATGGTCAAACCACTGCCAGAACGACCCTTTGAAGGCATTATTACAATACACTCTGAAATCTCTCCTATGGCGTCTCCAGACTATGAACCTGGTCGGTAGGTGCGTGTCATTTACGTGTACTTTCTTTTTGCCAAAATCAAAAATTTTACCAGGTCTTCAGAAGAAGAGGTCACCCTTACCCGCATGTTGGACAAGGTCCTCCGAAGAAGTGACGCAATTGACAAGGAATCTCTGTGCATATTGGCAGGTCAACGTGTAGGTCAAGTCGTTGTCTGGCGAGCAAGATGACGCTGAATGATGAAAACTTCAGGTCTGGCAGTTGCGATTGACGGTTCATGTTCTCGCTGATGCTGGTAACATACTCGACTGTTCATGCCTCGCTGGTATCGTAGCCTTTAAGCATTTCAGAAAACCTGAAGTGGAAGTCATTGGAGACGAAGTCATCGTTGTGCGTATTGATACGACTCTACTGCTTCTATGCTAACTTTTATCCAACAGCATTCACCGTCCGAACGCGCACCCATCTCACTTGCAACACATCACACACCGTTCTGTGTGACGTTTGCATTCTTCCCAGATGCATTGACGCGACCCGTGGTGGACCCATCTTTGCTTGAGCAGAGGCTGAGTGCAGGTTTGATGAGCATAGCGATGAATGGTCAACGCGAGATATGTGTCCTACACAAAGCAGGGGGAGTTCCGACGGCACCAGAGGAAGTCCTACGATTAATCAACGTAGCCTCCATTCTGGTCAAAGATCTAGACAAGCGTGTCGAGGCCAGGCTGCTGGAAGACTGGGAGGGTAGGAAAGTTGAAGTGAGATGAATATTAGCGTTTATCAAGGTTGCTTCACTTTTCGTGATATCTGGTGGATAACGTAAATCTCTCGGGGCCCGGTGGCATTGGCGGGAAAAGACAACCGAAAACGTAATACGATAAAAGTTTTGATCGTCAACAGGGGGCGACGGTCTATACTCGTCTGTCATAATTTATTTCCGTTACTTTGTGTCTCCTTCGGTCTTGCACACAAGATTCTCCAACCGATTATTTTTTGGTCTCCAGTTGCATGTCACATAAAGTTGTTATCACAGCAGTCCCGAAATCTGCGCTTTCAAGGATTTCATTCAGGCTACGTCATGGCCCAGTTCTCGCACTCGCCCGGCGCGTTCAGCCACACATTGGTAGCAGGCGGTTACCAGTGATACCTGGTTACTGTGTGCGTGGCTATGCGTCGCAGCCTCCAGGGGGTGGGGGTGGATTCTCTGGATCTATGCAGCAGCACCAGAAAGGAGATGCGCTGAAAGAATATGTAAGTCTGTTACCTTACCGTCAACACGTCTTTTCACATGTGCCTTAGAGTGTTGACCTGACGGAAATGGCCAGGAATGGGAAGTTAGACCCCACCATTGGGCGTGACGATGGTATGCGCATGTACATCGCTGTAACTTTTCGCTCGTTGAATTGAGTTCCTTGGAGAAATCCGCAGAACTATACAGAGTGAGTCCTACCTCACCAATTTTTAGGAGTGATACCAACTTTCCAAGTATTGTCCCGACGCACCAAGTCTAATCCTGTGGTGAGTTGGTCCTCGTCACATTCGAACGAAGGCTAGATAATTTTTTATAGTTAATCGGTCCCCCTGGTGTGGGGGAAAACGGCTATTTTGGAGGGACTCGCAAACAGGATTGTTGCTAAAGAAGTACCAGAGGTACGTTCATCAGCTTCAGCGCTCACACGCACATGACGACTGCTAACAAAATTTTGTTTAGTCTTTGCAAAACAAGCGTGTCCTGTCAATTGACCTGGCAGCTATTATGGCTGGTTCCGGGATTCGCGGACAGTTTGAGGAGAAATTTAAGGCCCTTATCCGTGATATTGAGGAGGAGGTGAGCTACCGCCCAATCTCTTCCATAGTAGCCTTCGGTTCAATTATGTCGAATCGTTAGGCAGGAAATGTGATCTGCTTCATTGACGAAGTTCGTGAGTAACCCTGCAGTCTCGTCCTCGGGCAAAGCTGAATATCGCCTTTAGATTCGCTTTTCAACCTCGGAAAAGCGGAGGGAAGTATTGATGCTGGACAGATGATTAAACCTGCTCTAGCTCGTGGCCTCCAGCTCGTCGGAGCTACAACGCGTATGTAGGACTTTTCTTTCGAGATAAGTTCTGTAACAGTCGCACCTAGCGGACGAATATAGGAAAACGATTGGCAAAGACGCAGCTCTCGAGCGCCGCTTCCAGCCTGTCTCGATCGACGAGCCAACCGTTGAAACCACTATCTCAATTCTAAGAGGACTTAAATCACGTTATGAGGTTCACCATGGTGTTGAAATTGCGGACAGTGCTCTTGTCACAGGTCAGGGTCAATCCCCACACTGTGTCTCTAGTGTTTATGCAATTCTTCACTAGCTGCTGTCTACAGCGCGCGCTACGTATCGGACAGGTATCTGCCTGACAAGGCAATCGACCTTGTCGATGAAGCTGCTTCGGCCCTCCGCCTTGCTCAAGAATCAAAACCAGATGAACTGGAAGCGCTTGAGCGCGAGATCATGACCCTTCAAATTGAACTTGAAAGCCTAAAGAACGAAGCCGATGTTTTCAGCCTCGAGCGCAGGGCCAAGGTTGAGGAGGAGTTGCGCATCAAGAAGGAGGAGGCGCAGGAGCTCACTGCTATCTGGAAAAATGGTGCAATCTATCCCACCGTTAATCAGATGCAATAAATTCTAAATTCATCTTCAGAGCGGGCAAGACTAGATCGGATCAAAGATCTCAAAAAGCGACTGGAGGACGCAAAGCACGAACTTGAAGTTGCTCAACGTCACGGTCAGTATGACAAAGCATCCCAGTTGCGTTTTGGCACAATCCCCGAGCTCGAACGACAGCTCCCAAAAGACGACGAGATGAAGGGCGACGCTGAAGAGAGTCCTCTGTCAATGCTGCATGACCGCGTTACAAGCAACGATATTGCTCGCGTCGTTGCAAAGGCCACTGGCATCCCTGTCCAGAACCTTCTGAAAGGTGAAAGAGACAAACTCGTTCATGTTCGTCTCATTACCAGCCTCCTACTTGAACTATTGCTAGTAACTCTCGATAGATGGAGGATGCCCTCAAAGAACGAGTTGTTGGCCAAGATCATGTTGTCGCTGCGATTAGCGATGCTGTCCGCATCTCACGCGCTGGTTTGCAGGCGCAGAATAGACCTGTGGCTTCGTTTCTATTCCTTGGTCCCACTGGTGTTGGCAAGGTAAATTGCGTGCTTGGCCTTGTCCGCCACACAATTCTGATTTTATAAACCCTTAGACAGAGTTAGCAAAGGCACTAGCTGGGTTTCTTTTCAACGATGAGCAGAGAGGACTGTAAGTCTTGTCCATAATATTCTTTCGAGAATTGAAGTCACGCAAATTTGCTAGTATTAATATCAACATGTCCGAGGTTCGTAGTTTAAATATCCTTGCGCTGTTTTACAGGTCTGGTTCACATAATTCCACAGTACCACGATCGACACACGATCTCGAGACTAATTGGATCCGCTCCAGGTTATGTCGGTTTTGAAGAAGGCGGTTAGTTGTTCCCCTATGTGCCATTTAGCCTCATCCCTCGTCTGCAGGTCAGTTAACAGAAGCTGTTCGGCGCAAGCCGTATGGTAAATCGATCTAGCCCTAGTACTTACATTCCACTCATACTTGCCCACAGCGGTCATTTTGCTTGATGAGCTCGAGAAGGCCCACAAGGTACTTCATCTCTGCTTTGATAGTTCAAACTGTGCTTATAGCCGCTTTTCATGAAGGATGTGGCAATGATCCTTCTACAAATACTCGACGAAGGTAACATTACCGATAGCCAGGGCAGAAAAGTAGACTTCAAGGCATGTATTTCTTTTTCGATGAAGTATGGCATACTCAATCTGTTCTTAGAACACCATCATTTGTCTCACAAGCAATCTCGGAAGCGATATATTAGCTCATAGCTCATCCTGTGACTCAGATGGTGTCGTCACAGAGGAGGCCAAGAACCTCGTCATGGAACGCACAACGGAATACTTCCCCCCAGAACTTCTCAATCGCCTTGACTCAATACTTGTTTTTAACAAGTTGTCTCGCCGGTCAATTCTAGATGTCGTGTCACTGAGGCTGAGGGATGTTGCGGCACGCTTGAAGGATAGAAGGATCACGCTCGATATCGACGCAGAGGCTCGCAACTGGCTTGCCGAGAAGGGTTATTCTGACATCTATGGTGCCCGCTCGATCGCTCGCGTTGTGCGTACCGATGTGCTGTTTCCTCTTGCCCAAAAGTTGTTGAGGGGGACAATCAGGCATGATTATTATGTGTTTATATTTTTTTCGCATGCGCTGATGATTTCTAATAGAAATGGCGATGTTGTCCACATCACAGTCTCTGAGAGTAATTATCTCGACATTAAGGATAACCACCCTCCTGACTCCAGTATTGTATCGAGAGAGGGTCATGATTAAAAGATAATATTCTTCATACACCAGATGATGTAAAACACCACTCAGTGATGTATCTTGCTAGTAGCTCATGTGTATTTCTACGGTACGCCTATATGACGTAACGACGGAGCGTCCTGAAATTCTCGCTGATCCTTGCTTGGCAAACGCGATATACTGTGGGCACTGAGTACTGACTAGTCCACTCCTCACAATAAGTTGATTTTCTTGAGGTCGCATTATGTCAGTAACCAAGTTACGTAACATTGTGCTACTAGTAAGTACTCTATTGCTCCTGCCCTTGGCAGCACTAGTACTAGTGGCCCCGCTCGCCGTTGTCTTTCGCTGAAGATAGTTTGGCAGACTAACAAAAGGAAGACAGTCGTACGCTGAAGGCACTGCGTGTTCGTGTGACATTGAAACTACAACTTGAACGCGGCCGTGTAGAATTGCACGACATGCCAACAGCTCCCAAGGTCATGTCAGAAGCGGAGCGAATGCAGCAATCAGGTTCGTGTTAACTTGTTCAACTGTACTTCGTTCGAGTGTCGACCCTCGAAGCGAGAACAGTACTTACCGCAGAGTCGAGAAAGCGAACCGTCTCAGATCTTGGTGGCGAGTTTGACAACAGTGACTCCATGACTGGTTCTCGAAAAGTAGCCAAGAGTGAGCTACAGTCGCTGTGTGTAAAATTCCATCTGACACACTATTCTAGCACACCCATTCTTCACCAAACCAAGCGCCAGCAGCTCTACGACATCCTCATTCCAATGGCTGAAACCTGCTCTAGGTCCGAAGCGCACGTGTCTGCATGGAATCAATCTGATACCACAAAGCGCGCCGAAAGTAGCTGCATTCGACCTCGATGGAACAGTGATCAAGTCAAACCACAAAAATCGAAGCAAGGAAGCCGCGTTGCAATGGGAGTGGTGGAGAGCTAGTGTGCCTGTGAAGTTGGAGGAATTGCATCAAGAAGGGTATGTCCAAAATGTGCCGAACCAGGTCATGACTCAATCCTCGTAGATACTCGATCATATTGATATCCAATCAAGCATTAAAGCAACAGCATCTGGATGTCTGGAAGAAGAAGATTCCCCTCATCTCCGCTGCTGTAAGCCTGCTGTCCCCTTCCCTGATGCGTACCTTCATAGACGAGAACAGCTTCCCAGCGTACCTTTCCGAATATTCGCTGCGTCTGCCAAAGACGGCTTCCGCAAGCCTATGCCAGGAATGTGGGATGAACTCGAACGCATTTTTGCAGTGGATGGGGTTCAGATAGGTGAGTGGCATAGGAACAGTGGGATGCATTGCGAGTATCTTATGCGCGTCACTTTCAGATAAAGACGCTTCATTCTTTGTTGGAGATGCTGCGGGCCGTACGAACGACTTTGCATCAACTGACAGGAAATGGGCGATTAACATTGACGTTCCATTTTATACCCCAGAAGTGAGAATTAATCGCTCGAAAGTCTTCATGTCATGTTGAACCTTCTTCAGGAATATTTTCTCCAACTGCCCTCAGCGCCGTATACCCTCCCAGGATTCCATGTTTCTAGTTTCCCTAAGTGTTCGCTAGTTTCTTTGATATCCGAAAAATGAAGTTGACTCGTGAAGCAGTACCGTTACTTGACCCCCCTGCGGCACAAATTATTCCCGATGCCACAGGGTCAGAGCTAGTCGTATTTTCAGGCTTTCCGTGCCTCGGAAAATCGACCTTTTTTCAGAAGCATTTCGCGCCTGCTGGGTACACTCACATCAACCAAGATACAATGGGCAGCCGTTCTAAATGCGTGAAAGCGGCCGAAGTGGCACTCGAAGCCGGTATAAGCTGTGTAGTTGGTGAGTGTAAGCCTTGTATGAACTGACAAAATACATGACAGTCCGTCAGACAATACCAATAGAGATATTGCAACTAGAAAGCATTATTTGGATCTTGCGAAGAAACTGAAGATTCCTACCCGGTAAGTATTTTTGCATATTTTGCATGCTTGGGTCTACAGGAACATCACGCTTTGCCATCAGATGTATTGAGTTCATTGGTTCAACGGATCTGGCGTGGCACAATAACCTCTACCGTGCATATGTCCATCCTTCAATAGAGGTAAATATACGTACCTCACGATCCCTTGCCAAAATCTAACCTCAGCGACCGATTAGTCGAGACGCGACATCCTACCATACGTTGCTTTCATAGGCTTCAAGAACCACTACGAGGAGCCCCAGCTGACGGAGGGCTTTTCAGAAATAATAAAGGTCAACTGGGTGTTCGAAGGTTGTGAAGAAGAACGAAAGAGGTGGAGTATGCGACTTCAGATTGACGGGAAATGAAAGTCCTGTGCATTGGTAGTACTATAACGGGCTTAAGCACAGCTCTTGAGAATCTAGCTGCAGAAGCGTGTAGTGCCATACTCAGTACGCACTGACTCCATATTATTGCCTCAAAGTAACAAAGTTCCGAAGTGTAAACCATGATCATTTTAGTCCTCTTGTTGTCCAAGTCCACTGAGATTCTTCGTGGCGCTTGACGGTGGTAACGTCATTATACATGAAGTTAACACCCGGATGTGAACGACTTACTGGACAAGCGTACCCAAGATATCGAGTGCATCAATTCTGGTATTATCATGGTCAGAGTCGACGAGAATCTGTTTGAGACATGCCGTAAGTTCGAGGTCCTCACATGGTGACGGATGGTCAGGCCTTCAAGCTTCAGGACTCACATGAAGCGAGTTCACATGGTTGAACTTTGTAGGATGAAGTGTAATCAACTTTGTTGTTCCCTCTTTCGATACCTGATCTGCCTTTAACTCGATGACCTGGGTATCCTCCGAGTCCTCATAATTGGTAAAGTCAATGGCGGAGCAGTTGATACGAAGCCTGAGTTTCTCCGGTCCTCGTTCCTGCGCCTGAATGACCAGCGATCGTACACGAACTGCCTGGTTGAACTGCCACGATCTGCGTCAATGCTGTTTAGAGCAATGTGATCCAAATTACATACCTCGATGTTCAATAGCAATTCTGCATCTGCATCGCTGTCAAGGTATGAAGCAGATATGTTTCGTGCTTTCGAAGAAAGTATGGACTGCAACGTGTGTTCGTCTTGCTCATTCAAGCACTGTGCTTTGGCAATATGTTCCAGAAGGGAAACCTAGAAATCCAGCAAATCAACTACGAGTTGGGGCACAAATGGTTATTCTCAACATCTTGCATGCCGCTTTTTGAAGATGCCATAGCGATAGTGATGAAAATATATGATGAGATGTCGATAGTGACAAGTACTGATTCTGAACGCCAGTGTGGCACATGGCATGGATTCCCTCATACTTAGTAACACAGCCGGGCTGCAAAACATTGACAGCAGGTACAAGATCAATATCCAGAGTAATATTGTTCAAGTGATCAGCTGATAGAAGCCATTGATAATAATTAAGGAAGGGCAGCCATTAGGGAAAAGGAGAAATATGACAGCGAAATTGATAACAATCATCCAGGTTACTAGCAGATAACACATTCGTCTTTGGCTTGCTGTCGCGTCGGGCGTCCAACATTGGAGCGCTTATTACCCATGCGCTTCATCTCCGTCAGTCGGTTCATAGCTCGCTTATTCCCTTGCGCTACACAGAAATTTGAGACCAAAACAATGCATAGATAGGACGCTTGGACACACCTGCTGCTCTCATATACCACCTCTTGGCGAACTCGATATCCTGCTTGATTCCAATCCCCACCTCAGCATAGTACCCAACGGCATACTCTGCTTTGCTCAAGCCCTTGTTGGCAGCTTTACGCGCCCACAGATATGCTTCAGAGTCGCTCTGCTTTAACACTCCCTCGCTCCCTGTCAAATACCATCCACTGAGAGCCAGCTCAGCCTCGGCGTCCCCTTTCTCTGCTGCCTTGGTGTACCACGCGATTGATCGCCTAGGATCAACAGGGCATGTCAGCGTGCCGTACTCGTAGCATTGTCCGAGCTTGTACTGGGACTGCGTATAACCTAGGCGTGCTGCTTGTTCATATAGTGACTTGGCATACGCGGGATCGTGAATAACCAATTGTGAATTTGGCATTTCATGAAGCATGGCGAGTTCGTGAAGCGCATGTGGATTTTCCTCGTCGGCCTGCTCTGCAGCCCGTTTCAACCAGTTGATAGCTTCTCTTGGGTTCTTCTGCTCTCCCAAAGACCCAAGTAGAAGAATCATGCCCAACTTGTACATCGCGGCAGTGTCACCCAGTGATGCTGCTTTCCGATAGAACGCAGAAGCCCGCTGCGGATCCCGTCGCGTGCCTGCTCCAATCTCGTTACAGACAGCAACGCGGTATGACGCTGCTGCTTGATTCTGTTTTGCGGCTTGTAGGTACAAGTGATACGCTCGCTCATGGTCCACTTGGAGACCCAGAGAACCTGTCCCGAAACAGTTGGCTAGGAAGAACTGTGCCTCATCGTAAGCTTCTTTCTGCTCCGCTAATCGGCGAATGGTCTTGAGAGATTCTTGAACGAGCAAGTCACGATACTTCTTTACAGCCCGCTGGTCCTTGGCGTCCGCTCCTATCTTCTTAGCAGCATCTATGAGATATTTTGCATATAAGAAATGAGCCTCAGGGTCCGGATCAGCCTTAATACGCTGCCGGTACTGGTCGATATACTCCTTCGTGAACGGAGGAGCCGTAAGATCAACTGCCTTCGTTTTCTTGGTGCGTGGATCTACTGATGTGGAGGCAGAACGTTGTAACAATGAGGGTCGAAGCTCAAACTCGGGGTCTTCTGGTCCTTGTGGCACTGACGGGTTAGATGGGCCGCCGTAGGGCAACATCCCAGCACTACCGCCATAGGGTCCTGAACCGGGGGGAGCAAGATAGGGTGTAGATTGGCTTACAGGAAGGGATGCATGGCTTCCATACGCAGGACCGGCTGGATAAACCGACATGTGGTGCTGTGGTGGTGGAGGGCCCATACCGAGGACGTCAGATGCGGCAGCATATAGGTAGTCATACTCATCCTGACGAGAGGTGCTAGGGTGTGTGGGACCTGGGCCAGGAGGGAAGTAGGCAGGGGGTAAACCAGGCTGTGCACCTTGCTGCCCAACTTGAAACTGTCTCGGTGGATACGGTGGGGGTTGAGAATAAGGTGCAGCGGAGCTTTCTAAGGAAGGGTATGGACTTGGCCCAGAGCTTTGATTTTCGCAATTACGCATGTCCACAATATCTGTATCCACAGAGAGGCCACTATGGCGATCACTAGAGTAAAGTGAGGCTTCATCAACTGTGTGTGAACGTTCGGCTGGATGTCGAAGTCGTAGAGGACGGGTAGCATTCACGTTAGGCGCTGATGGCAACGTGCTCGCATATCGCGGCGGGTATGGACCGCGCTGACCGGGGGAGAGAGATTGCATTGACATGGAAGTTCCTGCCCGAGGAACAGGGTCAGAGCTGTAGGACATTGCACTTGTCCCCCGGGGTACGGGGTCGCTTAAGCGCATTGCGTTCATGCTGTCTACGATAGTTGAAGGATTAAAGTTGGGGAGTGGTGGCACGTCGTCGTATTCTGATCTTTGACTGTGGGAGGGCAGGGAAGGAACGGAGAGATTGGTGTGACGCGTAAAGGCTTGTTAGGCAGATGCCAAAATGATAAGGAACGATAAGGCACAGAGCGCTTGAACATTACTGACCAGGATTTGGAAGATGGTTGTTTGCACCATAGTAATCAGCAGCAGGGTCTTGTAGTGCGTGCTGAGCCGGCACCCAAGTTGGTTGGCCGTTTAGAGGGATTCCATAGCGATTGTGATCCCAGTGGTCACTCTCGATGGGTAGGTAATCTTGTGAGCCATGTTCGGGCTGGTCATAGGCCAACGATGAGTCGTGGTCGGACATGATTAGCAGAAGGCGAAAGACAGCAGAGAAAAACCTGTCGAAACGAACGTCTCAATAATTGATGAGGATTGAGCAAAATTGAAAGAAAACCTTGACGACTACTTACCACGACGATGCAGAGACTACGCCGACCAGCAAAAGTGCAGGCTGATGCCAGACAGAGGAATGCCAGCAAGAACTACTTTACCCTTACCGAGGTTGTCCGAGTTGATTTCCCAGGGCAAATGAATCAAACTAAGTCCATCTATTGTCCACATGCTCTACAACTAGAGGACAGCACAACGGTCATAATAAATCAGATAGAGCAATCATGCAGGAGGACAATGATCTTCTAGCTATACGGTCACCTCCATCGCCTGAGTTGTCTCCGGCGGCGAAACGGCAGGAACTTCAGCCCCCTCTCCCTCTTCCTTCGTTACTTGCTCGCTTCCCACTAATTCGTCTTCTATAGGCTTCATCTCAACATCTTTGGGATCTCCTTCTGGCTTTAAAGACCCAGCTTTCCAAACCCACTTCTCCATTACCCGCTCTATCCGCTGTCTTTCCACCCCGTCTTCGGTCTTCCTGACTTTGATAATCACATCTCTCGTTTTCTCCACGGTCGCCTGTTCTTCCTGTTCCTCACCTTCAAGTTCTTTGTTCCACTCCGTCCATTCTCGTTCCCACATGTCCGCTGTCTTTGGGGGGTGAACATTCACGATCCGTTCATCTGACTCCCGGGGTAGTTCATTGACCATATCCCATCCTTTAGGTTGGAAGTTCCTGAATTGTATGCCCACAGTTGCACTAGCAGGCGACCGTTTCCGTTTGTGACCATTCACCATATTCTTCCTGACCGGGCGCCCGAGGTCCTCGTCGTCGCTCGTCGCTCCCGCTGCAAGCCGCACACGCCACCTCAATTCACGAGCCATCGCTGGTGCGTCCTTTACGCGATCACTTGGGACGTTTTCCTTGGCTTCCCGTTTGGCTACTTCCGTCCCACGTTCCATGGCTTGGGACTCTGACACGAGAAAACGGGCAAGAGCTTCGAGGGATTCCAGGACACGAGGAGGAAACTCTTCTTTCGATTTCAGGTCTCGCAAATATTTGTCGCCTACATACCAGCAGAGCCTAAATAATCGCTCAGAAAGCTTAGCAGAGATGATGAAAAAATCTCACTTGACAAACAATGGAAACCTGAATTTCTTCGGCACATGCGTTGCTTTCTCGATGTCAATCACTTTCAGCTCTGTATCATAGTGTACAGCGTCAGTTTATAACATGGCAAGAAGTCAACTCACGCGTTGCAACGTTGTAAGAGTGTAGGAAATTTCCGCCGAAGACTAGAGAATCT
The DNA here is from genome assembly GCA_016628065.1 of Suillus lakei. Taxonomy (NCBI): domain Eukaryota; kingdom Fungi; phylum Basidiomycota; class Agaricomycetes; order Boletales; family Suillaceae; genus Suillus; species Suillus lakei. The sequence goes on from JABBWA010000330.1 coordinate 43,919, forward strand.
ACTGGAGTGTGCTAATGGAACAGTCGATCTTTCACAACCTTGCAGACGATAGTGATGGAAGTGCTCACCACAGCATGTATCCACCCGGTTGGTATTATCATCGTATTACCTGCATGAAGAGTGACCTTCACGACCTCGTCCACCATGTCACCTAGCCAAACATTGCTTTGCATCTCAGTCCCGGACCATCTTTCGTACGCTTGTAAATTGGCTGGTGTGGGTCGGATGAAGTAGAATACCTGGGATAGAAGTTCAACCTGTCAGCAGAAAGGAGCCTACAGCTAAGGACCGACCTTGCATCCACGAAGTATATGATAATACACCGATGACCCAGCAAAATCTACGTGCCAATCCTATGGCCGATGTTTGGTGCACCGTCACCCACAAAACATAATGTACACTCACTGTCCACGCGGAAGCAACGCCCATGAGACAATACAGCTGAACCTTGGGATATGCATGTCCCTTCCCTTTACGTGTGCTTGGCCAGAACTTTTCGACCCAATCCAATTCTCTCACTAGTCTTGGGGGTAACACCTGGTCTGCAAGTTTCGTCCCTGAAATCTCCAATGATATCACGTTACGGATCTTGTCTCGTTTTGAAGGTTCTGAATTGTAGTAATCAGCCCAACGCCCTAACGTCCATCCAGGCGAGTTTGACTGTGAGGCGACATCTAATCCACATATTAGCAATATATACACTCTGTAACCAACACACTCACCAATGACCTCCACAGGCGTTTCGTGACCGACTTCATCCGCTACGTCTTGAACCGAGAATTCGGGTGAAGGCATCTTCATTCTCAATCCCTCCGGATTCTCCACTACGATTGGCTCACGCATCGCAGTTTCGTCATTCTCCAACCATTCCAGGCCCACGTCGGCGCCCTTCATTCTCCTGAAACTGTCGTCCTTTATTGGCTTGCTCTGGATGACTCGTAACCATCTACTCGGATCGGATTCGACTCCTGCGTTGAGGTTCGCGTAGTCCAATTGTGTGCGCTTCCGCGAGGACTTGCGTGCAGGTACCTTGAGCGTCATTACGCGTGACGGCTTCTCTGCCATGCAGGACCCACAGAACCTGTTTCATGAGATCCAGTATTAGATAAACCTCACGCAGTTGATTCGTGTCTAGTACGCACCATTTGTTAATTAACTCAAGCTCACTACCATTCCCTGCGCATGCCCAGTGGAACCAAATCTTGCAAGCATCGCATCGTATCCAGCTGCTCTTTTCTCCCTGTACGCCTTCTCTGCATGATGGGCACACATCTTCATCTGTCTTGGTTAGTGCGGATTCTACTTGCGTGGGCTCTGGTTCGTCCTCCATCGGTGTCAACGACGAACGTGAGGAGCTTGGCGAACGCTCTGGTGACTTTTGAGTTGCCGAACGTGTAACGCGACGTCGACTTCGAGCCATCTGTTGCTTATAATGTCAAGAAGTGTTTGCCAAAAAAAATCTGAGCGGACGTCGATCGCGAGCCCCGAAGTCTCGAATTTCAGGAGAAGTGATTATCTAATATTTCCTGCTTAGGCTGAGTGTTACCAAAAATAACTTTTAGGCAGTTTCTCGTTCACCTTGAACCTCCTAGTTCATTTCACTTCGAAATTCGGAGGTGAGGCGGTTCATTACGGACCCTTGATATTGCACAAGATACTGATACGGTCCCTTTGTCCTCAGCTGCCACGTTGATTGCATATACGGGTTTCACATTTGTGCCCTTTTTCCGAACTGATATACAATTGCATCGTGGTTCTAATGACGCGCGGCAGTAAGGTACAAACCACTCTATAAAGAAGCCTTATTTCTTCCATCATCGAGTTACTTCTCGCTAAGCTCGGCCACGCCAGGCAGGATCTGAATGACAATCAGCTAACTTGGTTCTCGGTGACGAAACCTTGTAGTTCTCACCTTGCCCTCCAACAGTTCCAAGCTAGCACCTCCGCCTGTACTGACGTGACTTATCTTGTCCTCAGCATTGTATAGCGCTGCAACCGTTGCAGTATCACCACCACCGATGATGACGGTCGCGCCCCTCCGCGCAGCCTCGACGTTTGCATCGAGGAGAGCTTTTGAGCCCTCTGCAAAAGCAGGGAACTCAAACACACCAGGAGGACTGTAGACATTGAGATAAAAGATTGCTCTGTGAATCCTCACACGCACCCGTTCCATAGGATGGTCTTGGCCTCTAGTACTGTCTGGCGAAACAGCTCGCGGCTCTTCGGGCCGGCATCAAGGCCCATCCACCCACTAAGAATGCCTTCAGCAGCAGTCGCAGTCCCGGTCTGCAAGAACAGTCAACGCAAACAGCAGACCTGAGGCGAAATACACACATTTGCATTTTTGTCGAATTTGTCAGCAGTGATGTAGTCGACGGGGAAGACCAATTTCACATTGTTCTTCTTTGCCTTTTCGACAAGGGCTCTCACCTTTTCAGAACCGGCTTGGTCGAAAAGGGAGTCTCCAATCTTGGATAACGCCGTGAGTAATCACGCCTCATCACAAAAAAATGCCGTAGAACTTACGGACACATCGTCCAATGTCTTTGCGAACGTGAACGCCATGCCACCGCAGATAATAAGAGAGTTAACCTATTCAAGCGAGCACAGAAAACCAAAGCGATGAACGGCCGATTTGCAGCCGAGCAAAGATCACACCACCTTATCCAACATATTCTCAATGAGCTGAATCTTGTCAGACACCTTGGCACCTCCAAGGATAGCGAGGAAAGGTCGGTCAGGGTTCTCGAGAGCTTTTGCGAAGTATTCGAGCTCCTTCTTGACAAGGAAGCCTGCGGCTCGTTGGGGCAGCTTAACGCCGACCATACTCGAGTGAGCGCGGTGAGCTGTGCCGAAGGCATCGTTGACGTAGACATCACCCAGTCTTGTAAGGCCCTCCCTGAACTCCGCAACCTTGGAAGGGTCAGCCTTAGTTTTTGTACCGTCTTTGTTCTTGACAGAACCCTCCTCCTCAATATGGAAGCGGAGATTTTCGAGAAGGATGACGGAGCCAGGTTCGGCAGCGTTGACGGCCTTCTCAACCTCAGGGCCTACGCAGTCGGGGAGGAAGGTTACGGGCTTTCCTAGGTGCTTCTCGAGCTCGCCTGCGACTGGTTTGAGGGAATACTTCTCAACAACCTTGCCATCTGGGCGGCCAAGATGGGACATGAGGACAACGGTCTTTGTGCCTAGACAGATCAAACAATTTTATTCGTGATGACACTCCCCGCATGCATAGATAGCACTGACCGTTGTCGAGAGCATACTTAATGGTGGGTAACGCTGCCACAATACGCTACAGTCCTTTTAGTAAGAGTATATGGGTAACGAGGGGAGTGCTCACAGCGGGGTTAGTGATTTTGCCATCCTGCATGGGAACATTAAAGTCAACGCGGATGAGGACGCGCTTGCCCTTGAGGTCAAGATCTGTGATAGAGAGCTTGTTCGAGAGAGACATGGTCGTCGTTAACTTTAGGATCAGTGGGGCGATGATCGAATAATTAATGATTTAAGTGTTTATGGTACAGTTTATCTTATCAGAACAGATAAGGCGCCAACTTCTCACGCCAGGACTGTCCAGTCCAATTCTCTCCACGGCAGATGCGGTTTCCCTTGGTCGCGTCTGCTGTCGATCACAATGGCTGAGTCCTCTACAAACTCCCTTGGTCTTGATTTTAACAATCTTTCAATCAAAGAGACAGCTGAACCTCCTCAGACTGATGCAGACGGGTCACAGGCGCTAGAAAATCAGCCAGCAGACGTAGAGTCAAGGGACGTGAAGGAGAAGAAGAAGCCTTATGTGAACCCTGAGCGCGTCAAGACGGGCGGAGCGCAGAGGGTATGCAATGCCAAGACAGTATGCTATGTCCTGCTAACCGTTTCATAGGAGAAACTCAGTGAAGAAGCCCTTGCTGAACGGATGCAGCGTATCAAGGAGCAGAACGAGAAGATCAAACAACGCAGAATTGTAAGTGGCACACATATTCGTAACGTCAATTAATCAGCATGGTATAATTAGGACGTACAGGCGGACGAAGACGCGTTCAAGAAGACCCAGGAAGCCGACCGTGTGCGTCAAGCCTATCAGCGCAAAGTACAGGAGGGCGTTGACCGCACCCGCGAGCAGAACGCTCGGAGAAAATTGGACAAGATTCAGAATCGTGAATGGGACTCTGGAAAGTCCTCGGGTGACTGGAAACAGGCGAGAAACCCTGCTGCAGTTGATGGATCTACCGCAACTCCAAGTTCCTCGCCGTCTGAACGTAGGGGAGGGAGAGGTCGAGGAAGTGGCAGAGGAGGACCATCGAGAGGTCGCGGGCGCGGAGGACCATCTGTAGCCGGATTTGCCAGCCCGGCCAATGGGACTCAAGTTGCCGATACCTCTTCATCCACTAACGAGGCTACCCCCGCCGCGTCTGAGGAACCTGAGGCAGTTGGAATTGCTTCATGATCCAGGGCTATCTTCTGTTTTGTATGGATACCATTTGATTTGGCTTATGGCTCGGATGACGATGACCTGTACAACTCGTGCTTCTTGAAACCAGGGGCGTTGTTGACTTATTGTAACTCATGAGCTATCCTCACCTGCATTTTTTTCTTAGCTGCCTTGTTAGCATTTACAATATGATGCTGTGTATAACATTTCCCTGACCATATCTCTCTGGAGTCGATTTATGTCGTGTCATCATGTGAGCGGTTGGTAGTGGCATGGTGGTCATGGTGTTTCCTCTTCCGTGCCTGCCAGCTTGGGAGAAGGGTGGCTACTGGTAAGCACTCGTACACAATGTCGTAGGTTACTCAGCATGGTATAGTTTACAGGTCAGTCCTTCAACTTGCAAGACAACTCATCCGATACTTATTCTATGTTTACTCCACTCCCAACTTAAAGAATAAGAACTGCTTCTTCGACCGCCTCACATAGCCTTTTTGTTCATTTCACTCGGTTATGCCACGGTCGACCAACTTGAGTACTCGACGAACACTAGAATCTCACGAGACAGTGCGAAACTAGCCCCTTGCAGTTGAATGTTACGCATTTCCCCAGCATTAGCGTCATCGTGTGTCTGCTAACGTGAACCAAGCGGGAATCTTCTCGATGTTCCCGAGTCCCCAAGGTAAGAGCGAGTCACAGACGTTGATCTTGATGGAGACGGCAAGGTCGCTAAGCCTCTCGGCCCTAGTAAAAACCAGGAAGTTGTGATGGACGAGACCGAGCGCCTTGGCATCGAAGGCCCAAGACCTGGCCAAAGATTCGTGCAGCATGGCGTTCAGCGGAGGGAGCCTTGACCATCTAGCTAGGTCGCCTTTCAACCACCGTTTAATGATTTTTGGAGGTACTGACTTGATCCACATTACGATGAACAACGCAACTGGGCTTCAGTAGAACATCGAGGGACGAGTCCGAAGCATAGGCGACAAATTGGATTCCTTGGAGTGTGGCATTGCGGCGCGCCCCGGTCGTGACTCCTGTGTAGGCTGACCAGAGTCGTGCATTACTCGACATTATTTGCTATGGGTTAGTTGCGCTAGTTTCTGCTTAAGAAATGCAGTTGGTGGCGCCCCAAAAGGTTGTCCATTTAGTGGATGTTGGGTGGACTGTTCATTGAAAACTGGGTTGCATTGGACTGTTTAAATTTGAGTTATATGATGTATGATGCATATCACCTTGGTTGGTTCATCCTACATTTGTACAGAGATATTACACGATCCGTTTGCAAAAACCTCAAGGTCCGATCGAGTCGGACAACCTAGGAGAATAGGATTTACCAGTGTTTTCACAAGAACGGTATGGTTCTCAACCGGGTAAAGGAGTTGATCGCAAATATCATACGTTTTCCCAGCAAGCAAGGTTCAGACGAAGCCTCGTGGTACGCAGCAAACACGCACCCGGGGGTGTCATAGGTAGCTGGCACCGCGGATGAGATGTTTAAGACGGTAGCATGGAAGATAACTGCAGAATGATAACAGTAAAACGTGATAATGCAATTCCGAACCATGTGGACAGGTTCAATAACCCCCTCCATCATCAGCAGCTCTGTGCGATGCCATCTGTCGTCTCTGAGCATCTTCCAACTTCGGGCAATTTGATATCCCGTGTCCAAGGCCTGACGCTGGTATCAGCAAGCAATTCTTGCTAATTAATTATCATGCATACCTCCACATACAGGACAACCTTTGAGCGAACCACCCTGTGCTGCTCGAGGGTCTTCGATGGTTCGCAAGAAGGGTGGAACCCTGTTATATGTCAGTAAGATACATTGTAACAAGATAGCTAACATACTTCTGTCCAGCCTCCATCAACAAATATTTCAGATCTAAAAGTGTCTGCTCTGGTGTTGTCATATTCACAAACGTCGTAGCTATGCCAGTCTTTCCGCTACGCCCCGTACGGCCAATTTGATGTACGTAGTCTTCGATCTCTTTGGGCATGCTGAAGATGATGACATGTTGAATATCGTTGAAATCAAGGCCCTTGGAAGCGACCCCCGAAGCAACCATAACGTCTTTGGCGCCGGACTTAAACGATTTAATGGCGTATTGCCGTTCCTCCTGAGCTAAAGACAAAGTGAGCATCATCGTAATTAGCGATGGGGAAAGAATGATTACTCTTCGAACCGTGAATTGCCACAGCTTCGACACCTTTCAGTAGGAGGTATTCTTGTATATCTAGTATATGATGAGACCTTCGACGTTTGAAAGAGAGGATCGTATCCTACCATCAACCTCATTTTTGTTCTCACTGAAGATAATAACCGGAGGGGCAGTTTTCTGAAGGCACTCCAGCAAGTAAACCATCTTCGCCTCCTGCTTAACATACTCCACCACCTGTAGAACGTCCAAATTAGCGGCGCCAGCACGGCCGACGTTCACAAGAACAGGTTTGATCAACGATTGCTGCGCAAAGTCTTGAATCTTTCGGGGCATTGTGGCGGAGAAAAGTAAGGTTTGCCGTTGTCGCTATCAATCAAGTACTATGAATAAATGAAAGTCAATAAACAATCACCAATGCATACCTTGAAAAAGCTCATAATGTTCCGTACGTCGTCCTCAAAGCCAAGATCAATCATCCGATCTGCCTCATCCATGCACAAAAACTTGCTGTTGTTGAATGTGAATTTTCGTTTCTCCAGCATATCAATCAGACGGCCAGGGGTCGCTACTACGATGTGAAGGCCCTTGTTGAGCACGTGACTCTGTTCGCCCATTGATATGCCGCCAATACAGAGGAGGGTATTGAGTTGTGGATACTTCCCGTCCCTCGCAAGCGCGCCTGTCCAGGCAAGCACATTTTCATATGTCTGTGTAGCCAGCTCGCGTGAGGGACAAAGAACGACACCTACTGGGCCTTCTCCACGAACAAACGGGAGCTTCGTCTCTTCTTCCAGTGCGAGCATGATCAACGGAAGGCAGAAGGCGAGGGTTTTTGCCAGAACCAGTGAAAGCAATGCCAATCATATCTCGGCCCGCAAATCTACGAGTTTTGTCAGAGGAAGTTAATGGCATAGTGCGGGAGATCATACGCAGTGGGTATCCCTTGTAATTGGATAGGTGTCGGTGTAATAATTTTTTTGGACTTTAGAAATTGCAGCATTGATTCTGGTATCTTCATGTCCTACAAAATAGTCAGTTCAGGGCCGACTGGAATAGCCACTGTATAGATACCGAAAAGTGCTCAATAGGAGGAGGTATGTCTTCTCCATCCACAATGATGTGGTATTTCTCTCGCAGTCGTCGATGTTGCTCATCTGAGCGCTCCCGAATATATTTTGGCGGCCGCCACCTGTAGCATACGTCAGAACACAGTCGTCCTCCGCTTTATATTGCGAAGCTCACGATGTTGTAAGGGAGTCTGTGTACGATATGCCTTTCGCGAGCTCTAGATCAGATGCGAGCTTCCTGCGACTTGCTATGGCAGCAAGTATTTCTGCATCTGCTCTTCTTCTTTTTCTACTTCAGTCTTCTTTGCATCTATGATGACATTAGCAAATATCCAGCTCGCAACTCAGTAGGACACGCACTCTCGGCGCTTTGCGCTCGTGCACTTCCTGTGCCTCCATGAGCAATGGCCTCTCCTTCCGTGTCTTCTCGCGTTGACGTTCCTCTTCCCTCTCTGCATCTTCGCGCTCTAGTAGTTCTTCTAGCTGCTCTTTGCTTTCGTCCTGTCAGAAACGGTGCTTAATGAAGAAAGTTTCGCCCAGCTTGGCTTCCGTCGTTGGGCGACAGGAACGTAGGGCACTAGTCATCGTCGTCCAGAATTTGTACGTTGGT